>CM062293.1:528875469-529265417 GCA_031216915.1 Pictodentalium vernedei
TGACTGTCACGAAAAGTATGTCTGTCAAGAGAGCTAATGTAAACACTGGGGACTATTTCAATACATCCCTCAATCATATCCACCAAATATATCGCAAATATGTTACAAGCAAATTCCACAATGATGTGTCAAATATGTGGTGCTTAGCAAACTTTGAGTATTATAGTTTTTTGTCCATTATGGATAGGCTATTCGCATTGCACCATTCGCTCATTTTTTGTATCTCACGATTGACGGTCTCGAACAGGGAGTCCTAGTGTTCGTTTGATGTGCAGATAGTTGTGTCGTCCGCAAAAAGATACAAGATTCAGTAGGGTAGAGTTATTAATGTTGTTAACATAAATAAGAAAAAGCAGTGGACCAAGGATTGATCCCTGAGGTACGCCACATCGGATAAATTCGTTTTCGGAAGATTCGGTTTTGAAATAAATGAACTGTTTTCGATTTTCTAATTAGCTATGAAACCAGTCGTTGGTTAGGCCTCTCACACCATAAACCTCGAGCTTTTTTAGTAATACCTCGTGATTTATGGTGTCAAAGGTTTTCCGGGAAGTCCAAGATAACAGCAAGCTTGCGAACAGTTGACGATTTGTCGTAGTTCGTTGCTATGTGGTCTAGGAATTGCAGCATAGGGTGATGCGTAGAGTGCTTTTTACGGAAGCCGTATTGATGTTTATAATGTATGTAAGGTTTAGTGAAAAATAAAGATAATCTTTTTTGCAAAAGTCTTTCTCGTACTTTGGAGATAACGGGTAAAAATACTAATGGGTCTATAATTAGTTACAAGCATTGGATCGCCTAATTTGAATATGGGGATTGCTTTGGCAGTTCTCGTTCTGTCGGGAAAAACACCACTTTGAAATTGTGCAATTTAGTATATGTGTTAAGGGAGATGCAACTTAATTTATGGTCTATTTTTGCATATTTGTAGACAGACCACAATTAATTTAACAACCATGTTTTGGAATGTTGATATGGTTTCTGTGACAGTTGAAGGAGTGATGAGGAAATTGTCACTCAGGTTATTACTGAGGTAGTTTGTGAAGTTAGAGGGAGGTTGGGGAAGATCCATGCTTATGTTTTGACCCGTCGTTACAAAATATTTGTTTAAGTGGTTTGCTATTTCTTTTGGATTTGATATTGACGTACTATTTATCAAAAAGATTGAACTGGTGCAAGGTTTAGAATTCTATTTGTTTATAGCATATCCTAGACTTTCTTTTGGTTTTCTCTTAATGTCTGGGTAATAATAGTTACCCCGTGTCTGATCACGTGGTACGGGTTTTTACCTACCCGAAGCCAGCCGTATCCCATTAGGCCGAAGACCGAATGGGATACGGCTGGCTTCGGGTAGGTAAAAGCCCGTACCACGTGATCAGACACGGGGTAACGAATTTATCTATCGACTTTCCGTTTTAGAAGTACAATCTATTTCATGTGTGAACACACACAGCATGAGATCTTTTATCTTCCATTGTTGAGCCATACAGGTTTCTGTGGAATTTTTGTGCAAAAGAGTTTTTGTGAAAATATGCCGATATGACTAGTATAAAAAAATTATTATGTATGGACAATTTGTAGATTTCGGAACGAGGCTTCCACTGGGTATGGGAAATTTGTCAGTGGCTGGGCGGACGTATCGTGGGTTTCAATGAATATGGTCTCATACCACGTATCTATCAACCAATCAAATCAAAAAATTCAGTTTAGTCAATAGTTAAAGTAGAGTGCTTTTGACTATTTTTTATAAGTTTCTATATTACTCCTAGTGGGAGCGTTTAGTTTTTTTTTAAGTAAAGTTTGTTTGTTATTTGTTTGTTAACAGAGGACTGTAAGAGGCCATTTGTTATCCAGGGACCGTGTTTAATATATTTGGGGGAGGATTTGACGCTTGTGTTGGGGGAATGATCTTTCAAATACGTCTGAAAAGATATTTATAAAGTTATTATATGCGGCATTTGGGCAAGTGGAATTATAAACTGTGGTGAAATTGGTGGTTGCAAGTTTGTATTTAAGGTCTGTGAGATTTCGCTTGAAGAAGGGCGAGTTGGCTAATTCGGTGGGTTTTTTTTATTTGTGTTTTAGTTTGCTCAATATGAAAGGTTCCAAAGTGATCGGACAAGTCTGTGATAATAATAACCGAGTAATGTAGAATTTTTTATATTATTAGTATAAATGTGATCTATAAGGGTGGCTGGAAGCTCCATCACTCTTGTAGGTTTGGTAATTACAGGAAGGAAACCGTTACTAAAGATATTGTCAACATAGTCCTTTGTCTTTTCATGTTGTGTATACTTAAGAAGGTCTATATTAAAGTCACCCATAATAATGGCTGTTTTGTTTTGAGAAATTAATTTTTTCTTCATTTCGTTCAAGATTTCAATGGATGAGTCTTAGTCGGCCTTATGTGGTGTATTTGGTCTATAAACTACTCCGATAATTTGTGAGCGCAGTGTTCCAGGACGGAGTTTGACAAAAAGATTCAAATACATGAGCATGAAAAACTGTGAATTCTAAATGGACTCGGAAGGGAATGCTATCTCTAATAAAGATACTTACGCCTCCTCTGTCATCATCACCATTGGGGAGTACTTTACACGTTAATGCATGATAGCCAGGGAGATTAAAAGACAAGTCCTCGGGGACTTTAAAAATTTACCTCAAGCCGATAACATCAAATATGTTGCCATGGTGTTACATTTCGCTAAGCAAATGTACTAACGCTTCTATGTCTCTATAGTTAAGGCTGAACAGCGACAATGAGTGATGTTTGGGAAAATCTGTTTTGAATCTGTATTGGGCTGTAATATTTACAAGAGTGTTGTATGAGGTTAAATGGTGAATCGAACTCGACATCATCAATGTCGCTGTTTGATGATTCAACTTTTGCTGCTAAGTCACACATATAGCTTGTCTAAATCTCATCAAATAATGTCTTATCCATAACTATATATGGTATTTCGTATAAGGCCTGATATTTCTTGGAATGTTGGTACTAAACAAATGAAGCTCGTGATACAGAGAGTTGTGTTTAGAGGAATTACATTGGTCACAAATTGGGTGATTAACATCAATAGGATGCCTGTGTCGCTAGAGCTAGTCGCTGGAAAAGAAGTTTGAATAGTTACATGTCAGGGGATTTTTGCTGTAGATTATTTGTATTTTTGCTATGCATTGTCAAACAGATATGTGAGAGACATTATCCTGCTAAAGTTGAATATACAAGAAATTTATATAGAAATTTATATGTACGTATAAAAAAATATTTATATATTTATTATCATACATAGTATTTGTATATCATAATTATATACACCCACACTCACACAGATATACAGTACGTGGAGAGTGGACTGCATCCAAATCATCCACAAAGTGGAGCTATCACCCAAAGAATTACTTTTCAAATTCTGTACATATGAACAAAAAACCCAAGCAATGTTTCAGCCTATGTACCTCCGGGTTTAACCTGGAGGTCCATTAACTGGAATCTTGCTTGTGATTGTAATGCTTTGTAACAAATTTGCAATTATTAGTATTTAACGGGAGATACGTCTATGTATCATAACATTGTATGTTAGATATCTATATGATTTGTAATTTTGTTTAATACTGTACATCATAGATTCCTAAATTGATGATAGTTGTTTGCCGTTGTTAGCAAGAAGATTGGGGTAAATTTTGGGATCATTCCCCAAAGATGAACGAATTTGTTATGTTTGCTCCATTATTTTATCATGCTTTGTACAGCATTGGAAACAAAATATGTGAGTCGAGGTTGGTCAATGGATTGGACCTTATTATTTCTATTCTGTTGATAATGATTTAACGTTATGGATTTAGTACTCTTGGGTGTCAAATATGTACAGATAGGCTTTAGCAATTTTCCGACTGACGATATGCGCTAGTTATTTCTTATCTGTGAGAGGGTGCCTCTGCTAGGTGAGTTATTGCTAGTTGACCTCTTATGCTGTAATAAGGAATGATATTAGCCAGTTATTAATAATATAGATATTGACATGTGCTTTATCCATAATTCAGATATGTTACAACGGCGTGACCTGCCATACCGTTGGGGGATGAGTAGTATAGAGGGATGACTCAATGGGTTTTTGGTGGACCCCCGGGGTCCGATCATGACCGGGATCATTTGATCCCGGCGCCCAAATCCGTTAGGCATCCCATCCCCTCCCCTTTCCTCTCCACACTAGGCCTAGGCTATTGTTAGGCGCCCCTCCACTTCCCGTCCTCTATGTACCCTATTTTAGGCTATCCCTTCCGAAAGTCCATGTAGGGCCCAGCCTCAAAGCCCCTCCAAAAGGCCCTGGCTGTTTGAAGTCCAATAGGTGTTAGGCTTTCCCCACATTGTTTTTGGCTTTCCCTGTATGTGGGCTCCCCCTCCCCAAAGCCCAGTTTTTCACCATAAACAAAACTCTTGTATGGGCTGTGCCTCCCCCACCAAAACCCTCCCAAGGCTAGCCCAAAGCTGGGGGAGCTCCAGACTGAGGCGTTCCTGTGAGTACTAGCAAAGAGTCCCCCTCCCCTATCCTCCCTCAAATAACTTTTTGTTGATATACCTAAGGTAAATGTTATCAAGGACATGTACATGTAACTACATACAAACAAAAAGATTAATTTGAAGGCTACATGGAGTGACTAAACAGTTATGTAAGGAGATTACGATAAAGCCCATACTGGAACATTTGATGTTATGTACACACAAAAGGCTTTAGATATACACACTACCTGACCTATTTCCTTTGTTTATAAGAAGCTTATGTTGATAAAGACCATGTTCTCTGTTTGGTTAAGTCATAGAAAAGATAGTGTCACGTCGCAGGTTTTTGATAACACAGTAAGATCACGCCAGTGTCTGATTGGTCAAAACAGGTATCCCATGAGAGCAAGGCAGTGTCTGATTGGTCAAAACAGGTATCAAATGAGAGCAAGGCGGTGCTTGATTGGTCAAACAGATATCGAATCAGATCATACCACACGTCCGTATTTTCCATGTGACCAATAGATAAGCGTGTTGTAAGATAACGCAATGCGGGGGTTCGCTTATTGGTCAAAGCAACTGTTGGTTATATTGTTGCCTGATGATGGTTTGGTAGTGGAAGCTGAAAAATAATTAACAACTCTGAATTTTCTCTCTATTAAATTTTATTACAAAAAACAAACATTAAAATCAGTTTTACATTCAGTGAAAATGGAATTACAATCAGTTTTTACAAGTAATTTTACAATTTCACAATAAGTAATTTACAATATTTTTACAGGTAATCATACAATAAACATATTTAAATGTTCAGTAACTGTCTTTTGGCCCTACAAAGGGCAGGTTTTTTTTGTTGTTGTTTTACTCGACATTCTCTAGTTATCATCTCAATCTGTCTGCACATCCAAAAACGTACATTTTCTTAATAAAGGATCAAAATGGTATTTTCGTTTCTCAGTTGCGAATTTTTCAGCATTCGTTCTTTCCGTAACCCTCCTCGTCTCGAAGTCGCTGAGCTGTTTCTCTGATTTTTCCATAGACCGGATGTTGTCTGAACTTCCGTACTCGATTCATCGCCTTAAATAATTTCTTTCAGACGAAAGCTCTCACGCTGTCTTTAAGAGCTTCCCTGACCGCTTTGGTGGCCTCGTCTCTGGGCAAGCCATTTTCTATGTACGACACTTTCAAGCTCTGAAATTTAGCTCCATTATCTTCATATGTTCTTAGGGTTAATGTGTCTAATTAGGCTCTTTTCGCCAGCTTCCTCTTTGAATGTTCGCTTTCAATGGCTGTATCACTACCGTCTGACTCTGAATATGTGTTCTCGTTAGAATCAGACAAGTTATAATCTTCGTTTGATTGAACGCCTTCACCCTTCATCCCAAACCCCTCGAGGCAGTAACCATCTTCGAGTTTTTTTTACGTGTGAAGGCTTTTGAGAATGCGTTCCTACAAAATTTACAGTTGTGGCTCGGCGTGTCTTCACTCTTCATGCACCAACGTAAGTTATTTAAGGGGGATAGGGGAGGGGAAACTCTTTGTTAGTACTCATAGGGACGCCTCTGTTTGGAAGTCCCCCAGCTTTGGGCTAGCCTTGGAAGAGCTTTGGCTTTGGTGGGGAGGAACTGGGCTTTTCGGAGGGTGATCCCACATAAGGAAAAGCCAAAACAATGTGGGAAAGCCTAATACATGTTGGGCTGTAAACAGCCTGGGCCTTTTGGAGGGGCTTTGAGGCAGAGCCCTATACGGACTTTCGAGAGGGAGATCATACTAATAGGGTACATACAGGGCAGGAAGGGGAGGGGCGCCTAAAAATAGCCTAGGCCTAGTGTGGAGAGGGGAGGGGAGTCCTAACATATTTGGGCGCCAGGGTCAAACGACACCGAGGTCTACCAAAAAACCACTGAGTAATTTCTCTGTACTACTGAGGCGTAAGTAAGTAATAACTAAATAAGGGGAGACATTATCGAACTATTGATAATATTGGTAATATAGGTATTCACCATAATTGTGCTATATTTATAATTCAAAGATTAGAGACCTTGTAACTTTGAAACCTTGTAACTTGGTGACCTGTCATGCACCATATGCTATACTTATAATCCAAATATGTATAGACAATTACATGATTGAATTACGTTTTACAGCTAAGTGGCATACGATACTGTTGATGTGGGGGTGGGGTGGTAAGTAATAAGGAATAATAATAAATAATATCCAGATATTGATAATAAATGTATATGTCATAATTATTCTAGATTTACAATTCAAATATGTATACACAGTTACAACTGGGTGACCTGCCATATAGTGATAGCGGGTGGTGCTGAGTAATAAGGAATGATATCATACATTGACAATATAAGCATTCACCATAACTATGTTATATTTATAATTCAATTAAGTATAGACACTTAAAGCTGACATGGACCATAGGCTATTATTAGTTACACAGTTTGTTGGTGGCCTAATATGGTATATATTGTGTCAGTTAATTCATATTGGACGAGAGCGAGCGAAGCTCTCGACCTCTCGTCCAATATGAAATTAACTGACACCATATATACCATATTAGGCCACCAACAAACTGTGTAACGAATATATCTTACCGACTGCTGCATCGATGCACAGACCTAATAACAGCAGCGATCAAAATTAAATGAGAGAATTCTCACAATGTGTTCACGTGTATTTGCTTTGTTACAATTTATGGGAGAGTGCCTGTAACAAAGCAAATTCATACATAACAAACAGTTTCATTTCGAAGGTAACGTGACACACATCCACAGAATGTGAAGCCTTTTAAGTTGCCTAACCTGCACTTCAGACCAAATATGGGCTTCCAACACTCAGTCTTTCAACACGAAGCGTATATCGGCTGCTGCCATTTTGAATAATCAATTAACAAAGGGGAGATTACCCATAGCTGTCAGCATATAGTGATGTTGACAGGCAGTATATCGTTTTATATGCAATCTGCATGTGACGTCTTTGAACCAATGAAATTCCCAGATACTTGCAGGAGGTAAGATATATTTAAATTCAAATGTGTATAAACAGTGAAAAGTGGGTGTCCTTCCATGCGGTGGGGAAAGGGGGGGGGGGGGGTTGCGGTGAGTAATAAGGAATAACTTTTTCAGCTACTGATAATACAGGAAAACACTATGTGTTATACTATGTATTTCAAATATGTCTAGACAGTGTTTAGCAATTTTCAATCGGACCATAACAGCTAGTTATTTCTTATGTGTCAGATGGTATATCTGTCAGGTTAGTTATACCTAGACATGCTGTGGTAAAAGGATGGGGTGAGTAATAGGAAGTGATAGTATCCAGCTATTACTAATACAGGTATTCAACATATGCTATATTTAGTATTCAGAAGTGTGTAGACAATTACAATTAGGTGGCATAGGAGCGGGGAGGGGGGTGGGGGGGGGGGGGACTGTAATGACGAGTGATATTTATCAGCTTTTGATAATACAGGTTTTCATTATGTGCTATATTTGGGTTTTTTCAGTTATATGAATAGAGAGAATTTAGCAATTTTCAGTTTGACCAAACGAACTAGATATTTATCATATATCAGAGGGTGTGACTGCCAGATGAGTTATAGCTTGATGATTCTGTCATCCTGTTGAAGCGAAGTGTGTGTGTGTGGGGGGGGGGGGGGGGGGCTCATGAATAATAAGGATTGATATTATCCAGTTAATAATAAAGATGTTCACACGTCATGTGCTATATTTATAACCCAGACTAGTATAGATAGTCACAACTGAGTGACCACCATGCAGGAGGGGGGGGGGGGGTGGTGAGGGGGAGTAATAAGGAAGGAATTATATTATCCAGCTTTTGATAATATAGGTTTTTAATATATGCTATATTTGTAATTCAAATGTGTATGGATAGTTACACACCTGAATTACTAGTAGTTACTACTAGGTGACCACCCGTGATGTTAGTAAGGGTTCGGGTGGTGGTTAATAAGGCCTGATATTATCCAGATATTGATAATATAGGTATTCGCCATGATTATGCTCATTATTTACAAGTAGGTGATAATTGAGGGTGCAAACGACATGTACATGTACGGTACATGTACATGTACGTGTATACGTACATTTGTGTACACCTCCATAGGATTTAGTGTTAAAATCGTGTACAGGTATACGATTTGTCATGTACATGTACGGTACATGTACATGTACCGTACATGTACAATCGTGTACATCTCCCCATAGGATTCAGTGTTAAATTGCGAGCAAAAAACGTTTTGTCGTTTCTTAATCATCGTCTTACCGATTCTAAATAATCCGCGTCCGTACACGATTTTGATCTTTATTATTAACTGGATAAACACTGAAACCCTATGGAGGCGTACACGGAGGAGATTGAGTTTAGAGAAAAGAATCAGAATTCTTGTGAAGTAATCTTAATAAACACTTAGAGGAATGTTTAAACGCATTTTCCGCTCAATTATGTTTTGAGTGGTAAAATTTTTAATATATTCACGATAGCGATCAGAGAGATTTTGAAATGAATGAATAAGTTCCTTTAACGTCAAAAGTAGAAAAAAAACAGAACAGTTTTCTTTTGTGTGTTGAAATGTTTTAACCGTCATCAAAGGGATTCTCTCTTAATTCGATAATGAGTGAATGGTTCTTTGATATGTGAATGGAAATCCTTTGACAAAACGTAAATTACTATCAAAATGCGTTAAAACAGAAACCGGTTTGTCATGTACTGCTTAAAACGTATTTTAAACTTTCCTAATTCAATCAACACGGAGTTGAGATGTGAATATTTTTAGTTTATTATATTAAAGACGGAAAGATTTTATTAACTTAAAAACCTAAAAATATAATAAACATTTAATTTTGAAAATAATAAAAACAATTAAAAAACGAAAAATGTTTTCACAGATGGATTCTAGACACCGAGATCGAATTTTAGAAGAGTTTGAGCGTGCTAAGAAGGGCATTCAGTCGGCTGACAGAAGCAGACGTCCTGGTGAGATGGAACTCAAACGCGAAGCCACAAAAATATTTAAACCCGTGACGGAGGGTCAAGAGCGAAGCAGGAAGGAGATAGTTGAAGAATTGAGACCCATAAAGGAGAGTTCTTTGAGAATGGGTTCGTTGCGTCTTAGTTTTGGAAATCGGCATTCCGTTCAATTTACACCGGATTACGTTCCCACGGGGATTCAAATAGAGAGCGACACCGATACAGCTTCGACTATCACCACCGATACAGCTTCGACTATCACCGCTGATAGCGTCGCATCGTCTGATGATGATGGCGGTAAGAGAGATCTGTTATATGGATTTTATAAGGATTCGGAGGGAAGAATTTTTGTAGGAGACACAGAAGTAGATATTGGCGATGATGAATTGATCGTGGGTTCGAACAGATGCGAATTGACTGATGGGCTGCGCAGATTGCTCCTTTACGACAAGCCTAGCGATTACACGGATCAGGATTTCGACAATTACGGCGACATTCTGGTTCAGACCCACGCCATGAAGAGAAATAACGATGCCAGAGAGACGAGACCCAAAGCCAACAGAGGTTACAAGTGGACGAAAGTGGTGAAATCCATATAGGATATGAACAAGAAGTTCGTCGAATCGGTGACTGGCAAAGGGGTGAAAACCACTTTTCTTCCGAGCGATTCTGACGCTCTGTCTCAGAGATTGAGTTTGTTGATGGCGAGCAGACGGGCTGGTAACACAGGATTAGATAATCAGATAGTTACTATATCTGACGAATTGTTAAGACAGAAGGTTTTGAATAAAAACCACTATAAAAGGCTGATGAACGAATTGAAGGATTGATGTGTATATAATAAGTAGAGAGAAAGAAACAAACAAACAAAAATAAAACAGTAAATTTTTACACTAGAATAATAAAAGTATTTAAACGGCAAAAACGATTTACCAGTGAAAAAAACAAAAATATATTATAAAAATAAAATATGTTGGTGATAAAGAACAGGGGATACGTCAGAACTTACGTTCAAGGCGGTTCTGGCATCGTCGATTCTATAATGCGAGCGTTCACGAGCGATGCGGGTAGAAAACTCGCATCGACCGCATTTGAGGTCGGTAAGAAGACGGCTTTGGATGCTGGTAATAAAGTGGTAGGATAGCTTCTGTGGCTGGCAAGAGGGCAGCCGACGCGTTGATCGACAAGTTGATCAGTCCGCCGGCGAAGCGAGCTGCGTTAGAGCGAACGACGAAAAGTTGGAAAGATTTTAAGGATGCTGTGGTACCCATACAAGATTTAGCCAAAATGACGAGTGGATCTGGATTGAAGAGAACTCGCAACGGTGTGATATAAATAAATAATAATATTAAACAACTAAGTTTGAAAAAACATATAAAATTTGTGTTTGAAAAGAATCTAAAATAACAACAACAAAAAAATAAAACAAAAGATGAACATTAAAGATATGTCTTGGACCGACGCCGCGACCAAGAGGTCGAATAACGAGTTCTTTCCCAAAAGCATAACAGGCTTGATAGTGGGAAAATCGAATTGTGGAAAGACCAATCTGTTGGTGAATCTGTTGTCCCGACCCGACTGGTTGGATTACGACAGATTGTTCGTGTTTGGCAAGAGCTTGTTTCAACCCGAATACAGATTGCTTCGAGAGTGCATGGATCGTAGATTGCCCAAGGACGTCATAGCCAGAATCTTTGACAGTAGGGAGGGATTCGACAAGAGCGAAGCTCCACTCTCGACCATTTTGGACGGTGCGGCGACGGAGCTGATGAAGAGAAATGCATCTTCGAACGTCGAGTGTAGATTTTACGAGAACGCTAGCGACGTTCCGGATCCTAGAGAACTGAAATCAGAAGATAAGAATCTCAAGATTTTCGACGATCTGCTTTTGGAGAGACAGAACTGATGCGAATCGTATTACGTTAGGGGTCGACACAGCAACGTGGACTGTTTCTACCTGTCGCGGAATTATTTTCGATTGCCCAGACAGACGATAAGGGAGAACGCTAATTTTCTATGTCTCTTTCGCCAAGATCTCAAGAATCTCAATCACATCTACGGCGATCACATCGCAAACGACATGAGCGCGGTGGAATTCAGGAGATTCTGCAAGAGGGTTTGGGATGGTGGACTTTATACAATTTCGTCGTGATCAATTTGACAAGCAAATTTAATCACGGAAAATATCGGTGCGGATTCGACAAGTTTTATGTTTCTGATGATAATAAGATAGAGCGTGAAAATAAAATTTAGAAAATAATAAATCTTCAAATAATTAGTTTTGAATAAAAAAAAAAATAAAATTAAATATAATGTTCGAACATGGAGAATTGTTAGAAGGGATAGCCGAGAATACGGCTGCAAAACAATCCATTCAAATCGTGGTGAGTGGCGATTCTACTCGATTCGCTACGAAATTCGAACCTTCCATCGAATTGAATAGAGAGAAAAGATACGAGATGGCGTTGGTGAATCTGGAGACTTATTATTCCTTTCCCAACGTCACCAAAAAGAATAACTCGTTCAAGTATTCCGACGGAGTGGATTGGTTGGAGATTCGAATTCCCAAAGGGAGTTATGACATAAACGATTTGAACAATTACATTCAGACGCGAATGAAGACAGATGGAAAGGGAAGCAACAAGATCAGACTCGCTCCCAATCCTAATACCTTACAGACGATGTTGGATTTGGAAGATAATTTTCGAGTGGATTTCAACACGGACGATTCTATAGGCAAGATGTTGGGATTCGATCGAAAGATGTATCGAGGCCACGCGGCATCTGAAAATACGGTCGACATTCTCGCAGTCAATAGCATTCTGGTGAATGTGGACGTGATTGCTGGAAGCTACGTGAATGGTACCGCTCAACCGACGATCTATTCTTTCTTTCCAAACGTGTCGCCGGGTTATAAGATCGTGGAGCGACCTCGAAATTTAGTTTATCTACCAGTGATTTTAGACACGTTGTATAGTCTCAAAACCACGTTGACGGATCAAAATGGTGAACTGATAGATCTTCGCGGAGAGAGGGTGACGATACGATTTCACATAAGAGAAATATAAAAGCAAAAAAAAAAAAATAAAATATTGTGTATATATATAGATAACAAAAATAAAATAAACGCAATATTAATTTTACAAAATTATTTTAATATAAATAATTATTATTAAACAAGAAACAATTGAAGTAAATATATTTAAAAAAAAACAGAATTATGACAGAATATGTAATTAAAAACATGAACATATCCGCAGGACAGAGGAAGAAACTTAAGAGAGCGTTAACAACTCGAGGCGAGGCAGTGAGATTCAAATTCATTCACGAAGATCTGATGAGAGGCGGTCAGGATTCGATCGCCTGGACCAGAAGTCAAATCAAAAGGATGGAGAAAGCGATTCGCGATGGAAGAGGGTTGACGGTGAGATTGAGTCCCGCTCAACTGAGATACAATTTGAGAATGAAAGGTGGTTTCCTACCGCTATTGGCAGAAATCGCCGCAAAAGCATTACCCTTCGCCGCAAAGGCACTACCCTTTCTCGGAAAGACTCTCGACGTGGGAGCTCTCACGGGACTCGCTAGTTCGGCAGTTGAGAAATTAATGTGTGGCAGCGGACTGTTTTTGAAGAAGGGAGGAGTCGTGTGTCGCGTCCACGTAGACGACAGCGGTAAAGGATTGTATCTAGAACCCGTTAGAGGTGGCAACTCTCTGAGAGGAAACGGTCTCTATCTGAAGAGTGGACAGAACGTTGAGCGACTCGGCAAGGGTTTGTTGCTCAGTGAGAATTCGCCGTTTAAGAATATACCGATTTTGAATATGTTATTATAATATAAAATTATATAATTATATAAAATATAAATCATAGAAAGTATAAAATAATATATTTAAAATGGATAAAAAGGTGGAGAAACAATTTTATCACCTGGATGAAAAGGTGGAGAAACAATTTGACGATAATGACGAATATCGCGAGACAGAGTGCGAAAAAACAAAAAAAAAAGATGTGGAAAAATGGTTAGACGCTAATGATGGATATCTAAGGAAAGAACTGATGAAAGATATAGATAAAGCGTGGGATAGACTGTTGGAATTGAAAAGAATGAGACGCTTTCCACCGTCACCACTACCTTCTAAAGAGAATGGTAATGATGCGAGTGTTACCAAGAGATGCACAACATTCGTTCATAATTATGATTCGGATAAACACATGTGTTGTTATAAAAACGTATCATATCACAAAAAAAAGAAAAAAAGAAAAGAAGAAGAATCGACGTTGAAATTTGAGAAAAAAGGAAACGTAATTATAATATTTATGGGCGATAGTGAAGAAGAAGAAGAATGAAACAAAACAAAAAACAAAAAAAAGTAATGAGATCTAGAGATGATCAACCTCTCTAGATCTCATTACTTTTTTTCCTTCTTTTCGCTAAAAAATCAATCTCTCTATTGTTTATATTTCCAAGTCCGTTATTATCATGTTGACACTCGTGTATTCTCCTTTTTCGAAAACGTGTTGAATGTTTATCTTTACTCTTTTGAGTTTTTTTACATCGGTGAACTCGCTCTCACCACCTAATTTCTCCCTGAGTTCGTGTGAGATTTTTGGATATATGTAACTTCCATAGAACAACATCAAATCGTCCTTGTCGAATTCTTTATCTTTAGCGATGACGATTTTCTGCAGATCGCTTTGATAGTCGTAAAAAAAATCGAGCATGGCTTCATCCAATTTCAAAGTCATCTTATATCTGTCGTATTTATGCTCTAAATCCTTCATCTCAATCTCATTCAATTCGATGGGATCGTGTCATTGTAATCTATAGATTTTAAAACCTAATTTCTTATTTGTTTCCACTCGTTTCAATTTCAATTCGCATCTTTTAGGTGTTGCTGTCATGATCGATTATTTAGTTTTTTTTGTTTTATGAATTCTTGCAAATAATGTATATTTTAAATTTTGTATTTTAATAATTTGTTTAAAAAAGTTTTGTTTTTTTTTTTTTTTTTTTGCTCTTTATATATATAAAAAAATAAAGTTGTTTTTTTTAATTTTTAATTTTCTTTAATGTAAAATGTTTTTAGAATTTTTTTTTCTCTCTTTATATATATAAAAAGTTAAATTTTAACATTTCAATCTCTCTATTCTTTATATTTCCAACTCCATTATTAACATGTTGACACTCGTGTATTCTCCTTTTTCGAAAACGTGTTGAATGTTTATCTTTACTCTTTTGAGTTTTTTTACATTGGTGAACTCGCTCTCACCACCCGATTTCTCCACGAGTTCGCGTGAGATTTTTGGATATATGTAACTTCCATAGAACAACTACAAATCGTCCTTGTCGAATTCTCTATCTTCGGTGATGACGATGTTCTGCAGATCGCTTTGATACTCGTAAAACAAATCGAGCATGGCTTCATCCAATTTCAAAGTCATCTTATATCTGTCGTATTTATGCTCTAAGTCCTTCATCTCGACCTCGTTCAATTCGATGGGATCGTCTCATTGTAATCTATAGATTTTATGACCGAATTTCTTATACGTTTCGACTCGTTTCAATTTCAATTCGCATCTTTTAGGTGTTGCTGTCATGATCGATTATTTGTTTTTTTTGTTTTATGAATTCTTGCAAATAATGTGTATTTTAAATTTTGTATTTTAATAATTTGTTTAAAAAGTTTTGTTTTTTTTTTGCTCTTTATATATATAAAAAAACTTTTTTAATTTTAATTTCTTTAATGTGAAAATTTTTTTTTGTAAAAGTTTTTTTTCACTTTATATAAATAAAAAGTTAAATTTAACATCTCAATTTTAAAATTTTTTAACAAATTATCATTAATACAAAATTCGAAAAAAATATTCTTACAAACTCAATTTTGAGGTAAAAACAATGATCAAGTCCGAACATCCAAATTATAGTTTAGAACGTGCAAGACTTCAAACATTTAAAAATTAGCCTTCGCATCTTGCTCAAAAACCCGAAGATTTAGCCTCTGCAGATTTCATTTATGTGGGTAAAAGCGACAAAGTTAAATGTTTTTGTTGTAATATACATTTGATGAATTGGGAACCTCATGACAGACCTTTACTAGAACATATAAATAATATTAAAAAAGGTGAATGTGATTATTTGAACAAGATCATAACGTTGGGATTGATTAAAATCGAAGAAGAAGAGTGGGATAGAAATAAAAACCAAAAATTATTGATGGATATGTTACAATTAGGGTACACTAAGGAACAATTGTATAATGCGTTAAATAACGCAAACAAGACCTTATCTCAATTTTTTACTTAGGAAATCTGATTAAATTCATGACACAAGCGGACGAGTTATCATCATGTGTCGAAAATGAGTCGAGCAACACGAACACTTGTCTGCTTTGCGAAAATGTTGCAAACGTTTTGTTTCTACCATGCGCACATTGGTGTTATTGTAAGGAATGTTATTCTAGAGACGAGAAAATGTGTTCATTCTGCAAACAAGAAATAAAAGCGATCGTAAATTGTTTTAAATAAAAAACATATTTAAGAAAAAAAATTGAATTAAAAAAAAAATCTTTTTTTTTTTATATAAAGAGTAAAAACAAAACTTTTTAAACAAATTATTTAAATACAAAATTCGGAAAAAAATATATTCTTACAAAATGAAGCAAACAGATAAAAAAAAATTGGAAAATTTAAATGAGAAAACCGTACCTCAGTTAAACGAGATTTGTAAACTATTAAAAATTTCACATTTCAGAAATCATAGAACTAAATCAAAAAAGATTGAAGTCATACAGGAATATTTGCGAAACGATGGAAAGGCAAATGAAATGCCGATAGCAACGACTTCAAAAAATGCATCGGTTGTGAAAAATAAGAAGAAGAAGAAAAAGATAGTAAAAGGAATCGAAATGCCTATGTCGAAAAAAAAACAAAAACGTTTCGATTGTGAAAAATAAGAAGCCGACTAAATGAAAGGCCCTTGAAGAAGAACTTCAAGTTTCCAAAGAAAAGAAAAGAAAAACTAAAATGAAAACGAGTGATGCACATCAGATTCTAGGCAAACGAGATATATCGAGCGAACTTCGACGAGCAATAGACGAAGGGAAAGGAGAAGAATATCTAGCATGACTCACCGTGGAACTATTTCAATCAAAGTCCGTGGAAGGGAGAGTGCGATCAAAGGCATTTTTAAAACTTTCGACGTGTTTCCCTCATTGAAGAAAATCGATCCAAAATTGTTCATGGAACGGGTGAAGAAAAAAGTATTGGATTTGTTTCGCGAATACATGAACGTGGGACTAAAAATTAAGATGATACTCCATTGCGTGATGAATAAAATCGATGCGAAGTCCGGCGAGAGCATCGTGAAAAATGCATATTTCAGATCTAACGTCGAACCCATATTTCGAGGTTCAGATTTATCGAACGTTTTCGAAAAGATGAAAGACAAGATGTTGATGTCTCTCGCGAATTATCAACATGAAGGTAGTAATTGGACGTTCGATGAGGTGTTGAAACTCGAAATTCACATAACTAAAAATGATTCATTGAAAGGGTCTTCCTACGTGAAATTACCATATTTCTTAGCTAAAAAACAATCTGTGGTCAATGTGAGAAATAAAGATGATCAGTGTTTTAAATGGGCAGTCACCTCCACTTTATACCCTGTCAAAATGAATTCCGATAGAGTTTCTTGTTACGAGGAGACGTCTAAAAATCTCGATTGGACCGGAGTGACTTTTCCAATGCAGTTAAAACACATCGAACGTTTCGAGGTTCAAAATCCCACTGTAGCGGTGAACGTCTTGAGATATGACGATGAAAAACAAAAGATCTATCCTCTCAGACTGACTTCATATCTCGGAAGAGAAAAGACGATTATTTTATTATTGATTTCAAACGGTGACAATCATCATTATTGTTGGGTTCCAAATCCGAGCGGATTACTGTCGAAACAAAATAATAAACATAAAGGAAAGATATCTTTATGTTTCAATTGCATGAACGCATTTCACAGCAAAGACTCGTTGGTGAAACATCAGGAATATTGCAACGAAAATCAAGGTGTCGCCGTCGAAATGCCTAAACTTAACACCATCGTGAAGTTTGAAAATCACAATAGAAGGTTAAAAGTACCATTCAGCGTGTACGCCGATTTCGAATATTTCACTGCAAAAATGAGTTCCTGTCAACCCAATGCTCTTCAAAGTTACATCGAAAGATATCAAAAACACATACCTTCGGGCTATTGCATTTACGTGAAATGCGCTTTCGACTCGCAACACGACATGGGTCCCTTCACCTACACGAAAACAGTATGAAGATGACGACGTGGCCCAAAGGTTTGTGGAAGAGTTAGAATGGAAACTTCAAATGTTATACAATAAATTCAAAACACCAGCAAAAATGATCATCACGCGAGAGCAGCAGGACGAAAATAACAGAGCCACCGAATGTCACATATGCAGACAATCGTTTGACGAGAATTCGAAGGAAAATGAGAAGGTCAGAGACCACGATCATTACACGGGTCTGTATCGCGGTCTGGCTCACAGCAAGTGTAATTTAAAATATCGAGATGCCGTTTTCTATCAGGGGATGTTTCACAATCTCTCAGGTTACGACAGTCATCTGTTCGTGAAAAATCTTGGCACCTCACACGAAGAATTAAATTGCATCACGAACAGCGAAGAAAGATACATTTCCTTCACGAAATGGAAGCTCATGGAGGAGAAAAGAGTAATCGACGGAGAGACGTTGGAAGAAAAAACGAAATTCATTCGTAGAGCCATACGTTTCATCGACAGTTTTAAATTCATGTCGACCGCTCTGGAAAAATTAGTCGATAATATGAGCAAGGATAAATTTAAAATCATGAGCGAACATTTCGGAGAATGAGTAGACGTCATGTTGAGGAAAGGAGTCTATCCTACGATTACATGAACGATCTAAAGAGATTCGAAGACACCGCACTACCTTCGAAAGAAGATTTTTATTCGAAATTATACGAATCCGACATTTCCAATGAGAATTACGAACACGCTAAAAACGTGTGGAAATTATTCGATATGAAAACCATGAGAGATTATCACGATCTCTATCTGAAGACCGACGTTCTGCTCTTGGCAGACGTGTTCGAAAATTTTCGAGACGTCTGTTGTCGAAATTACGATCTGGATCCCGCTTGGTATTTCACCACACCCGGTCTAGCGTGGGACGCTCTGTTGAAGACCACCAAAGTCCAATTGGAATTGTTATCCGACGTGAACATGTTACTTATGTTCAAAAGGGCTGCGAGAGGTGGCGTCTCGATGATCTGTCACAGATATTCTGAAGCTAACAATCCCTACATGAAAGAAGGTTTCGATTCGAAATGGTTGACTAAATACATACAGTATTGGGATGCCAATAATCTGTACGGTTGGGATATGAGTCATCCTTTACCGATTGGAAATTTCGAATGGGTGAAGGAACCGGAAGAGATGAAAAAATGGAGAGACTATCCTTGCATTTTAGAAGTCGATTTGAACTATCCGGAAGAATTACACGATCCACACAACGATTATCCGCTGGCTCCCGAACGAATGGAACCGAACGAAGGAGACGAGGAAAAACTCATTCCCAATTTATTTAACAAACGTAACTACGTCATCTACAGCGAGAATTTGAAACAGTACGTCGATTACGGGATGAAATTAGTCAACATACATCGCATCATTCGATTCGACAAAGAACCTTGGATGAAAAAATACATCGATCTCAACACAAATCTCAGAATTCGAGCTAAGAACGATTTCGAAAAAGATTTCTTCAAACTCATGAACAACTGCGTGTATGGTTAATCGATGGAAAACATCAGGAAGAGAACCGACATTCGACTCGTCACGTCTGAGAAAAGAGCTAAAAAATTAGTGGCGAAACCCAATTACAAACACCGAACCATATTCAACGAAAATCTAGTGGTCGTTCACATGCAAAAGATGCACCTGAAGTTCGACAAACCGTATTATCTCGGACCGATCATCTTAGATATCAGCAAGCGATTGATGTACGAGTTTCACTACGATTTCGTCAAACGAAAATTTGGTGATAAAGCCAAACTACTGTTCACCGACACGGACAGTTTAGTTTATGAGATAGAGACAAAAGATGTCTACCGAGATATATCTCAGGACGTGGTCGAGTGGTTAGACACGAGCAATTATCCCGTCGATCACCTGTCCAACATTCAATCGAACGACAACAAGAAGGTGTTGGGTAAATGTAAGGACGAGAGCGGCGGTAAACAGATTGTTGAATTTGTGGGCTTGAGACCTAAACTGTATGCTTACCGTCTAGAAGATGATGAAGAGATCAAGAAGTGCAAAGGAGTTAAAGCATGCGTGGTGAAGAAAAACATCTCTTTCCAAGAGTATAAAGATTGTCTGTTAGGAAGTGGTCCAGTGTATAAGACTATGAAATCGATTCGAGGTGTAAATCACAACTTGTATACCGAAATAGTCAACAAGATTTTGCTGACGGCTGACAACGATAAGAGATTTGTGTTAGACGATAAAATAAGCACTTTGGCACTCGGACATTGGACTTTAGATCTAATTAGAGACGATATGAATGGGGATGATTGGATTCTAGATATGATTGTGGATGATAAGATTCCAGATATGATTGTGGATGATAAGATTCCAGAAAATCAAGAAGAATTATATGGAATCAAAATTATAGAAATCGATAGAGACATCGAGAATGTTAGTTTAAAAAGAAAAAGAAAAAAATTTAAAAAAAAAAAAACGTCATTTTAGTGAATTATAATAAAATAAATAATTAAAAAAAATATATATGCATTTATGAATAAGAAAATAAAGATATCCGTAGAAGGTGTCGTCTTACCTAACGAACCCCTATCCAACATCGATCTGTTGAATGCGGCAAAAGATTTGAAAATCAAAGATTTTCTAGGCGTGTTTTCCAGAGATGCCTTGCTGAAGAGAAGACCTTGACAATCAGAATGCGGAATTTTAAATCTAGATGATTCATCGGGTGAAGGCACTCACTGGGTGGCGTGGATCAAGAACGGGAAGAAGAAAAATTATTATTTCGACAGCTACGGAATCTCGCCGCCAAAAGAAATAAAGAACTATTTCAACAAATCGATTGTTCGTTACAACACGGAACAAGTGCAATCACCAGATCAAGTGTTTTGTGGTCACCTGTGTCTCTACATTCTCAAGAGATGGTCTGAAGGAGATCGATTTCAAGACATTCTCAATGATTTACATTAGAGTGAGATTTTTTTTTTTATAGTATATATAAAGATAAAAAAATTATTTTAAAAATTTGAATTGAATAAAAACGAAAAATAAAATAACATAGTTCATTTTTAATAAACTGCGTTTTGAATATATTTTTCTAAAAACAAAAAAAATCCCCACAACAACATGCCAGTCAATAAATTTGGTAGAAGTGACGATGAAAAAGTCAACCTAAGAAAGAAGAGGAAGACGTTCGAAGCCGACGATGGTTACAACGTTGCCAACTTGGACGAACATTACGTTCGGAGATACGAACCTCGAGAAGAGCCTTTGAACATGAACGATAAGAAGCTCTACAATCTTCCCGAGCCGATAGATCTCGCAGATGCTGCGACTAAAAAATACGTTGACAGGGGGAACGCCGATTTCGAACGAATCCTGCTAGATAATTACGTGGATAAAACCATGACCGATGATCTCAATCTGAAATCCAAACATTTGGTGAACGTCGCGAATCCCATAGATCCCACCGATGCCGCAACCAAGAAATACGCGGACGACTCTCACGCGAGATTCAGTGAACACCTGAGAAATAGATACGTTCAGAAAACGATGCACTCGGAATTGAATGCCAATTCTAACAAGATAACGAACGTGGCCACTCCCATGAATCCCAAGGATGTGGCGACCAAACACTACGTAGATCTGGAACAGAGAAAGTTTGACAGACGAGAAATGAAATCGGATCTGAATGCGGGATTCAACAAGATATTGAATCTGTCGACGATCGACAACACGGATGCAAACTCAACCGCGGTCAACAAGGGCTACGTAGATTCTGCCGTGATACGATCACAAGAATACCTAGAATCACAAGTGGACAATCTCTACCTGAACAAACAATCTGGTGGAACTATGAAGGGTGGCATCAACATGAACGGTCACAATTTATTCGGTCTCGATCAAGATCCCGAATTCGATTCCAGCGCGGTCAGCAGAAAGTATGTGGACGACAACTCTGTCTGGAGAAAGGGTGACATCATGGAAAGTAAACTAGACATGGGTGGACACGCGCTCACGAATCTACCGGATCCCGTGAACATGACGGATGCCTGCACCCTGATTTCGGTGGTGGAGAAAGTCAAATATGCTAGACAATTGATCACTGTGTGGGCCGAAGAGGCCGGCACCTTAGATGAGGGAAAAGCTGAGTGGTCTTTCGGAAATGGATGTAGCGGATCGAAACATGGTCAGGTGGGATATCCCATGCTGCTTGGAGGTGAAATCCTTCAAATGAGTCTGGCTTCCTCAGATTTGAATAACAGAGCGGTCGTCAATCTCATGGTGAATGGAGTAGAGAGCGATAAGAGATACAGCATCGAAAAGACTGAGAATCAACACGCAAATGTTAGCACGTTCGGCACGCCTCTCAAAGTGAACGCCAGAGACAGGATTAATTACGTTACGAAAACCAATAATCCCGAAGCCGCCACTTCCGTGGTGAGTCTACTGATTGAACTAGTTCCTTTGAACAAACAGTGAATGCGTGGAAAATAATGAATTAAAAAAAATAATGTGTGATTATTAAAAACAAAAAAAAAGTAATGAGATTTAGAAAGATGTTCAATCTCTCTAGATCACATTACTTTATTTATTTTTTTGTTTGTTTTTTTTTGTTTTTAATAATTACTCATTACTTTTTATTTTTTGTTGTTGTTTTTTTATTTTTTTCACACTCGTCTCTCATCGAATGATTGACATCTTATTTCCGTCCGATTCGAATTGTAATTCTCTGTCCGACAAGACCAGGGTGAAGCCTTCAGTTTTTCTCGGCACGTTCCTATCGAATTGCATCTTGATCTGAATGTCTAAGACACTACTCTTGAGTCATTCACTCTGTTTACTGACGTCGAATACGAACATGGGATACATCGACTTGTATTCGCCGGGAGATATGTTAAGGTTGCTCATCAATTCATCTAGACCGTGATACTTCTTTCTAAAATCAGCGGCGTCGCTGTACAGTCTGCAGAAATCGTTCTTGTCGAACGACGCATTGTAATTGATTGCTGGATATCTCGTGGCGTTCAGAAACACTTGCATGTTTCTCAAATGGCAGTGATCGAACAGCGACGCATTCTTTTCCTGAGACCCGTCCCTATCGGTCTGAAACGCAACCACGATGAAACACGGTCTCTCGGAAGCGGATTTCACCGTCAATCTCCAATCAAAGTGATTTGTGGAGGGAGGAATGCTAGCCGTGTCGCACTGTCTCATTCTAAATCTTACGGGTAATTTACTCTTGGATTCTATGATCTTGTAGAGACGCCCTTTCTCCACGATCGAAGGCTCCATGTGCGGAACGAACCACGATATCTGGTGTAGAGTTATCTTACCCGCATTGGTCGCAGTGAGTCTCACTATTGCGTCGTTGTCTCCTTTTCGAATCAACGTCAGATTGTGTTTGAATCCGTACATGATCTTGTTGTAATCATACGCAAATCCGAAGATGTGTTTCAAAGGTATCCTGAACGAAAATGTTCCTTTAGGTCTGGACGTCTTGACGACGTAGTCGAATATCAAGGCGCGCCAGCGCTAGCAGGGCCTACGGTGTCTTTCACCCACAACTGATTAAGTCCTCTGGATTTCGAAAAATCATCAGGATACGTCAAGAGTCTGAACATCATGGTGGCCTGACCGGGATGAAAAACAGATTCTATCTCTTGTCCGGATAGCATGTATTTTATATTACTGAATAGATGCATGATGCCATTATTGGCTAGAGTAACCGTGTCGTCATCCCATCTTCCTTGGTGAGACGTCCCTGCACCACTATGTAACTCTCGCTAGGATGTACGAATAGATCTTGAGTTTCAATGTTGATTCTTATCTCTCCCGCATTGTTCAAACTCGTTCCGGTTACCGGTGCATATTCGTGAACCTCATATTCTTGAATACTTTCATCTTTTACTATGCTTTGTGCTATATCTAGTATATTTGTCATTTTAAAGGATTTTTAGTTTTTTGTTTATTAATTAACTTGATTTCTTTATCTAAAAAATAGTTTTTAATTATTTTTTATTATTTTTTTTCTCTCTTATATATATGTGTGTAAACAAGAAAATGTTAAAGAAAGTAAATAAAAAAAAATTTTGTTTTCTTTATCAAAACTTCGTCTTCTGTAATTGTTGTTCGTAAAACTTTCCGATGATCTCTTCTCCATCCAAAGCTTCGATTTCGTAATTGATTTGATTATCACGAAGATTTCCGAGGTCCATCGAGGAGTATAACCCTTTTCGAAGTGCTTCTTATAAGCGTAGATTCTCACTCGATCACCGACTGCAAATTTCGATGTTCTAGACTTCTTCCTGATCTTAGATCTCTCAGGATATAGATTTGTGTAGACCTGTTTTTCGTTTCGAGGATCGCTAGCTTCCGCAGGAGTCATATTGATCGATCTGTGTCGGGTGTTGTTGTAATCTTTGACCAGACCGTTCAGAGCATATATGTATTTCTTGGTCGGATTCGCCGTGAAGTATCTGTGCATCTTTTCCTTCATCGTTCGATTCCAACAATCCACCACGCTGGCTTTCTCTTCGTTTTCAATCGAGTAGAGGCCGACCAATCGATGAACGTGCTTGTTGTAGAATTCCTTTCCCTTATCCACCCACAATTTACTCAGTTTTCGAGAAGACGAGTCAAACACGCTCTTCAGAGCCTCGGCGACGCAAGGTCCCGATTTATCCTTCAAAGCTCGGATCCAACCGTATTTGGAAAACACGTCGATGACCGTCAATAGATATTTGATGCCCTCGTTCCACCTCGAAAACGATCTCATGTCGACCAAGTCGGCAGACCAAATATCATCCAGACCCTTCACGAACACCCTTCTCTTTCGAAATTTACGCACTATGGGTTTGTGTAACTCCTCGGCCAATTAGCTCATCAATAATCGTTTCTTCTTCTTTTCAGATGCACTTTTTTTTTGAACGCCCCATCTGAATCGATGTTTCGCACCGATCAGATTGCCAACCAGCGGACGTTCTATCTTCTCTCTCCTGGGAGATTTGGGAGTCAGATTGGCGTTGAGTCTCTTGTTCAATTTCGTTCCGGGTCCTGTGAAACTGTGACTGGGCAGATGCATTTCGAAAGGTAGATTATTGATCATTTTATTCACGATGCCTTTACCTTTGCTCGCGTTCTTTTTTTTTGACGAATCTAGTCTTGACAGAACCACACACGTCGCAAATTCCGCGAAGCATCTGTCTGTCGTTTTTAGTTTGCACTTCTCGAGAATTACTCGTCTCGGTAACTCTCTTACACTTTACGCAATACATTTCTTTTTAGGAGTTATTTAAATTAATTTCGTTTTTTATTTTATATATAAATTTAATAATTAATTAATTCTGTTCTTATTATATACATATTTTTTTTTTCAATCGCTACTCTTGAGTTCAATCATCTTACTGAATTCCTCCCTAGCCTCTTTCCTCCCCTTTTCCATGAGAGAATCCTTCATCTCTTCCTTGATGATCTGACGAGTCTTGATTCTCACGGCTTCTTTCATGGCATCGTATTTCATTTTCTCACTCAATATCACGAAGTATTCTCCGTCCGATATCCTACCATCTTTCAATGCCATAGAGATCATTTTGGATATCGTGTCGATCTTAGAGTCGGCCAAGACGCAAATCTTGTCGTGTTTCCTCGCCTTCAGATATAATTTCCTACTCAAAAAGTTTCCGAGCATGCTAAACAATCTGGCGGCGAGAGCCACTCCTTCTACGGTCAACACGATCGGAATGCCGACCGCGGTCGACAACAATCCGATGCCGGCCGCGTGTAAAGCCATGGAAATCGTGATGAGTGTCGTGTCGATCGCATTGACGAATTTCACGAAACGCGAATACTTCTTCTTGAAGGAACGACGAGAATCTCTCTCTCGAGTTAGATACTCTTGGATTCTACTGATTTGATCGATGTGATACCTCTCTCCTCTTTCACTTTCTTCTAGCGACAGTGTCGTCGGCCAAACGTCGATCGGCTTCTCATCCTCGTCGTCCACTAACGTCGGATACAATTTATTTCTGGTTCTCATTTTTGTTTTTTTTCTTTCTAATATTAGATAAAAAATTTATGTGTGTATTTATTTTATTTTCTATTCTCCCTTATTTTATATCAACGAGAAAACTTAGACGTATGCTTCATTGAATAATAATTTCTTGACGCATCCCTTATCTTTTAAAGTCAGACTTTTACGCGCCAATTTCTGTTCTTCCGAAACTGTGGGCTTGCTTTGATCCTCACAGAAGAGTAATCTCTTCCAAAACGCGATCACTTCATTGATTTGAACGCGTTTGAAGGCCGGTTCGAAATACTTGTTGACCATATCTTCCCTTTCCATCCACAGACACGTATGATTCTCGTGATCGAAGTCTAGATGATCCCGACATCCGACGCATCGTTCTAACAAGAGACGACCTAGTTGTTCGTTCACGCAGAATGCGTAGGCTCTCATCAGCATTTTTAAAAGAAACCTTACTCTAATATCCTGAGAATCGCTCATGATTTACGTATTTTTTTATTATCTATTCGATTTGATATATTTATTTTTTTTAAATAACTATTTATTTATGTTTTTTTTTCTCTCCTATATATATCAATCAAAAACGTGACAGTGAGCTATCGTGAATATATTAAAAATTTTACCACTCA
Organism: Pictodentalium vernedei; assembly: GCA_031216915.1. NCBI lineage: Eukaryota > Metazoa > Mollusca > Scaphopoda > Dentaliida > Dentaliidae > Pictodentalium > Pictodentalium vernedei. The sequence continues at coordinate 528,901,932 of CM062293.1, forward strand.
AAACCTAATTGAGCGGAAAATGCGTTTGAACATTCCGTTAAGTGTTTATTAAGATTACTTCACAAGAATTCTGATTCTTTTCTCTAAACTCAATCTCCTCCGTGTACACCTCCATAGGGTTTCAGTGTTAAAATCGTGTACGGACGCGGATTATTTAGAATCGGTAAGACGATGATTTAGGAAACGACAAAACGTTTTTTGCTCGCAATTTAACACTGAAACCTATGGGGGAGATGTACACGGATGTACGTGTACGGTACACGTACATGTACCGTACATGTACATGACAAATCCTGTACCTGTACACGATTTTAACACTAAATCCTATGGAGATGTACACGAATGTACGTGTACATGTACATGTACATGTACCGTACATGTACATGTCGTTTGCACCCGCAGTTATCACCTACTTTTACCTTTTACAATTCAAAACACTTACAACTTGGCGACCCATCACGCACCATATGCTATATTTAAGTTCAAATATGTATAGACAGTTACAACTGGGTGACCTCCACGCAGTGGGGGTGGGTGTGGGTGCGGTGGGTAGGTCTTGGTGAGTAATAAGAAATGATATAATTCAGATATAAATTATATAGAGAGTAATCGTTTGACTGGACTGGTTACGTGAAATAATTCATGAGAGGTGAGGGACGTTGCACAAACACGAGTGCGCGAATGCGCACGAGTGTTTTACAATATAGTCCCTCGCCTCGAATGAATTATTTCACGTAAACAGTCCAGTCAAGCGATTACTCTGTTTATTACTTTTCATAATTAACGATAATTATATTATTTAACCCTTTACCTAACGTTACAGCAAACGGTATTCTAAAAAAATCGCCAATTAATTTTCATTATTTTTTCATTTTTTTTGTCTCTAAAACATAGGTTATGATCCCCTCATTGGAACGAAATAATAGCTATTCAAGAATTTTTTTTTCAAGTGTTGTTTGCTTTTTCATATTAGGTAAATGGTTTAAAAAAACAAAAAACAATGAAGTCCCCATTACACCCACGGCAAAGCGTCTTCGTTTGCGCGCACGGATACATGACACAATTGTTGATTGCATAATTCACTTTTGAAGTTATCGATTATAATCAAACCCGGAAATCCCAGTAAATCACACTTTGGGAAGTAATAAATAGGTATTCATCATATGCTATATTTATCACTCAAATATGTATAGACAGGTACAACCAAGCGACCTGCAATGCTATAGGAGGGGTGTGGTGAGTAATAAGGAACACTATTTTTTCAGTATTGATAATACATGTAATCACCATGTGATATACTATGAATTTCAATATGTATAGACAGTGTTTAGCTACTTTCAGACAGACCATGTGAACTCGTTATATCTCATCTGTCAGAGAGCGTCTCTGCTAGGTAAGTTATAGGTAGGTGATCTGTCATGCTGTGGTAGGGTGGGGGTCGGGTGGGTAATAAGGAATGATATTATCCAGCTAATACTGATATGGATATACAACATATGCTGCATTTATTATTTACAAATGTGTAGACAATTACAAGGTGATCTACAGTTAAAACTAGAAGTCCTGTCACGAACTGTGCGCTTATCTAGGCTTAATTGCGCGTAGGAATTGCGCGCAATTGCCATATCGAATGGCACTCAAATCATGGCAGGTTCTCCTTGTTACTCATAGCAAACACAAGCAATGTTCCTGCCAATGGACCTCCGGGTTACCCGGAGGTCCATTGGCTGAAACTTTGCTTGAGCACAGGCCGTATGTGCAGAATTTGCTAGCCTTACCATTGCCATAACGCGTAGATTAACGCGCAAATCGACGTGCTATTTGTGCGCATTTCAGGACAGGACTTCTAGTTTTAACTGTAGCATGCTGTAGGCGGGGGTGGGGTGTGTAATGGGTGATGATGTTTTCGAGCTATTGATAATACAGGCATTTACTGTGTGCTATATGTTTTTTTTAAATACGTGTACAAAGAAATTCGCAATTTTTAGTCTGACTAAATGAACCAGCTATTTCTCATATGTCTGGGGGTATCTCTGCAGGTGAGTTATAGCTACATGACTGTGTCATGCTGTGGAAAGGATGTCTGGTGAGTTGCAAGGACCGATAATAACCAGTTATTAACCCCCTGCACACTGATGCTGAAATATCTAAAGTTCAAGGTGCAAATTTTTCCCATAATGCAACTAGAAATTTAACCAATTCAATCTTGTTTGACAGAGCTCATTGAGCTCTGTCAAACAAGACTGAATTAGTTAAATTCCCAGTTACATTATGGGAAAAATGGCTACTTGAAATTTGGATATTTTGAAATCAGAGTGAACGGAGTTAATAATACAGATAATATAATATAGATATTCAAAGGAGTGGATTGAATAATAAGGAATGGTACATTATATGTATTATCCGGCTATTGAAAGTATACAGTTAAAACTAGAAGTGCTGTCACGAAGTGTGCGCTTATCTATGCTTAATTGCGCGTAGGAATTGCGCGCAATTGCCATATCAAATGGCATCCAAAGCACAGCTTTTGTCCACGTTCGACTCTACAGTTAAAACTAGAAGTCCTGTCACGAACTGTGCGCTTAACTGAGCTTAATGGCGCGTAGGAATGACATGCAAAGCACGGCAGGTTCTAATGGTTACTCACAGCAAACACAGACAATGTTTCTGTCAATGGACCCCCGGGTTACATTTCTTGTGTACAGGGCATATGTACAGAATTTGATAGCCTTACTATGGTCATAAAGTGTAGATTAAAGAGCAGATCGACGTGCTATTTATGCGCATTTCATGACAGGACTTCTAGTTTTAACTGTAGGTATTCATTATATGCTATATGTATAATACAAATATGAAAAGCCCAACAGTTTGGAGACATGTAATGCATCACATGCTATAATTATTATTCAAATATGTATAGATAGTTACATATTTGAATTACTTGTTACAACTGGGTGACCTACCATGCAATTGACGGGGAGATAATATAGGTATTCATTATATTCTATATTTAAAATTCAAATAGGAAAACAACTTACAATTTAAAGTCCTGTAATGCACCACACGCTAAAATCTAAAGTGTTAATAACTACACTTGAAGTGCTGTATTTAATACTTACTAAGTGCTGAACTGGCACTTTGTTCAAGTGTAGATATCCCAGAACTTGACAGGTCTTACAATAATACCACTTGACAAGTGTAATGTCGCGACACTTGAAAGGAAACAACGCAGATGACGCGGATCAGACTCGAACTCTCGAGCCTGATCCGCGACATCTGCGTTGTGTCCTTTTAATTATGTACCCACCAAGCGCAAATCAAATTATGGACGATTCTGGAAGAACCACCAATGCTAGACACATGAGAAGTGCAATCCATTCAAGTTCCAGATGTCTGACGATTGTAATGTCTAAGTGCTTAAAGCATTGCACTTTGAGTGTTAAAATCAAACCTTAAGAGTTAGAATGGGTTTAACACCTTGAAAGTGTCAGTTTTAACACTTTAGTTTTTAGTGCGTAGATAGTTACATATTTGAATACTAGTTACAACTACATGACGTATAATGCAGTGGGGGAGGGGGTGATTTTGGTAAGTAATAATGAATGATATTGTCCAGATACTGTCACCATAATCCTGCTGCATTTACAATCCTAATATTTACAGACTTTTATAAAAGGATGACTTGCCAAGCAGTGGTGGTGGTGGTGGGGGGGGGGGGGGGGGTAGTAATAAGGAATGGTGTTATTCAGACATTGACAGTTAATAATAATGTTGGTATTCTCCATATGCTATATTTCATAACTGAAAATATGAAAACTGTCATAACTAGCTGAACTGCCAGTCTGTGGGAGAGAGGGTAACCAAAAGAAGAGGTATTTTCCAGCTATTGATAATACAAGTTTTCACCATGTGTTGTATTTGTATTTCAAATATTTAGACAGTTTTAAGATTAGCCACTTGAACTATATATTTCTGATCTGTGAGTGTCTGTCTCATCCAGGTGAGTGACAGCTAGGTGACTACTCATGATATGGAAGGAGGGGTGATGAATAATAAATAGAGGATATCTACGCTATTTTTGTGAATATCGGGCATTATCTCATGAGTGTGGACCTGAAAGTATTATTTTTCACGAGCGCTTGCGCGAGTGAAAAATAATACTTTCAGGTTCACACGAATGAGATAATTCCCGATATGCAGTAAAATGGTGTAGATTTTCTTTTTATTATATGCTACTTGACATTTTAATGTGCAATATTCAGCCCAATTTCGCTGCAAACAGTCATGTTTCAGGACGACGTTCAAGGCGACGTCATGCGCCGAAGCGTAACGTCATTTAGGAAGGTACTGAAAAAAATTCACCGTGTGGACCTAAAAGTTTTATTTTTCACTCGCGCAAGCGCGCGTGAAAAATAAAATTTTCAGGTCCACACTCATGAGATAATTGCAGATACTGACGAAAATAGAGTAGATTTTCTTTTTATTATATGCTATGAGACATTTTATTGCACAATATTCAGCCCAATTCGATCCGAAATGCGTACCTTTCAAAACAATAACAAAGATCACCTGATCGTTCTTCAAGGCGACGTGATGCGGCGTAGCATGACGTCATTTAGGTAGCTACTGAGAAATATTTCTCGATATCTATCGAGCCGATAGATATAAAGAAATATCTTTTAGATAATATGCTATAATTCACAAGCTAGCATATAATAATTAATCGTATTTTCCAGCTAATGATAGGTAAACCAGGTTCTATATTTGTTTTTCAAGTTTGTATCAGACTGACCATATGAACTAGTTATTTCTCAACTATCAGGTGGAGAGTCTGTCACGTGAGTTATAGCTAGGTGATCTGTCATGCTGTTGGAAGGGGTGGGGTGAATATTAAGGGATAATATTATCCAGCTATTGGTAATATGGATGTTCACCACATGCTATATTTTGGCTTTTCCCTCTGGAAAAGACTATTGTTTTTCAACGGGTTATTATTTTTTTGGTTTTTTGGGGGGTTTTTCCACACATTTTGTCCGTACGATTCAGAAGCCATTTTCGAACCGATTTTCATACGATTTTGCACAAGCATAGACGGTACACAATCTCAAAATGTACCAAAGCGGAATTTTCGATTTAACCCTTAGTTCGCCAGAATTGGCAAAAAACTGTCAAAATTGGGGTTTATAGGCACTTTCTCGAAACACGTCTTGCAGATTTTTTTTAAACATTCATCATTGTTAGACCTGTCTGTGACACGATCATTCATATACAAGAGATATTAGGCAACGCATATGTTAACCCTCCACGGGCTGTCAAACATCGAAATGTTGATTAAATGGGCTGTTTTCGGCTCCCCACAGCGCGCGAACGATACACGAGAGATAAAGATTTCTTCATTTATTGGAAGTGGGATTCACTGTGGATTATTGTTGAGAGTTATAAGGGTATTCAAAAAACCAAGCTTTCACCCGTTTTGGATTGGTTAAACTGCAATACCCCTCAAAAGCTAAAAACTTCACGTTTTCTGTGGATTTCTCTAAACAAGTCTTGTAGATTTTCAAGAAAAATTGGCCACGCACAGGTCTTGGTGTGACAATACAAGTTACATGGACAAAATATTCCTGTGAGCATTTGTTAACCCTCCGCGGGCTGCTAAAAGTCAAAATTGTGATAAAATGGGCTGTTTTGGACACTAACAGCACCCAATGGGTACACCACAAAGAAAAGTACCTTCTTTTATCGAGCGTACAATTTAAACGGAAACATTTTTGTAAGAAGTAAGATTATTCAAAAGTCGAAGTCTTAACCATTGTGGACAAGCTGAAGAGAGATACCCCTTAAAAGCTTAAAATTCCCATTTTCTGTGGATTTCTCTAAAAAACATCTTGCAGGTTTTCAAGAAAAATTGACTATTCGCAGGTCTTTGTATAACATTAAAAGTTGCTTGGACAAAATGGTGAGCGTTTATTAACCCTCTTCAGGCTGCCAAGCATCGAAATTTTGTTGAAATGGGCTGTTTTCGGACACGCACAACACCCAACGTATACCCGAGAGATAAACATATTCTCCTTTGTTGAAAGCGGAATTCACAGTGGACCATTTTTGTAAGTAATGAGGGTATTCACAAAATCAAGCGTTAACCCGTTTAGGACAGGTGACAGAGCGGTACCCCTCAAAAGGTTAAAAATTCATGTTATCCGAGGATTTCTCTAAAAACATATTGTAGATTTTCAAGAAAAATTGGCCATTCTCAGATCCTAGTGTGACATTACAAGTTGCATGTACAAAATATTCCTGTAAGCATGTATTAACCCTATGCAGGTTCTCAAACATCAAAAGTTTGATAAAATGGGCTGTGTTTGCGTACCCACAGCACCCGAAGTTAAGAGGAGAGATCAACATAAGTGGAAGTAGAATTCACTGAGAATTATTTTTGTAAATAATAAGGTATTCAAAAAACAACCCTTAACCCGTTTTGGGCTGGATAAACAATGATAACCATCAAAAGCTTAAAATTCATTAGCCCAAGAACATTAGGTTTCACTAGGGAGAAAAATCGGAGAAAGCTGATTTTTTCAGGGAATGTCGAGTACATGTCACTGAACGATTAGACAAAAGTCCCCTAAAATCCCAGTTGAGCTTTTTTTTCTACAGCCTTTTTTCGAAAACGCGTTTGAAAAAAATAAAAAAAAATCGCACGAACTTTGTAACCTCGAATTGATCCAACTGTATTTTTTGTTTACGCGTATTTCGAGCTACATAATGTCTAATATACATTTACCTAGTGGAAAATGTGCATTCTGTGACAATTTCTGCGAAAGATTATTGAAAATTCACAAAAAAGTATCGGATTTACGCAAAAAATGACGATTTTCCTAACGGATTTGCCCAAAGGGTCGTAGTACAGAACGGGATGTTAGTTGGACAGACGATAAAAAATCCACCACCATTTGAAGACTTTTATCATTGCTTACAAAATAGACATTATGGAAGACCCCCTCTGCTTCTGGCCGAGTTCCCCTTTTGGCATAAAATTCGTCAGCATGAGAACTCAACTATTTTCGGGCTTGGGACCGAACAGACACGTCTGTGTCTGGCAGCATTAGATCAATAAATAATATTTACAGAATGTACAAAAATCAATAAATAATATTTACAGAATGTACAAATCAATCAACATGGATTAAGTTACATTGACTATTATCAACGCTATATACAGAAATGACATGACCTATATACATATTATTCATCGAACTCAGAAATTTCCGACAGGACAGTGTTTCTGTGGTTGTTACAAGAATCCGAACTGCAATTACACAAACCTGAGCAAGAGAGTCCTGTCTTCTTACACCCACACCTTTTTGTACAAGCACTCTTGCAACCACAACTGATCAGATTCAGTAGGTTATCGGGGGCACATGGCTTTGTGGCTGCAGTCGGTACAAGAAGTCCATTGTCTAGCGACCACCCCCAATCCGTCGGAGGAAGCGAAGTGCCCGCCATTGTTGGACCTGGAGATAACATCTGTAGACATGTTGTTGTGCAGCATCGCTGCTTGGTGGGAGTGAGGCTAGGTCGATGGGTTTATTCGGTTTAGATTTTGCTACATAACGCTTGTAAGTGACATATCTATATTGGTCGAGAGAGGAAACAGTTTTACTCCCGTATAAGATCAGGAGAAGTTGTTCCCCGGCAGCGGCTACTGCACTTGGTGTACTGTCATCCGCCAAAATTGTGTTGACATACTGTTGTGAGTCGCTAGTAACATCGGAGACAATTGTACTGAATACTTTCTTCTTACCAACTCGAAAGAGTGCAGAAGTAGTGTCACAACCACTTATAGAATGTGCTACAAGGAGGTTGCTTCTATGGTCACCCATCTTGGTAGCTATTTCACTAACTGAAACTAGTAAGTTTGGGGTAATGGAATACATCATGTGAATATTACATCCCGGTTGAACTCGAGAGGTAAGAATGACTAACAAGTCTGTGTCTGTTCCCACAACGACAACATTGTTGTCATCTTGAGCAATGTCAAGTGCAGTTTCGGCTATCAGTACATCAGCATCAGCCTCGGCCTGCTTGGACTGAATATTGATAGCAGATAGCTCCTGCATTAGAAGATCGATCAGTTGGGTTTTGTTCTTGGCATTTGCAAGGAAATCGGATTGGGGTGTGGTGGCTGGTAACTCGGGTGAGATATTGATATCAATGGAATACCTGTCTTTAGATCTACGGGCTTGTTCCATGCCCTTTGTCGACATTGTACAAGCATAACCATCAAAAACAACCACGACGTTCGCCCCAAAATGTCTCACTAGATAATTGGAATATGATGTACATATGTCATATGACGACTGTTTAGGCCATACAACTGCCCCCAATAAAAATCCACCATCTACAACAAACAGAGAATGTTCTGGGATTTTAGTTTGCGCGGAACCGTATGTTTTGAGGATCTTACCGAGCGTGCTTTTCTGTGTCTTCCTCATTCCAGCAGAATCAAACAATGCTGGTGGTTTCGGGGCGAGTTCATATTTGAGATACTCTTCCATCTATGCTTGTGACTGAATAACACATGTGATGCGGTTGAACAGAATTGTGGGGTCAGTCACTACCTTACTTCCACGGACTTTGATGCTATTTGCCATCGAAGCGAAAGACTTCACAGTGTCAACACGTCGTAGTTTGATGCTGTTGAACGTTTTGCTTACAACATTCGATACGCAACATTCACCAATTTTGCGAACTTGGTCACAGTTCACAGTTTCGTCGGCCACAAGCCCGGTCGCTATAGAGACTAATTGTAGTGGATCTCTATTCTGAAAGGGGGAATGCACTCTGAGCCAGTTCAATAATTTGGTAATATCATTGGCATCAGTCAATTGTGAACTTTGACGGAGATCCTGATGTTGTTCGCCATGACCAGTGTGAACATGAACAAAATTTTCGAGAGCATTACATATCGGAAGGCAAAGAGGTAGTCCATGTACCCATTTCGCAACAGTGCTATCGGTTATTCCCCTGCCATGTGTGAGACCACCAGGGAGCTTGAACATTCTCATTAAACACTGCTCTATGGTCTGATCAGAATATATCCCGTCCCAGAATTTATCTGAGCGCCTTATGGTAAAGTAACCTTTCTCAGTGAACAACTTCAAATCATCCTGTTGCATTATTTCTGTTAGCTCATTCATCTGCTGCAAATAGAGATGAGAACTTTTTGCGTATGCAAAATGACCATCTGCGTGAAATACTGGAATCATATTGCGAACACAATATGTGTGGAGTTCCCAGTCGCCTGTGCGCTCTGCTCTCAAGAACAACTGGAGAAGACCTATTTGCTCGTAGTATTGTACCCAAAGCTTTCCTGTGCGTCCTACGGACGCATTCTGGAGCAGTTCGTGTAATTTTGACAGGAGATGGTTGACACTTTCTTGATTGACAGCGTCAGCTGTTGTACAGTCACCTCTGGCAAGTCCACAGAATATTTCATTGACTTCTGTACAGTCTATGTTATCTAGTGTTCGATGCCGTTTGAATTTGAGTTTAGGGGGTATGGTTAATATTTCACACGTTTCACCAGTTCATTATGGAATAAATGACTATTGTTATATATCATTATAAAGCCACTGTTTTTCTGCAATTTGTGATATATAATTTCACTCCCAAAGTAGTCGTAGATTTGATTTAATGGACGTTGTGTACCGTTGTGTGTATGAAAACAATAAAAATTTTTTCGTAATTTTGTACATTTTCGTGAATATTTCACCATTGAGTGTGAGGATTGGTACAAAGTTGGCATTTTCTGTTGGGGATATGTATTCTCAATATAATTCAGCACGATATTTATGATTCTCACCCTACTAAGGCGAATAAGAATGAGAAATATGGAGCTGGGTCGAATTTTTTTTTTAATTTTTTTTTTCATCAAAAAAACGCTATAACTTAAAAAGCTCGACTCGGATTCGCGGGGACTTTTCACACTTTATCCGCAATGTGTGTCCCGGAAACATATAAAAAAATCAGGTTTCTCCGATTTTTTTCCTTACTTTCTCATTTTTATGTCTAATGTGCCTGGACTACATGTTCTCCCTGGATTTCTCTGAAAACATCTTGTAGATTTTTAGGAAAAAAATGGCCATTCGCAGTTCTTGGTGTGACATTACAAGTTGCATGGAAAAATATTCCTGTTAGCACTTGTTAACCCTCTAAGCTGTCAGACATCAATATTTTGGATACATTTGAGATAAAATGGTACATTTTCAAATAGCCACAGCTCTCAGTGGGTATGTGTCAAACAAAGGTAACTCCTTTTGTCGGTCATTAACCTGTCGGACGACGATATTGATATTAACCCTCTCCACCATTAATGATGTTTTTGACCTAAACATTTTTTTTATCAAACTGAGTCATTTGAGACTACTGTACCCATCTTTCTCATAACATCAAAAGGGGAACTTCAGTGAGACAGTTAAAAACAATTCATCAGACACTGTGGAGTCATGAAAAATCATGGAATCTCATCAGGAAAAGCCATGATTCTCCAGAATCATCCAGTCTAGTATTAATTCAAATTTGTAGAGACAATGTCAACTGAGTTACCTGCCATGCAACGGTAGGGGAGGGGGTGGTGAGTTATAAGGAATGATATTATTCAGATATCAGTAATATAGGTATTCACTATTTCCTATATTTATAATTTACGTATGTGTAGACTATTATAATCCTTGATGGGTACGGGTGTGGGATGGGAAAATCTCACCCTCGAGACAAGATATTTGGGCCAGACACGAGGTTATTTTTCTCCCCCCACCATACAGCGGTTACGTTAGCCAAAGGTGATCGGCGGTCACGTGCTGATATAATCAACTCATTTGGTATTCGTTGTTTTGAAAAACTAATGACACCATCGGAAAGAGCATGCAGAAGTTATGTATGTACCAAAGGTATATACCACGAAATCAATTAGGTACGGTGGCATCTTGCGGTTTAAAGAGTTTTAGAGCATCAAACTTTGATAACACGGCATTTTGATGACGTCAATATGAATTAGTTTTTAGCAAGAAACTGATACGATATGCATAACGCCATAATAACGTTATATATGTATAACGTCACCTGGGTGGGGTGGGATACATCTGTCTCTCCCTGCTATCTCACCCTGGACACACGTATGTTACGTATGCAGTGGGGAGAGAAAAGTATGACAATTACAACTAGGAGACCTGTCATGCAGTGTTAAAGGTAAATGAGCAATAATAAATATTTATTTATTTATTTATTTATTTATTTATTTATTTATTTATTTATTTATTTATTTATTTATTTATTGTAATGGTGTTTTAAGGTCATATACTTAGGCACAATGGCTAATCATGACCGTGACAGTTTTACGGGTGGAGGAAGCTGGAGTACCCGGATAGAATCACCGAGCAACGACGAGCAGATGCCAGCTCCCCAACATCGTAACTCCGCACTGCAGCACAGGCAGGGTTAAATTGGTCGAAGACATGCGTACCATCGATGTGCAGTACGCCATAGCACACGGCGTCATCTTGCCCCCATATGGACAATCGGGGTTAAGTTCCTTGCCCAAAGACACAACGCGGGAGTCCGAATTGATCGCTCAATGATTAACCGGGCTCGACGTCGATTAACTTCGCTGATCTGACGTTAAGGACTGATATAATGCAGGTATCGATAATACAGGTATACACAACATACTATATATATAATTCAAAACTGTATAGACAGTTACAACTAGGTGACCTACCACGCTGTAGGAGGGGTGGTGAGTAATAAGGAATGATATTTTCCAGCTTTTGATAAAACAGGTGTTCACCATTTGCTATATTTATATTTCAAATATATGTAGACAGAATTTGGCATTTTTCAGACTGAGCAAATGAACTATCTATTTCTCATCTGTGAGAAGGCGTCTCTGCCTGATGAGTTATAGCTAGGCGATCTACCATGCTGTTGTATGGGGACGGAGTGAGTGATAAGGAATGATATTATTCATCTCTTAATAGGTATTCCACATATACTATATTTATTATTCAGAAATGTGAATACAACTAGATGGCCTAGCATGTTGTAGGACGGGGTGGGTGGGTGGGTGAGAAGAAATGATATTGTCCAGCCCCTGATAGTACAGGTATTAACAATGTGCTATATTTTTCAAATACATATAGACAGGACTTAGCAATTTCCAATCTGACCAAATGAACTATCTCTTTCCCATATCGTCGCCTCAGTGCTAGAATGTCCTATGTCCCATAGGGGACATAGGATATTCTAGCACTCAGGCGACGATATGTCAGATGGTGTCTCTTCCAGGTAAGTTATAGCTAGGTGAACTGTCATGCTGCGGGAAACGGGTGGCTTGAGTAATAATGGGTGATATTATCCAGCTATTGATAATATAGGTGTTCGCCAAATGCTATATTACTGTGTTCTATATTTATATTGATAAAATGTATTGACTGTTACAACTGGGTGACTTACCATGCAGTGCAGAGTGGGGAGAGGTGAGTAAAAAGGAATATTACTCAGCTATTTTTAATATAAGTATTCACCACATACCATATGTATAATTCAAACTGGGTGACCTACCATGCAGTGGGGAGGGGAAGGGGGTGAGTAATAAGGACTATTATCCAGCTATTTATAATATACTACTCAAAGTTTGCTGAGCACCAAGTATATCCAACCACCTGTTTTACGTTTTAGTTCAAATATTGTTAAAAGTGTATATGTTTTACATTTAATTACATCTTTAATGATTTAAGTACAGAAATTAAGATTTTATTTGTGTTTGACATTATTTTTTAGCTTTTGAATATGATAACCATGGAAAATGGATATTATTGGTAAAAGGGGATATTTTTCAAATTTGCCAAAAAGTTGACGGAGCGAACTGGTATGGGTTCAATATCGAGTATGAGACCCATTATTGTTAATTACAGCTTAACAACGCCTTCTCATGCTCCCAATCTGGTTCCAGATGGTCCTTTATGGGATGTTGTTCCATTCTTGGACCAGCATGGTACCAAGCTCCTGGACACTTTTTAGTTGGACTGGACGGAATGAAATTGCAAGCTGCAACTCATTGCAGACATGTTCCATTGGATTGAGGTCAGGGGATCCTGTTGGCCAGTCCATACGCTCAATCCCCTCCCTCTGTCGGTACTCCCAGACAGCATGGGCAACATGAGGACGGGCATTTTCGTCCATCAGAATGAATCTATCACCCACTGCACCTGCATACAATCTGACGTTGGCATCCAGGATCTCATCAATATACCACAGTGCAGTCGATGCACCACGGCAAAGGACACAGAGCTCTGAACGTCCATCCCAGCTGATGCCGCCGCAGACCATTATTGATCCTCCACCATAGCGGTCATGCTCAGCAATGTTGGCTGCATGGAATCGCTCTCCCGATCTTCTCCATACCGTAGAACGCCTATATGTGTTGTTTAGGCAGTACTTTGACTCATCTGTAAAACGGACAGGTCGTCAATCTTCTCTGGTCCATCCAATGTGATCCATGGCCCAGTCATATCGTGCCGGGCGGTGGTTCTGGGACAGCTGAATGCGAATACATGATCTTCTCAATGGGAGACTACCTTCGTGCAACCTTGTCCGGATAGTCTGTGTCGAAACATTCACCCCGGATGCATTCTGAAGGTCACTGCGAAGCTGGGTTGCTGTGTCAAAGCGGTTCTTATGAGCCTGAATGATCAAAAACCGGTCTTCAGCTGCAGATGTTGCCTATCTCTGCCAACACCATGTCGTCTGACTGGTGTGCCATATTGCTGAAATCTTGTCCATGCTCTGGTGATCACCGTATGGTGCTCACCAAGGGTTTCACCAACCTGACGATGGGTAGCCCCTTGTTCCACATCCCTTCAGCCAACCGCATTTCTGCTTCAGACAAATGTCTTCTTACATTTTCATTCGCCATATTCAATCATTAAATCACAAGGGTTTGTGTTGAAATGAAGAATGAATACCCTACACATGCCATTTCTATGTAGACAGTACACAAAAACATCATGGAAATCAAGGGGTACATGATTTCTATGACTGTCAAGAGAAGTCTGCCTGTCAAGAGAGCTAATGTAAGCACTGGGGACCATCTCAATGCATTCCGCAATCATATCCATCAAAAATATCGCAAATGATGTGCCAAATATGTGGTGCTTAGCAAACTTTGAGTAGTGTATAGAGGATATGGAATGAGTGATTTTCTCATATAATATTTATGAAACGAGTCTAAGAATTTTCCGTTTGGGCGAGCCTCTGGCGAGCCCAAACGGAAAATTCGGACGCGTTTCATAAATATTATATCAGAAAAACACTCATTTCATATTCTATTTATCATATGACATACACACGAACAAATTAGCCACCTAGTATGACTTTTTAACACATCACCTAACTTGAGTTGCAGACGGCACTTGGAAAAAACATCCTTGTATAACTAAACATTTTCATTTTTTGTTTCCAAAACATAGGTTATGACCCCTCATTGGAACGAGCGCGACACGCTAGTTCCAATGAGGGGTCATAACCTATGTTTTGGAAGCCAAAAGTGAAAATATTAAAAAAAAATTAATGGCATTTTTCTTGTATTGCGCGAGACGGTTTTGCCGTTACGTTAGGTAAAAGATTAATACAATATAACCCACCCTTAATAGGACAGATAACGTAAATTCTCCCTACTGAAATTATGCAAATGTGACCCAGTTGTATTTTGTTTAGCCAATCAAATTGTCCAGTTTTGAAATTGATCAATGAAAGCTCCCAACTCCAATTATGCAAATTATGAAAATGTGGCCCAATTGTATTTTGTTCAGCCAATCAAATTGTCTAGTTTTGAAATTGACCAAAAAAATTGACGGAAGGCTTTATTTATCACTTATTGATATGAAAACAAAATATCAAATGTTTTAAAGTGAACAAAACGGACGAGTCATATGATAAATAAGTATTCACCACATACCATGCGTATAATTCAAATATGTATAGACAGTTACAACAGGGTGACGTACCATGCAGTTGGGGAGGGGAGGACGGTGGTGAGTAATGAGGGACTATTATAATCCCTGATGGGTACGGGTGTGGGATGGGAAAATCTCACCCGAGAGCAAGATATGTGGGCCAGACACGAGGCTTGCCGAGTGTCTGGACCAAATATCTTGTCCCGAGGGTGAGATTTTCCCACCCCACACCCGTACCCATCAGGGATTATCCCCCCCCCCCCCACCATACAGCGGTAACGTTAGCCAGAGGTAATCGGCGGTCACGTGCTGACATAATCAACTCATTTGGTATTCGTTGTTTTGAAAACCTAATGACACCACCGGAAAGAGGATGTAAAAGTTATGTATATACCAAAGGTATATACCACGAAATCAATTAGGAACGGTGGCAGCTTGGGGTTTAAAGAGTTTTAGAGTATCAAACTTTGATCACACGGCATTCTCGTGACGTCAATGCGAATTAGTTGGTAGCAAGAAACTGATATGATATGCATAACGTCATAATAACGTTGTAAATGTATAACGTCACGTGGGTGAGGTGGGATACATAGAGGATATTCACGAAAATTTGATGAATACCGAAAATATCTCGTGAGTGGCTACAAAGAAATATGAGGATCTTCACGAGCGACGCATCAAAATTTCGGGAATTTTCTTTTTATTTAATGCTCTACGACTACAAACTCTCCAATTTGTGGCCTTTATTTGCCATTAAGGCGCAAAATTTATGTGCCGAACCGGCGTCCATACAAAAATTACAACAACCAAACTCCAACCATTGGAATGTGTGAATATCCGCACAAAAAGTAGTCCCGTCTTATTTCTCCCCTAACTTTACGATTTACCAAGGCTGGCGAATTGAAATAATCGCAATGTGTTTCGAAGAAATAGAACAATAACAAAAAACACCACTTTCTTATTTTCAATAACAAGACACGTCATTTTATTTTTTTTGAACTCAATGCACTGAAGACGTGTGAAGTTGAACTGAAGAAATTTGAAAGTGATTTCGGCTTTTCGCTGGAAGGTGAATGAGAAAGTCAAACTTTGAAACCGCGGATTTAATGAATTGATTTAGTCACTGTCACTATCAATTATTCGAATTCGTTTGTATTTGGGACTCTGGAATTCATTACTGATGTGCTGACTCGTTTAAAGTACATGTGATTCGTCATCCGAACCTACGATGAAATATCGATTTCTAAATATCATTTTGATATTTCGTTTTGCCGACCGACAGGGGAATATGACTTAATTTTTCAGCGTGAATTGATGCCTGAGCATTAAATAAATCTGTCTCTCCCTGCTATTTCACCCTGGACAGACGTATGTTACACATGCAGTGGGGGGGGGGGGGGGAGAAACATTTGTCTCTCCCTGCTATCTCACACGGGACACATATTGGTTACACATGCAGTGGGGGGAGAATGTATTATTCAAATATTGATAATATACATATTCAGCCTATGCCATATTTATAGTTCAAATATACTAGTTGGCCTCAAATATACTCAAATATACTAGTTGGCCTAGCATGTTGTAGGAGGGGTAGGGGTGGGTGATAAGGAATTATAATTTCCAGCTTATGATAATACAGGTATTAACCATGTGCTATATTTTCAAATACATGTAGAGAGATTTATCAAGTTTCAGTCTGACCAGATGAACTATCTATTTCCCTTCCCCATATGTTAGATGGTGCCTCTGACAGGTGGGTTATGGGTAGGTGATCTGGCATGCTGTGGGGGAGGGGTGGGATGAGTAATAAGAGATGATATTATTAGGAGGGTTGGCCCCAATGCAGCGTATCCTGCCCAGTCAGAGGTGGCATTTCTCTTCACTTCGAGGATAATACGTAAACAAACGACTCTGATTCTTGTCCGCATACCTTTGTCCTTTCGAAGTTTGAATAACACACTAGCCAACCCATCTCTCTCCCTTTTCATTATTGAGGGTAAATCAGTTCTAACACTCTTCTTGGTTTTAAAAACTGATAGTTTGTCTCTATCAGTCCCCACTTTGGCAATTATCGATTTATGTGAGGGTTGACTAGTTCCTTCTATATCCCTAAGGGTGGCTGTAGGTAATCTGCGGACATTGACACACCCCTCAACTATTCCGACTGCTGTTGATGGTTCAGTTTGTAAAACCTGCGTGAGAAAACATTTCATAGCTTTGTACGTGTCCACCTCGGCTCGCTCTGGGATACCATAGAACAATTCCCCGTGGGAATCCCGGGATGTGAAGCAGTGCCTGTTCACTGCAGTAAACAGGCTCTGTTTTACTGGTAAAATAGGATCCAGTCACCAATGCTTGGCAGGTGCAAACCCTCTCTAAAATGGATAACATGGCTTATTAACTCTCACGGGGAGCGCGGTGGCTCAGTAGGTAGAGGTTCAGGCTGCACGCCGAGAGGTCCTCGGTTCGAATCCCACCTGCGGCAACCGCGTTGTGTCCTTGGGCAAGACACTTCACCTCCATTGCCCGCGTGGGGGCACGATGACACCGTGTACTAAGGCGTACTGCACGACGATCGTACGCATGTCTTCAACCAATCTAACCCTGACTGTGCTGCAGTGCAGAGTTACGATGTTGGGGAGCTGGCAGCTGCTCGTCGTTGCTCGGTGGTTCTCTCTGGGTACTCCTGCTTCCTCCACCCGTAAAACTGTCACGGTCATGATTAGCCATTGTGCATAAGTATGTGACCTTAAACACCAATAAATAAATAAATATAATATGCTTATCGACGGCCAAATTATCATTTACCCGAAACATTTTGCATTAACTCTCACCCCTGGTCTTGAGTTGATACTCATGTTGTGGTCATGATTAGCCATTGTGCAAAAATATGTGACCTTAAACACCAATAAATAAATAAATACAATAGAACAACAGATTATATTTTCTGTTGGGCAGTTCTGCCAAGAGACGCTTTTCCTCCAACTCCGTGTAGATTTGCAATTTGGTTTCGATGTCTGGAATTTTCTGTGACTCGAGAACCTCAACACGTTGGGAAGTGTATTCAACGTCACTTACATGTAACAGGTCGCTGTGCTCGTTTTTCATGATTTCTATTGTCTGTTGAGTTGTGGTAATTTCATTTTTATGTCTACCATTTCACCTTTCACTTCATCTTTCATGTTTTCTACACTTGAGGTAAACCTTTTTTCCATCTCTAATAATAAAGGTTTTAAGTCTGAGTAGATTACTGGCTTATTTTCATTTTGATGAGAGGTTTGTTGTTTGAAGCTTTGGTGGACGCCAGTCATGTAAATATTTGCAATTTGCAACGAAAATAAGTTACTGGATGCTTGATGACTTTCAGTTTAAACATATTTTATTTACTCACAAAATCGCAAAAGGGATTGGAGTACAAGTGCTTACCACTTAGAAACACTCCTCTTCCATACATAAAGTTCATATAGGTTTACATGACAGCAAAACAACTGCAATACAATTAATTACTGAACAAAACTAATAATTGGGGAAAAACAAACAAAAATACTGTCAAAAAAGCAAAAACAAGAAAGAGAAAAACAAAATAATAAAAAAAAACATATTTAACACGTAACTTGATACCACAGCCCCCCCCCCCCCCCCCCCCCCCCCCCCTGAACGACGCGGAAAGCATATCAAAATTAATGGCAAGCTGAAATTCAAAGGACCAAAAATGGAATGAACTTGATGACTTTAAATGCTTTAGAAAAAACTGCTTTCGGTAGAAATCACAATGGCATAACTGCCATAACAAATCACAGGTAACTTGGAAGCATTACTATATATAGCACAGACTGTTGAATCACAATGCTTTTAGGACAAATGCAGCGAAAAGTCCCTCCGTCAATAAACTAAACCGACAGTCGTCTTCCTCCCGTTTTTCAGCATATGTGTATTCTATCCTTTTCAATCGAGGAAGTTGATTTTTCAACCACCCGGTTTGCGTTTATCCCATCCGATATGAATTTACATTTCCGAAACTGCATTTGTGGGGATGATCAGGGTGAATACAGTTAAAACTAGAAGTCCTGTCACGAAATGTGCGCTTATCTAGGTTTAATTGCGCGTAGGAATGGCACCCAAAGCACGGCAGGTTCTCCTTGTTACCCATAGCAAACACAAGCAATGTTCCTGCCAATGGACCTCCGGGTTACCCGGAGGTCCATTGGCTGAAACTTTGCTTGTGCACAGCCCGTATGTGCAGAATTTGATAGCCTTACCATCGTCATAACGCGCAGATTGACGCGCAAACCGACGTGCTATTTGTGCGCATTTCAGGACAGGACTTCTAGTTTTAACTGTATATCATTCTTGCTTCTATTTTCCAATTTGATTTGTCGCCAATCTTCTCAAGAAATACGATTCGATTGTTTTAGAATTGAACTCACCGAAGGCGTCACTTAGGTCACGAGGACAAAAGGGTGTAAGTGGCGTCCGCTTATCTATTGTGTAGGGGAAAATGTATGTATTTGTTTATTGGGGTGTAACAACAGCCAGGTCGCCTCGAGTCGGACAGTTTTATGGATGGGGGAAGCCGGAGTACTCGGAGAGAACCACCAATCAACGACGAGCAACTGTCAGACTTGCCAGTGTACTAACTCGGCACAAGAAGGGTTAGCATTGGTTGAGCAGAAATGCACCATCGACGTGCAGTACGCTTTAGTACACAACTTTACCATGTCCCCACGTTTAGGTTCGAAGTCCAACTAAGCCAACGCGCTGCCAGGTAGGAGTAAATAAATATAATTATGTATATCCATGTTTTATGATGACTGTGTGATGCATAGCTGATAAGTCTTGTTAACCCTTTACCTATCATGAAATGCAGACGATACTTGCAAACAAAATTCTTGAATAACTAATTGTTTTTTCATTTTTTGTCTCAAAAACATAGGTTATGACCCCTCTTTGGAACGAGCTCGACGAGCTCGTTCAAAGAGGGGTCATAACCTATGTTTTTGAGACAAAAAAAAATGAAAAAAAATAATGAAATTTAATTGGCGATTTTTGTGAATAGCGCGGCCAGTTTTGGCTGTTACGTTAGGTAAAGGGTCAAACTCATATTTCAAACATTACAAAATGCGTGCAAAGTCATCAGTGCAAGAAATATACCATCGATGTGCAGTAAGCTTTAATACACAGCTCCATCCTGCCCCCACGTAGGCAATCGGGATAAAATGCCTTCCCAAGGTCACATCGCAGTTGCCCCAGGCGAGAGTCGAACGAGGAGCTTGTATGTCTGAAGTCCAATGCCGTAACCACTAAGCCACCACGCTGCCAGGTGGGAGTAAATAAAGGTCCATATATTTATATCCATGTTTTATGATGGCTGTGTGTTGCATAACTGATAACAATCATATTAAACTCCTTTCTCAAACATAATACAATTCGTGCAAAGTCCTCAGTGCAAATGTTTGCGTGGGGAACATAATGTGCACTTCAAACCAGACGACTTCTGACCCCCAGTTATTTGAACAAAATAAATCAATGCATTTATTTGGATCGGTAGATAAAGAGATTGTGTGACCTTTAATAACTTGATAAAAAATGATTTGCTAAGTGCTTGCCTGACTTACAATAGATACAGGTAGGTAATCTTTGCTTGAAAAATACGAACCCTCGCCAAAGAATGTCTCATTTGATATCTCATTGTAGTTGGCTTTGTAGATAGAAAGTTTCGCTTGCGTGACTTACAATAGATACAGGTAAATAATCTTTGCTTGATAAATACACACCTCGCCAAGGACTGTCTCATTTGATGTCGCATTGCATAAGAGCTGTGTCGGTTTTTGTTAGCTAAAACCAAAATGGATAATAGTTTCAATGGGAAAAGAGTGTTGGTAACAGGAGGGGGTCGTGGAATCGGCCGCGAAGTTGCGCAACGGCTGGTAAAGTGCGGTGCAAAGACATTTGTTCTCACAAAATCGGCAACTAGTGTGGAAAGCTTGAGAAATGAGGATCCAGATATCCAGGTGGTACAAGTGGATATAAAAGACTGGATGCAACTCGGAAGGCCGTGGAATCCCTACTGCCTATAGACCTACTTGTCAATAATGCTGGAATTCTCCGATTCGTTGCTTTCCTTGACGTTCAACAATCTGATATTGATGACATCTTCAATACCAACTATAAAGCGGCATTTAATATATCACAGATTGTTGCTGGGGATTTAACCAAGAGACAGAAACCCGGAGCGATAGTAAATGTATCATCAGTGGGCAGTATGGAACATTATCCCCGTGGTTCTGTTTATGGTTCGAGTAAAGCAGCGTTGGATTCACTCACAAAATATATGGCATTAGAATTAGGACCGAAACAAATCAGAGTGAACGCCGATTTTCACGGATATGACCAAACATGTGTTTGAGGACCCGGAAATGGAAAAGATGGTCATCAATGGAATACCACTTGGGCGAATCGGTGAAAAGCGGGAAGTGGCGGATGTTGTTTTATTTCTGTTGAGTGATTGTGCATCTCTTGTGAATGGTGTCACTTTGCCTGTCGATGGGGGTAATGCATTGTAAATTATTGTTGGAAAATGCTTTTTAATGATACAATTCTGAGTATTTTCGTTGAGAGATAAATGTTTAAACTTTCATTTATTAATTGGTGTTTATAATTTCTTCACAATGGCTAATCGTGACAGCAATATAAAGTCAAATGCATCCAATCGTGTCTAACTACCCAATATCAATTCCGGATAACTCCTCCCTAAAAGCAGTTGGGTAATAAAAACCCAAATCAACTGGGTTGAGTGAATATGAACCCAAATGGGTTCATATTCACTCAACACAGTTGATTTGGGCTGATTTTTAACCCAATTGGTTTTAGGGTGCATAGTTTGTGTACAGTAGCCTAGATTAACTGGTAGAGTGCTGGAAGCCCATATTTGGGCTTTATTCTGGAGTGTAGGTACCACAGCTTCAAGGCTCATATTCGGTGGATGTGATTTGTATTATCTTTGAAGTGATATTAATAAGTCTGTAAAGGTTTGCCTTGTTACAATTTATTGGAGAGTGCCTATGGGCACTCTCCAATAAATTGTAACAAGGCAAAGACATGTGTACAAGATTTGATGGCCAAAAATAATTTAGCACTCCACCAGTTAATAGTGGAACATCTAGAAGGGAAGATTCCACTCAAATAGTTACTCATATCAAGTTATATACCAGGAGATGGGCACAGTTTCAGCCAGTATTCTTTTACCGTGGAGAATAACCGTCGGTATATGCTGTGCAATTGGGGGCGCGGTGGCTCAGTTGGTAGAGGTGCAGGCTGCAAGCCGAGAGGTCCTCGGTTCGAATCCCACCTGCGGCAACCGCATTGTGTCCTTGGGCACGACACTTCACCCCCATTGCCCACGTGGGGGCACGGTGACGTTGTGTACTAAGGCGTACTGCACGTCGATGGTGCACCTGTCTTCAACCAATGCTAACCCTGCTTGTGTGGAGTTGGTATGTTGGGGAGCTGACAGTTGCTCGCCGTTGCTCGGTGGTTCTCTCCGGGTACTCCGGCTTCCTCCACCCGTAAAACTGTCACGGTCATGGTTAGCCATTGTGCAAAAATATGTAACCGTAAGCACCAATAAATAATAATAAATAATGCTGTGCAATTCTGGTGTTCAACTGATTACTCGGAGACATATTAAAGAAGATAACAGTTAATAACGAATCTGGTATTCAAACTGTCTGACAGCAATAAACATTTAACAACTGGACTTGTTGGATATCCGACGATCACGATTAGCAATTGTGCATAAGTATGTGACCTTAAACACCAATAAATAAATAGATACAATGTTGGATATCCGAATAATATTACAGTAAAAGCGCGTTGGATTTCCCAGTAAAGTGAAGCAAAGTAACGTTTGGAAACCTAACCTATAAATGAATTTTTACTTGTGATCAATGCTAGATTTACAATACAAAAAAGTAAGCTTTCTCCACGTCTCAAATTTGGATGCCCGATTAACTTTCTGAATATAGCTTAAGGTGCTTTATAAGTAATGGAATTTTGTTGATTTTGAAAATTCTCACCTCTGATATTCCTTAAATTCAAATTAAATTTTTATAAATTATACATCAAAATGAAGATTGAGATGCATAGAACACGAAACACATGTGTAATCAACTCGTAGAGTCGACCGTAGGTACCACTGGTTCCTGGAAGTCTGGTGCCGTATTCGTACCAGAACTGATAATTTAATAATATTTCACGAGAACAACTTGTGGCCAAATGTGCTTTACATATCCAAGAACAAAGGTAGGGTATCAAAATTCTTCAAAACATAGCGACAGAGCTGCATGGGGGTAAATTCCCAAACTTTCGCTTTTGTTTACATATAAATTTACTTTCGATTTCCGGTCGACGTCATCGGACGGAACAAGCATCGAAAAACAGCGCCATCTAAAATCAAATAATGAGAATGATCGCCTTAATACAGTATACTATTATTATACAGAGACTGCACAGTTGATATATTCAATGCAATGTATCATGATACCTGTTGAAATTTCTTAGAATTACGATTTTGTTTTTCGATGGAAATTCGTGGTATCGAGTGATTTGCGCATGTCTGTCGAACATGGGAACCATCCTCAATGAAAAATGCAGACAGTGTTGTCCTTTTCCCAAATGCAGTCCTATCGCTGCACTCGAAAGTGTTTTGAATGCCTAGCTTTGTTCCTGGATATGTGAAGCACATTTGGCCACGAGGTGTTCTCGCGAAATATTATTTTATGATCAGTTCTGGTACGAATAAGGTAGCAGACTTCCAAGAACCAGTGGTGCCTGCTGTCACCTCTACGAGTTGATTACATATGTGTCTCGTGTTCTATAAATCCCAACCTTCATTTTGATGTATAATTTGTGTATATTTAATCTGAATTTAAGGAACATCAGAGGAGAAAATTTAAAAATAAACAAAATTCCTTTACTTATATAGCACCTTAAATAAACAATGGAGGGAAACAATAAATAGAGGCAACTTGTTAACACTGCTACGAGAGAGGCTTGCTGTTAAATGGCGGATAAAGAAATAAGCCAAGTTTGAAACAACTGAAATTAAACTGGACACAATGCGAATAGTATAGATTGTCAATGCAATGAAGCAACAGTAAATTTAGTATTTTGTATGAAAGTCTATCATAGTCAATACACGCTCCGGCGATATATCTCAACCCAACACCGCTGATACTCTCGCCAAGGACAACTGCTGTGTACCCGAACCTTTTCCTCCTTCAACACGCCTTGACATGAAGCTAACAAATCCTAAACAGCCACTGGGGGTCGAAATGGGGCTTGCCCCACAGCGTCCCTGCGCGCCTTCGGCGCGCTAAAACCATTTCGTTTCGATATATCTCCGCCTGTATGACAAGGCTAGCTAAGTATCACATTGGCCACGTAAACATTAGTTTTTTAATAATAGCGATTATTTCGATTTAATTGAGTTACGCGACAATCTGTTAATTTGTGAGTTTCCATATAATGTCACGGTCATCATTCCACAAGCTGGAAGCTGGCACACCTCGTGTTTACAAACTTTGTATGATAGTTGTTGTATGGGTGGAATCTCCACATCATGAGCCAGTGACCCTCAAAAGTTGAAACCAGAGTTACAGTGGTTACAACTTTGGGGTGTGGGGAGTTACAGTGGTTACAACTTTGGGGTGTGAGGAGTTACAGTGGTTACAACGTTGGGGTGTGAGGAGTTACAGTGGTTACAACTTTGGGGTGTGAGGAGTTACAGTGGTTACAACTTTGGGGTGTGAGGAGTTACAGTGGTTACAACTTTGGGGTGTGAGGAGTTACAGCGGTTACAACTTTGGGGTGTGAGGAGTTACAGTGGTTACAACTTTGGGGTGCAAGGAGTTACAGTGGTTACAACTTTGGAGTGTGAGGAGTTACAGTGGTTACAACTTTGGGGTGTGAGGAGTTACAGTGGTTACAACTTTGGGGTGTGAGGAGTTACAGTGGTTACAACGTTGGGGTGTGAGGGGTTACAGTGGTTACAACTTTGGGGTGTGAGGAGTTACAGTGGTTACAACGTAGTTACAGTGATTACAACTTTGGGGTGTGAGGGGTTACAGTGGTTACAACTTTGGGGTGTGAGGAGTTACAGTGGTTACAACGTTGGGGTGTGAGGAGTTACAGTGGTTACAACTTTGGGGTGCAAGGAGTTACAGTGGTTACAACTTTGGGGTGTGAGGAGTTACAGTGGTTACAACTTTGGGGTGTGAGGAGTTACAGTGGTTACAACTTTGGGGTGTGAGGAGTTACAGTGGTTACAACTTGGGGGTGTCAGGAGTTACAGTGGTTACAACGTAGTTACAGTGATTACAACTTTGGGGTGTGAGGAGTTACAGTGGTTACAACTTTGGGGTGTGAGGAGTTACAGTGGTTACAACTTTGGGGTGTGAGGAGTTACAGTGGTTACAACTTTGGGGTGTGAGGAGTTACAGTGGTTACAACTTTGGGGTGTGATGAGTTACAGTGGTTACATCGTTGGGGTGTGAGGGGTTACAGTGGTTACAACGTTGGGGTGTGAGGGGTTACAGTGGTTACAACGTTGGGGTGTGAGGGGTTACAGTGGTTACAACGTTGGGGTGTGAGGAGTTACAGTGGTTACAACTTTGGGGTGTGAGGAGTTACAGTGGTTACAACGTTGGGGTGTGAGGAGTTACAGTGGTTACAACTTTGGGGTGTAAGGGGTTACAGTGGTTACAACATTGGGGTGTGAGGAGTTACAGTGGTTACAACGTAGTTACAGTGGTTACAACTTTGGGGTGTGAGAAGTTACAGTGGGTACAACGTTGGGGTGTGAGGAGTTACAGTGGTTACAACTTTGGGGTGTGAGGGGTTACAGTGATTACAACTTTGGGGTGTGAGGAGTTACAGTGGTTACAACTTTGGGGTGTGAGGGGTTACAGTGATTACAACTTTGGGGTGTGAGGAGTTACAGTGGTTACAACTTTGGGGTGTGAGGAGTTACAGTGGTTACAACGTAGGGGTGTGAAGAGTTACAGTGGTTACAACTTTGGGGTGTGAGGGGTTACAGTGGTTACAACGTTGGGGTGTGAGGAGTTACAGTGGTTACAACGTAGTTACAGTGGTTACAACTTTGGGGTGTGAGGAGTTACAGTGGTTACAACGTTGGGGTGTGAGGAGTTACAGTGGTTACAACCTTGGGGTGCAAGGAGTTACAGTGATTACAACTTTGGGGTGTGAGGAGTTACAGTGGTTACAACTTTGGGGTGTGAGGAGTTACAGTGGTTACAACGTTGGGGTGTGAGGGGTTACAGTGGTTACAACTTGGGGTGTGAGGAGTTACAGTGGTTACAACGTAGTTACAGTGATTACAACTTTGGGGTGTGAGGAGTTACAGTGGTTACAACTTTGGGGTGCAAGGAGTTACAGTGGTTACAACTTTGGGGTGCAAGGAGTTACAGTGGTTACAACTTTGGGGTGTGAGGAGTTACAGTGGTTACAACTTTGGGGTGTGAGGAGTTACAGTGGTTACAACTTTGGGGTGTGAGGAGTTACAGTGATTACAACTTTGGGGTGTGAGGAGTTACAGTGGTTACAACTTTGGGGTGTGAGGAGTTACAGTGGTTACAACTTTGGGGTGTGAGGAGTTACAGTGGTTACAACTTTGGGGTGTGAGTAGTTACAGTGGTTACAACTTTGGGGTGTGAGGAGTTACAGTGGTTACAACTTTGGGGTGTGAGGGGTTACAGTGGTTACAACGTTGGCGTGTGAGGAGTTACAGTGGTTACAACGTAGTTACAGTGGTTACAACTTTGGGGTGTGAGGAGTTACAGTGGTTACAACGTTGGGGTGTGAGGAGTTACAGTGGTTCCAACTTTGGGGGCAAGGAGTTACAGTGATTACAACTTTGGGGTGTGAGGAGTTACAGTGGTTACAACTTTGGGGTGTGAGGAGTTACAGTGGTTACAACGTTGGGGTGTGAGGGGTTACAGTGGTTACAACTTTGGGGTGTGAGGAGTTACAGTGATTACAACGTAGTTACAGTGATTACAACTTTGGGGTGTGAGGAGTTACAGTGGTTACAACTTTGGGGTGCAAGGAGTTACAGTGGTTACAACTTTGGGGTGCAAGGAGTTACAGTGGTTACAACTTTGGGGTGCAAGGAGTTACAGTGGTTACAACTTTGGGGTGCAAGGAGTTACAGTGGTTACAACTTTGGGGTGTGAGGAGTTACAGTGGTTACAACGTTGGGGTGTGAGGGGTTACAGTGGTTACAACTTTGGGGTGTGAGGAGTTACAGTGGTTACAACGTAGTTACAGTGATTACAACTTTGGGGTGTGAGGAGTTACAGTGGTTACAACTTTGGGGTGTGAGGAGTTACAGTGGTTACAACGTAGTTACAGTGGTTACAACGTTGGGGTGTGAGGAGTTACAGTGGTTACAACATAGTTACAGTGGTTACAACGTTGGGGTGTGAGGAGTTACAGTGGTTACAACGTTGGGGTGTGAGGAGTTACAGTGGTTACAACTTTGGGGTGTGAGGAGTTACAGTGGTTACAACGTTGGGGTGTGAGGAGTTACAGTGGTTACAACGTTGGGGTGTGAGGAGTTACAGTGGTTACAACTTTGGGGTGTGAGGAGTTACAGTGGTTACAACGTTGGGGTGTGAGGAGTTACAGTGGTTACAGCATTGGGGTGTGAGGAGTTACAGTGGTTACAACATTGGGGTGTGAGGAGTTACAGTGGTTACAACGTAGTTACAGTGATTACAACTTTGGGGTGTGAGGAGTTAGAGTGGTTACAACTTTGGGGTGTGAGGAGTTACAGTGGTTACAACTTTGGGGTGTGAGGAGTTACAGTGGTTACAACTTTGGGGTGTGAGGAGTTAGAGTGGTTACAACGTTGGGGTGTGAGGAGTTACAGTGGTTACAACTTTGGGGTGTGAGGAGTTACAGTGGTTACAACTTTGGGGTGTGAGGAGTTACAGTGGTTACAACGTTGGGGTGTGAGGAGTTACAGTGGTTACAACGTTGGGGTGTGAGGAGTTACAGTGGTTACAACGTAGTTACAGTGATTACAACTTTGGGGTGTGAGGAGTTACAGTGGTTACAACTTTGGGGTGTGAGGAGTTACAGTGGTTACAACTTTGGGGTGTGAGGAGTTACAGTGGTTACAACGTTGGGGTGTGAGGAGTTACAGTGGTTACAACTTTGGGGTGTGAGGAGTTACATTGGTTACAACTTTGGGGTGTGAGGAGCTACAGTGGTTACAACATTGGGGCGTGAGGAGTTACAGTGGTTACAACTTTGGGGTGTGAGGAGTTACAGTGGTTACAACTTTGGGGTGTGAGGAGTTACAGTGGTTACAACTTTGGGGTGTGAGGAGTTACAGTGGTTACAACTTTGGGGTGTGAGGAGTTACAGTGGTTACAACGTTGGGGTGTGAGGAGTTACAGTGGTTACAACGTTGGGGTGTGAGGAGTTACAGTGATTACAACTTTGGGGTGTGAGGAGTTACAGTGGTTACAACTTTGGGGTGTGATGAGTTACAGTGGTTACAACTTTGGGGTGTGAGGAGTTACAGTGGTTACAACTTTGGGGTGTGAGGAGTTACAGTGGTTACAACGTTGGGGTGTGAGGAGTTACAGTGGTTACAACTTTGGGGTGTGAGGAGTTACAGTGGTTACAACGCAGTTACAGTGATTACAATGTTGGGGTGTGAGGAGGTACAGTGATTACAACGTTGGGGTGTGAGGAGTTACAGTGGTTACAACGTTGGGGTGTGAGGAGTTACAGTGGTTACAACTTTGGGGTGCAAGGAGTTACAGTGGTTACAACTTTGGGGTGTGAGGGGTTACAGTGGTTACAACGTTGGGGTGTGAGGAGTTACAGTGGTTACAACGTAGTTACAGTGGTTACAACTTTGGGGTGTGAGGAGTTACAGTGGTTACAACGTTGGGGTGTGAGGAGTTACAGTGGTTACAACCTTGGGGTGCAAGGAGTTACAGTGATTACAACTTTGGGGTGTGAGGAGTTACAGTGGTTACAACTTTGGGGTGTGAGGAGTTACAGTGGTTACAACGTTGGGGTGTGAGGGGTTACAGTGGTTACAACTTGGGGTGTGAGGAGTTACAGTGGTTACAACGTAGTTACAGTGATTACAACTTTGGGGTGTGAGGAGTTACAGTGGTTACAACTTTGGGGTGCAAGGAGTTACAGTGGTTACAACTTTGGGGTGCAAGGAGTTACAGTGGTTACAACTTTGGGGTGTGAGGAGTTACAGTGGTTACAACTTTGGGGTGTGAGGAGTTACAGTGGTTACAACTTTGGGGTGTGAGGAGTTACAGTGATTACAACTTTGGGGTGTGAGGAGTTACAGTGGTTACAACTTTGGGGTGTGAGGAGTTACAGTGGTTACAACTTTGGGGTGTGAGGAGTTACAGTGGTTACAACTTTGGGGTGTGAGTAGTTACAGTGGTTACAACTTTGGGGTGTGAGGAGTTACAGTGGTTACAACTTTGGGGTGTGAGGGGTTACAGTGGTTACAACGTTGGCGTGTGAGGAGTTACAGTGGTTACAACGTAGTTACAGTGGTTACAACTTTGGGGTGTGAGGAGTTACAGTGGTTACAACGTTGGGGTGTGAGGAGTTACAGTGGTTCCAACTTTGGGGGCAAGGAGTTACAGTGATTACAACTTTGGGGTGTGAGGAGTTACAGTGGTTACAACTTTGGGGTGTGAGGAGTTACAGTGGTTACAACGTTGGGGTGTGAGGGGTTACAGTGGTTACAACTTTGGGGCGTGAGGAGTTACAGTGGTTACAACTTTGGGGTGTGAGGAGTTACAGTGGTTACAACTTTGGGGTGTGAAGAGTTACAGTGGTTACAACTTTGGGGTGTGAGGAGTTACAGTGGTTACAACATTGGGGTGTGAGGAGTTACAGTGGTTACAACGTTGGGGTGTGAGGGGTTACAGTGGTTACAACGTAGTTACAGTGGTTACAACGTTGGGGTGTGCGGAGTTACAGTGGTTACAACATTGGGGTGTGAGGGGTTACAGTGGTTACAACGTAGTTACAGTGGTTACAACGTTGGGGTGTGAGGAGTTACAGTGGTTACAACTTTGGGGTGTGAGGAGTTACAGTGGTTACAACTTTGGGGTGTGGGGAGTTACAGTGGTTACAACTTTGGGGTGTGATGAGTTACAGTGGTTACAACTTTGGGGTGTGGGGAGTTACAGTGGTTACAACTTTGGGGTGTGAGGAGTTACAGTGATTACAACTTTGGGGTGTGAGGAGTTACAGTGGTTACAACTTTGGGGTGTGAGGAGTTACAGTGATTACAACTTTGGGGTGTGAGGAGTTACAGTGGTTACAACGTAGTTACAGTGATTACAACGTTGGGGTGTGAGGAGTTACAGTGGTTACAACGTTGGGGTGTGGGGAGTTACAGTGGTTACAACTTTGGGGTGTGAGGAGTTACAGTGGTTACAACTTTGGGGTGTGAGGAGTTACAGTGGTTACAACGTAGTTACAGTGATTACAACTTTGGGGTGTGAGGAGTTACAGTGATTACAACTTTGGGGTGTGAGGAGTTACAGTGGTTACAACGTTGGGGTGTGAGGAGTTACAGTGGTTACAACTTTGGGGTGTGAGGAGTTACAGTGGTTACAACTTTGGGGTGTGAGGAGTTACAGTGGTTACAACATAGTTACAGTGGTTACAACTTTGGGGTGTGAGGAGTTACAGTGGTTACAACTTTGGGGTGTGAGGAGTTACAGTGGTTACAACTTTGGGGTGTGAGGAGTTACAGTGGTTACAACGTTGGGGTGTGAGGAGTTACAGTGGTTACAACTTTGGGGTGTGAGGAGTTACAGTGGTTACAACTTTGGGGTGTGAGGAGTTACAGTGGTTACAACGTTGGGGTGTGAGGAGTTACAGTGGTTACAACTTTGGGGTGTGAGGAGTTACAGTGGTTACAACTTTGGGGTGTGAGGAGTTACAGTGGTTACAACGTAGTTACAGTGATTACAACTTTGGGGTGTGAGGAGTTACAGTGGTTACAACTTTGGGGTGTGAGGAGTTACAGTGGTTACAACTTTGGGGTGTGAGGGGATACAGTGGTTACAACTTTGGGGTGTGAGGAGTTACAGTGGTTACATCTTTGGGGTGTGAGGAGTTACAGTGGTTACAACGTTGGGGTGTGAGGAGTTACAGTGGTTACAACTTTGGGGTGTGAGGAGTTACAGTGGTTACAACTTTGGGGTGTGAGGAGTTACAGTGGTTACAACTTTGGGGTGTGAGGGGTTACAGTGGTTACAACTTTGGGTGTGAGGAGTTACAGTGGTTACAACTTTGGGGTGTGAGGAGTTACAGTGGTTACAACTTTGGGGTGTGAGGAGTTACAGTGGTTACAACGTTGGGGTGTGAGGAGTTACAGTGGTTACAACTTTGGGGTGTGAGGAGTTACAGTGGTTACAACTTTGGGGTGTGAGGAGTTACAGTGGTTACAACTTTGGGGTGTGAGGAGTTACAGTGGTTACAACGTTGGGGTGTGAGGAGTTACAGTGGTTACAACTTTGGGGTGTAAGTGAACTTTTATTTTGGTGCATATTAATTATTAATTGCAAAACAATAATTATAATAATATATTGTGATATTCTGCGCATTAGGTAAAGGATTAACATCTGGTACACCAGTTGTTATAACATAACTTAGCTTTAATATTATTAAATTAAATTTAACTTTTGATTATTATTTTCTAAACCGAGTGATAATGTCCACCTCTGAAAAATTAATCCGAGAGGATTACGTCTCATGGGGATTTTTCGTTTGGATATTTTGTCATAAGTGGATTTTGTCCTACAATCCTTCAGAACACATTATATGCATTACTAACTTGTTTAACTTGCGACAAGCAAATAACTGCAGTCATAGTTGAGCATTTGCCGACGACCGAAAGGTGAAATATCGTAGGTGTTTAAGGTCACTTTCAGTGTTTTTGTCTATCTCATAACCGCGGCAAAAGGATGAAGTCAAGTTTTGCCCTAACTTTTTGCGTGACGAAAAAGTTGGTAGTGGACGAGCAGACGATATAAAGAACAAAACATCTGAAGCGAGGCTCGGTAATAATTTAATCCAACAGCTCGACAGAGCTGTTGGATTAAATTACTATTGAACCTCCCAACAAACCAGTATGGTTTCGCCCATTTCGCCGTTGACAGTATTGACTGCAGTGATACGTTCCAGGGGGGGGGGGGCAGCGTTGAAAGAGTTAACCAATCGTTCTTAGCTGTGCTGCCCACCTTAGAGAACTCCCACCCCAGGCGTTGGTTTCTGGTCCCATTTTACCAGGAAAGCGTAACTTGCTTACCGCACTACAGTAAACAATCACTGTTGCACTTCTTGGGTTGCCCATGGGGACCATTCTTGTGTAAATTTTCTTGAAACTTCCATAAAAATCACAAAATTTGATGTAACCAACAAATTTTGATTTTTGTTTCAGTAATATACCTTGTCATCTAAGAGTGGAACAAGTTCAGTGAGCTTGGCAGATTCAAATTTTCATAAACTTTGTGTTGCCTGTAGAAAATGAAAACAGACTGATAATTTTCAAATGCACTTCTCGGAGAATTGGCAGATTTGTAGGCCATGAGTGATTTGTGATTTTGGGGGAATGGGGCATTGTAACCAATTGTTTTCGTTTTACAATTTCTCACTCTCTTTGTCTGCCCTGCTTTTTAGCTATCCATGTGGTTTTAGGGATGGTCCATTGTCCGTCACTTGAAGTTTTAAAGCACTATCTTGGATTATTTAATTTAGTAGTAACTGTTTTAGTTTCATGTCCCGCTGGTCAACCCTCAAGTCTAGCGCAAGAATGGGGTTGCAATGGATTTCAATCCCACATCCTCCCTGTGAGCCTTTTATTCATTTATCTCCACATAAACTGAGCTGATGATTTGGTGACTTGACAGTGTCAGTTATACTTGAATTTTTGCCGAGATGTCATCAGGTGCGAGTAATTTTGACGTGCCGCTGGGATCAAATGGAGACATTTCTTACACCTGGAACTTAATTAAGCACTCCTGAAATGTTTCATGACAGTGAAGTTGCTGTTACTGATTATTATGTTGTAATGATTGCTATGTCTTGCAGTACATTTTATCTCGTGAAATGTTTCTGGTTGATAGCGTACCCGAAACACCTCCAAGCGTCCAAGTGAAGCATGCTATCCACGAATGTCTCAAAAAACATTATCATTCATATGCAATATCTGGGTATAAAACAAGAAAATTTGACACTTCTTTTGTAAATAAATAGACATGGAAATGAGAATGTCAGAGGCAATAAGATGGCAAATCGTTGGCATGTGTGCAACAGGCATGTCATTCAAAGCTATTGGAAGCAACTTGGCTATAGTCATTCTGTCATCAGCAGATTTGTCCGAAAAAATCAACAAACCTACGATGTTAAGGACCGATCAAGGCCCAGACAACCCCGAAAGACCTTTACTCGGGAAGGTCGGAGTCTAGCACGGCTCGTTAGGCGAGAACCCTTTGCTTCAAGAGGCGTTTTGAAACGACTTTGGCTCCCCAACAGGCGTTTGTGCAACAGAACTGTCCGAAACCGTCTCAAAGCACTGGGTATGAGGTCCAGAATGGTCACCAAGCGTCCTGCTCTGTCCGATCAGCACCAAAGACTACGTTTGGAGTGGTGTATGGCACGACAACATTGGAATCTCAGGACATTGAGAGTCCATTAGTCAGATGAGAATGGGTTCCTGCTTCACGTCACAGATGGTCGCATGCGAGTGTGGGGGTATAGAAATACTGCTTACGTGTCCTGGAACATAGGCCTACTGTCCCTTATCTGGGGATGCCTCTCTCATGATCATAAACTTGATATGGTGACTGGGAATCTCAGTGGTCATCGGCACATCCAGGACATTCTCAATCCGGTTGTCGTGCCTCAGTTTGACAACCACCCGTTGGCTACTCACCCTGTACTCATGGACGACAATGCAAGGCCAGATCGTTCCCGTGCTGCGAGAGCATTCCTTCATAACAACGCTATTACAACACTACCTTGGCCTGCAATGAGTCCCGATTTGAATCCCTTAGAATACATCTGGGATTTTCTTGGACGTCGTGTGCAAGCAAGGACATAATTTGGCCGATGTGGAAGCTGCATTGCATGGGGAGTGGCAGCAGTTGCTTCTGGGGCGTATCAGAAGGCCCATTGGTAGCATTAGGTGGATGGTTCGGGCTGTCATCCGGTGCACGTTAGGGATACTCTCTACTGACGTCAGACACTGATATTGTGTTCAGGAGATCACAAGTTACATGTTCTGTCAGTAATTACCGGCATTGTTTCATCATAGACCGTTCCACCACCATACTTGTTGAAAGAACATGTTTCCATCAAAAGGATTAGTCACAGATATGTGTGATTAGCGCCATTAAAATACCGTCATTGTGTTGCCTTTCATTTGTCAATAGACCATTCTTTCCACAAACAATCACTTTTGGCCATCTTAAAGATAGCATGGAAGTAATGACAGTTTCTATTAACACCACTGCGAAAAGAAACAGGGGGTGCTTAATTCAGTTCCAGGGGTATAGTTAAGTGCAAGCACTGTGGAAAACTTATAAATGGATATAGAGAAACCATTTCAAATTTTGTAAAACACATTCAGAATATGCATCCAGAAGTTGTGGTATCCAAGAAGTCCCAGCAGGATAGATATCTATGTGTACCTGCATCATCAGCCCCTGTCGAGAGACTGTTCAGTGTTGCGGGGAATTTATACCATGATTACCTATTCTACTATATATAGAAAGCCTATGACATAAATTTTAGCTTTACACATCAGCCGTGGTGAACACGGCAGCAATGGGATTTCAATAGTTAAAATTTACACCTACAGTGGAACTACATCCATGTTGACTTTTGGTGACCTCGCCTTGAATGTTTAAATTTATCACTCGTCGCCTCATGAAGAGTGAAATGAAACCGGCAATTATTTCTTCATTACGTGTACGTTCCATTAGCGATCCCGGTTCCAACACCCGTGAAATCAAGTGATAAAGACGAGGAGCCGACACCGTTTTGGTTACAATATATGGCACACTGGAAATACTCCGTAACCTGTAACTACTTACTTGTTGTTCTTAGGCCCAGACAAAAAACACACCATATGAGTTAAGTTTCGAAAATGTACCAAAATTCCACGAAATGATGCAATTTCTTTCTATAATCCACAAATATTACAAAGATACGTGTTTGAATAAAAGAAACGTACCGAAAAAGTGTGAATAATAGGAGGATTGAATCCGCGAAAAGATCATTTTGAGGTATGACAAGCTAATGCTGAGCTAATTCCCACCCACTAATTACCAATATGCAATCAGACACCGATGCGACTGATAAAAACAACCTCCCACACGCTGTCACAACCCAACGATCGATTGCCTGGGGAAGACTATACTTGCAAATGATGGCCCACCACCACAACATGACAATCCTATAAGTGGCAGACTTTACTTGCCTGAACATACAATCACAGCACTCTCGTGGAGAGGTGGCACATTTGTTCTCACCCGAGGGTTCAGACCACCGAACATCAGAACGACGAGCCACAACTCCCAAGAATACTTACACGCTAAAAACTAAAGTGTTAAAAACTGCACTTGAAGTGCTGTATTTAACACTTACTAAGTGCTGAACTAGCACTTTGTTCGAGTGTAGATATCCCAGAACTTGACAGGTGTTACAATAATACCACTTGACAAGTGTAATGTCGCGACACTTAAAAGGAAACAACGCAGATGACGCGGATCAGGCTCGAACTCTCGAGCCTGATCCCCGCCATCTGCGTTGTGTCCTTTTAATTATGTATCCACCAAGCGCAAATCAAATTATGGACGATTCTGGAAGAACCACCAATGCTAGACACATGAGAAGTGCCATCCATTCAAGTTCCAGATGTCTGACGATTGTAATGTCTAAGTGCTTAAAGCATTGCACTTTGAGTGTTAAAATCAAACCCTAAGAGTTAGAATGGGTTTAACACCTTGAAAGTGTCAGCTTTAACACTTTAGTTTTTAGTGTGTAATCCCGGACATCTGCCGAGTACCCAACCCTTTCCTCCTTAACGCGACTGGACATGTCGCTACAAACGATTTTCTACAGTTAATCGTTCAGGCCGCTAATCGTTCAGGCTGTCATCCGCCTTTGGCGCGCGAAACCATTACATCTGCTTCGCCTGTCACAACTGCATATAGGTAGCGTTGTTAGCAACTGGAAAATATATATTTTTTTAAAATTAATTTTATTTGTAAGTGCTTTGATTCGACAAATGTGTCTAATTTTTTGGAGCGGGAAAATGAGGGCTGGTGCAAGAATGTGTGGCACATATCGACCTGGCAATACCTCTCACAAATTATTATGCCTCCTTCAGTAGGAAGTCCTAGCTATACCCCTGATGTAGCACAATGTTTGTATACTCCCCACCCCCCCCCACCCCATCCCAAAAGAAAAAGAACGAAAGAACCAAATAAAACGAAGAAATTATGCGGCCCCCATTAGGCCTATTTCAACATTCCCATAATCCCCGTGCAGGTTTGTTGATGTCAGGAAAAGGGTAAAATAAACTCTTCGACAGCTAATGTGAATCGAATTCGATTCACATTAGTTTGTCAAAGAGTAGGCTTTCATTTATGGACGTAAGGGCGAGGTTGCCCCCCCCCCCCCCCCCCCGAAAAAAAGAGAAATTCAGCAGAAGGGCCTATTAATTTGTGTGTACCCCCCCCCCCCCCCCCCAGAAACCGAAAGAAGGAACAAACTAAAATGAAGCGGCCCCCATAAGGCCTATTCAAACATTCCCATAAGTTAAGCTCCATGCAGGTTTGGGAGATGATGTCAGTCAAACCCGCAAAGGGCAAAATAAACTCTTTAACAGCCCAAGTTAATCTAATTCAAATGGTATACTATTTTTACGGAGAAAAAAGTATTACATCTCTCTCGCCACTGAGCCTGTGGAGTAAGTTCCTGTCCCCCCCCCCCCCCCCCCCACCCTCTCTCCTCCCGCAATCTGTTTGGTGCAAGAGACAAATGTCAACATCAGTAAACCAGCACTCTTTGCTTTCAAGGGTTCCCGACGAGGATGTGCATTTATTTAAATCACGGTGTGTGTGTTTACTCCCCTAAGGCTTCTCTTGGAATGGTGAATTTTAAATGCAACTTGGTTTCAACTACAGGTCCGGACTTGAGTGAACAGAAGGTTACTCGTGTTTTGTGCCCCACAACACATATTTCATTAGATTAAATGTCCTTTCGCATATTTCTTCAAATGTTTATTCACCTCAAAACAACCGCCTCACATCGACATTGCGTTCGAGTTTTTAACTTTAGCACTGCTGAAAATCACAGTAGCCTACATGTTGTTCATTTGAATTTCATTTTACCTGTCATGCTGGTTGAGGTATTAGTAAAAATTTCACCCATGGCGTGGAAATTCGCTACCAATGCATCAGTGAATTTAATCCACGCCCGGGAAACTCGCAGTTGAGTAACTGTAGGCCTACAAGTCGGTTTAATTTGGGAGTTCTGTATTTTATTTTTCTTGGACGGGGTTGAGATAGTAGATGTGTGCGGGTTAATATGGTAGAACTGGGTGGCAGTAAAAAAAATTAGGAAACATATTACTTCTCCTTTCTGCCTAGGTGTTGTCAATATCTTAAAATTGTTGGATGGCTTATCAGTCCCTTAGGGACACTATGGAAAGTGAAAGTGGCGTTTTGATAGAGGATATTTTTTTACCTGTGTTGGAAAAACGTGTTATTTTTATCCATTAAACTGTGACAGATTATCGGTCCGGGAGGATAAGAATACTGGATAGTGAGAAAGCACATTGGCGGTGTGTAGGCCTAACTGTTGCTACAGCCTAACTGCTGCTACATGCGGAGGATGAAGGGAGCGGGGGCTTTCCGGGAACTTTCAGCAGTTTTGAAAGTGCTCCACAACAGTGCTTGTTACCCTTTATCTATATTTATTTATTTATTAGGGTTTAAAGACACCTTAACAGCCAAGGTCATATCGTGTAGTTAACAGTTTTATGGGTGGAGAAAGCCGGTGTACCCGGAGAGAACCACCGAGCAACGACGAACATACCCTTTAACAGTGATATATATATGCTCCGTGCCTTTATTCAATATTCGGCTTCTTTGCTTCTTTTCTTGTACAATTTTCCCTCTCCCAGCAGGGGGTGGGGCGTACCTGGTGTAAGCAAATAGGCCTGTACATACAGCAACAGTTTCTTTTCCAAACAGGAAGGCTCAATTGAATCTTCACGGGGGCGTTCAAAAATATGAAAACACTTTCAGGTGTCGTCAAAAAGACTCCCAATCACTACGATATTTACGCCATGGTCCTGAAGATGCAGAACCACATTATTTATTCTATCAACAGCATCATTTAATTAAATACTAATCGGCTGGTTGTTTGTTGACATTGTGAATGTAGTCCCAGCAGTCACTGTCAATCATTACCAACCAGTCAAGCGTGAAAGTCTATTTATAGATTGACTGTGGTGATAATTGGCTGTCGACCTGCGACTGGGTTTTTCATGGACTGTACATGTTATGTACATTTTAAAATAAATTTACCTCATAAGACTGCATAAGATACCAAAAATTAACAAACATACGTTGTTTCATGTTAATAAAACATCCAAAACTCGGAATAGTATGTTATTAAAGTGAAAAAGGCCCCGTAATCTGCGCTTTTCGTTTTCTGTTTCGTTTCGGCGATACAATTGCAAGCGGAAGTACCGCCCACCGGTGTTCATGTAAACAAAAACAGATTTGCACGTGTGAATATTGATTTATTTAACATTTAAACACATATTAATCTGGCGATCACGGTATATATAAAATATATCCAAAGTAGCTTGGTGTACCAAATGTTCACCACACGTGGTGAACATTTGGTACACCAAGCTACTATGGGTATATTCCATATGTGTACAAACCCAATTGCAGCAGCCTGAAAGATGCGACATTTGAAACTTTAATGTTCATAAGATGAACTATATTGCGGAAAGGTAAAAGGTCAAACTTATGTTATATATAATTGGCTCTGCAGTACCAGCTGAAATATGTTGTAGGATAACCACGAGAAAAGGTATAAAAATTTCCTTGTGGTTATCCTACAACTTGTTTCTACTGGTAATGTACATTATTTAATTATCTTAATTATGATTTAAACAAAAAAAACATGTTTTTTTTCAAAACATATTGAGCTAATCCCCCAAAATGTGTCACACTTATTCGATTGGAACTGTACATTAACTTAATTATTTCAGTTGTGATTTGTCGTTTGAACCATTATGAGACAGAGAAATTTATTTTTATTGTGAAATATTTTGGAAAAGTTAATTTTTTTTATAGACCTCCTATGTACATATTGACATGAATGTACTGGTCGTATTAAGTATTTCATAGCAATAAAAGATATGTGTTATTCATTTCATATGTAAGGGTATTTATCTAACAATCATATAGATTTTAACCTGAAAACCACGAGAGTACATATCACATAATGTGTTCCGATTCCGCATCATTTTGACGACTCATTCTGATTTTTTTGTTTTTTATTAGGGTTTTACGACACATTAACAGCCAGGCTCATATCATGCCGGTGACAGTTTTACGTGTGGAGGAAGCCGGAGTACCCGGAGAAAACCACCGAGCAACGACGAGCAGCTGTCAGCTCTCCAACATCGTAACTCCGAACTCTGCACCGCGGCACAGGCAGGGTTAGATTGGTTGAAGACATGCGTACCGTCGACGTGCAGTACGCCTTAGTACACAGCGTCATCGTGCCCCCATGTAGGCAATCGGGGTGAAGTGCCTTGCCCAAGGACACAACGCGGGAGCGCGAATCAGTCGCTGAAATGGTCACCCATCCAACTACTAACCGCGCTCGACGTTGCTTAACTTCGGTGATCTGACGAGAAACGGTTACCGCAACTCCACCGCGCCCCCACTCATTCTGATTCCGTATCATATAGACGACTCGTTTCCGGTAGCGCTACGGGTTATCATAACAGGCACATGGATACATTCTATGTGCGTTTCAGTGATCGGCCGAACATTATGTCCCAAAAATGTTTAAAAACAAATTTAACCCTTTACCTAACATGAAAAATAGACGACACTTGCAAAAAAAAATCTCGAATAACTAATTTTTTTTCACTTTTTGTCTCAAAAACATATTTTATGACCACTCATTGGAACGAGCTCGACGAGCTCGTTCCAACGAGGGGTCATAAACTAAGTTTTTGAGACAAAAATATTTAAAAAATAATGAAAATTAATTGGCGATTTTTGGAGAATAGCGTTGTGCGGTTTTGGCCGTTACGTTGGGTAAAGGGTTAAGATTTAATCTGTTTATGTGACAGAATTGTTAGATAAATTAATTATCATGATAATGTGCATGTCCTGTGATTTGTATCAGATTCTCGGTGGTGTCCAAAAATGGGATCACAACTCGCCGACAAGGCCGGCTCGTTAAGATCCCATTCTGGACACTACGTCGAATCTGATACAAGTCACAGGACATGCACATTATCATGATAATCTATATGTATCGTACTCGCGTACTTTGCAAAGTGCTCGCACTCATACATTTCCCCAGTACTCATACTTTACTCACACATTTTCAGAGAACTCGTACTCGAGTCAAGTACTAGCCCCAGCCCCGGCCCATTCATGTCTCGTGACCCACGTACAGTCGCTTATCTTTTAAAAAAAAGACCGAGTTCTGCGTCATATCGTTCACTTCTGACATCCCGATATTAGTCCTGGACAATGTCCAAAAGTCTGTCAGTCAAATCTGTTAATTTAAAAACTTTCCATTCATTCTCTTTGTTTATTGTTGTTCATGATCTCACAGTTGTTATTTGTCCAAAGTCGAGGTATCATCGTCGGTTTAGCGAATTTCGATAGAAAAGCCTTTTCATTTAATTTTGGAAAGAGCGCAAATTTTTGTGTCAACTATAAGTTGTCCCTTACAGTATGTGGAGTGTGGATTGTAACTAAATCACCCGTGGAGTGGAGTTACCACCCAAAAGCATCACTTTCTTACTTTGTACATATGGACATAAAATACAAGCAA
Source organism: Pictodentalium vernedei (assembly GCA_031216915.1). Lineage (NCBI taxonomy): Eukaryota > Metazoa > Mollusca > Scaphopoda > Dentaliida > Dentaliidae > Pictodentalium > Pictodentalium vernedei. Next base: position 528,943,142 of record CM062293.1, read on the forward strand.
CGTTTCAGACAACTTTGCCTGTGCTTGTTATTCTTTGCAACAAATCTGCAATTATTGCTTGGGTTGAGTTTCCACTCTACGGGTGATTTAGTGGTCAAACACTCTCCACGCACTATGCACGTGTAATAAATCAGACTGAACTTTATCACATGTAGTTTGTTCATCAATTGTGTGGAGTACTTTCCTGGAGAATATATAAGTGCTGAATCTACTGAGTTAATTTGCACCTATCGATCACACACCGTCCGTGCACAAAGACAAAATGACGAGATACCAAGCTAAAGTATTTTCGGTCTATCTTACGGAGGACGGGGAGGGGTGTGGACTAATGGACCCTACGGGCTCTCGTCACTTAGTCTTTCGGGCAAAGGGGCGAATAGGTCGTGTTTGTATGGTCACATTTTCTTCCCTATTCACCCGTCCGTCGGACGAGTCAATAAGGGTGAAATATTACAAGTGTTTTTTTTTTTTTAGGTTTCCATAGGCTAAAGAATCGATCTTCTAGAATCCACAAGGATGACCAAACAGAAATTACGTTGACGTCGTCAAACCGAAGAAACACGATTTACCGAGAGGTCATTCGCGCTACTCAATAAATAACACCAAGCTGTTATTTATTTATTGGTGTTTAAGGTCACATACTTATGCACAATGGCTAATCGTGACCGTGACAGTTTTACGGGTGGAGGAAGCCGGAGTACCCGAGCAACGACGAGCAGCTGTCAGCTCCCCAACATCGTAACTCTGAACTCTGCACCGCAGCACAGGCAGGGTTAGATTGGTTGAAGACATGCGCACCATCGACGTGCAGTACGCCTCAGTACACAGCGTCATCGTGCCCCCATGTAGGCAATCGGGGTGAAGTGTCTTGCCCAAGGACACAACGCTTTTGCTGCAGATGGGATTCACCAAGCTGTGATTATCGCGACAAATTGCATCATTAATGACCAAATCCCCCGAAATAAATGCATAAAATGCATTAAATATACCGTTTGCATTCAATTTATTGTGAAAATAATTTATAATAAGCTTTTCTTGCGTACCTCTCGGTGCCTCTTGTCAAACCGAGAAAACACGATTTACCGAGAGGTCAATTGCGCTACTCAATAAATAACTCCAAACTATGATTATCGCGACAAATTGCATCATTAATGACAAAATCCCCGAAATAAATGCATAAAATGCATGAAATATACCGTTTGCATTCAATTTATTGTGAAAATAATTTTCAAGAAGCTTTTTTTGCGTACCTCTTGGTGCCTCGTGTCAAACTGAGAAAACTTGAACACGATTTACTGAGAGGTCAATCGCACTACTCAATAAATAACTCCAAACTATGATTATCGCGACAAATTGCATCATTAATGGCCACATTTCCAGAAATAAATGCATAAAATGCATGAAATATCGTTTGCATTCAATTTATTGTGAAAATAATTTCTAAAAAGCTTTTTTTCTGTACCTCTCGGAACCTACCGGTACCTCTCAGTAAATCGTGGTGGCGTAATTTAGCCTTGTTTTTTTTGTTGAAACTTTTTGTTTTTGAGGTATTCACCCTTTTTAAATACCTGACCAGTTTTTTTTTGCAATTGCCGCTGTTTTAGGTATAGACAGTTATTAATTTGTGAATCCCGTCGGTCAGTCGTGAGTGCTGGCCATGACTCTTGTCTCACGGGAAGGTTTTTTTTGGCATCGTTGACGAATGAAAAATCACTTCCAAAAATATCTCTCTACGTTCAGATTCTTCCCATTCAATCCTATAGAAAAAGTTCCCATCATGTTTTTATGGGAACTCAAAACTGGAAAATAGGAATATATATCAAGCTTTCACTCTTATTACAGGCTGCATTTGATAGCACGCATATTTCCTTACATTTGGGCAAAGTTTATTGATCCAAACTATGTTTTATTCTTTAATTATCATTATTTGAATACTCATGAAGCGTCAACAAATGTTTCGATATCGTCCATGTTTTTCTCTTAATATAAAACAGTAAAAACAATAACCCGGTAATGGCACCGAAACGAATAGACATATCTCGATCGCATTCGCACAGAGGAGGTTATTCCACATCAACCTTTGTCACTCGAGCATGGTGTTGCTGTGCAAAAGACTTTCCGTTGGTCTTTCCCTTGTGTAAAGTTTCAAGGAAATCCACCACAGCATTATCAAGTTATGGCTCCGGCTGGACAAATAAAGTCTCACAGATGGATGACCAATACAGATTTAAGATGCCTCCCTGCTGGTGGCATAAAAATATGAATCTTGTGGAATGGGATATATTACATCATTTCCTCCGGAGGATATAATTAATAATTAATAATAACCTCATTCCACATTTTGTTCTGGAACCTGGTGTGCAAATATCTTCACCCCCTGGACATCTCCCCCCCCAAGGGATGATGTTCTAGGATATCTCCCCCATACCCTGGATATCCCCCCACCCCCACCCCCTCACCCCCCCCCCCCCCCAAAAAAAAAATAAAATAAAACTACTTACAAAACATTTATTTACTGAATTTTCATCATATTAACATTTAAATAGTTGTTCAAACTCTTGAATACATACATTTATACATTTCCTATTAAGTTCATGTCAAAATATGAATATCTTCCCCTTCACCCATTCCCATAGCAACCATTTAAAAAAAAGAAAGAAAAGGTTTCACTTACACTTTCACCCAACCGTAGCAAAGTCCAAAAACAATGTTTGTAAAGGTTGCATGACTTTGACAAGATGGTGTGATGGGGGGGATGTGTGAAGATATACAGGCCTGGATATCTTCCCCCACACCTTCTCAAATTTGAATGCAGTACGAATATTTGTAGAAACAGCCTAAGAACCCTTGTAACTTTTTTTAAAGATTCTGACAGGGTGAAGGGGAAGATGAACTATTTCTAAACTTCGTTCAAAAATTCAAAATATTTCTCTCTCTAACTTATTCCACATTTTGTTATGTGTTCCTGAGTAATTTTATACAAGAATTTGGCTGTTTAATATCAAATGTAATCAAATATTGTGAAACTAGAGGTACTGTGATCAAGCTCACATAGTGATACCCCCCGCGCCTGAAATGTATAAGTTAGATTATCTCCCCTTTGGAAATGTCAGAACGGAATTATATTGCTTCATGCACATCTTGATATGGAGTTCTTCCATTGTGTAAAGTTTCATGAAAATTCTTCAAACAGTTTAGGAGGAGTTGTGCTTATAAGGATGGACAGCGCCTGAAATGTATAAGTTTAGATTCCGCTCCACAGTTTCCAGGCATTTCCAAAAATGACATGCCATACACTCTCTTCAAATGCAAATATTCTGTAACTTAGTTATCTAATCCATAACATGTATTACATTTCCCAAATCCACAAAAAACATATAACACTATCTGACGAAATAGAAATAAACAATCTGAATGTGGGTGGAATAATTTATTGTCAAAGGCAAGACTTGAACCTGAAAAATTGCCGAAACCAGTCATTTTCAGCCACCCAGCGGCCTCAAAAGCAGAATTTTTCCTACCCCTGGGGCAGAGCATCCCCTGTTTCTTTCTAAAATGCAAAGGCTCAGTGTTTTGGAAAGGCAGTGATCTACCTTAATGTTTTCGAAATCGTGACGAAAATTCAAAACAGGTGCAAAATTAGGCTACATCAATAATTTTCTCCAAATTGCCACTTATTTCCTTCCAGTTGTGCTGAGATATCACTTGATGAATGTCAACTACCACAAACAATTGCACACAAACCAGAAATAATGAAAAGTTTTTTGAAAAATGGTGTATTTATAACTCAAACACAAATAAGGAACTTCCTGGTTCAAGAATTGACACTGACGGCAGAATGCTCTTTAAAGTTCCGCTCCACAGTTTTCAGGCATTTCCTTCTAGAGGCTCTACAGAGCCTGTAATCGCTCACCTGGAAATACATGCAAAAATGTGATTTCCCATAGGCTTTCCATGGTAACTATGAGCTGCAATTGTGGCCATGTTTGCAACATTACATCAAAATAATTTTCATATTACGTGGGCGGATGCGGGCGATTTGTTGGGTAAAGGGTTAAATTACTTTTTCATATTGTCACCTTTTAGGATAACCACTAGAAAATTACACTTATAAAAATTTTCCCTTTGTTGATAATTCCAACCCTTGTCATCATTTCTTGGGAAGCTCTCAGGGAGAATAATTAATTTATTAATGAATTTATAGAATTATCAATTGAGTGAAATGTAATCAAAATTATCTTGTGGTTATCCTACAACTTATTGCTGCTAGTACTGTATATATGACCCAAGTTCCTTTTAGAGCCATTCATGGAGTTTTATTACTCAAATTTTATTCCTATTTAGCTGAGTAATCTCTTGTTATAGGTTTTAGACTCATATCCCCCCCCCCACCCTCCCCACCCCCATGCCACCAAGCCACCAGTTCCTTGGGATGTTCTAGATTATCCAGTTTCCTGGTGAAATAAAAAATAAAATTCATCTGCCTGCCCCAGTTTGAAAAAGATATGGTATCAAAATCTAGGATTTTTGTTGTTGCGGCCTAAAGGGTTAAAAACATGTCTGAGAAATTTCCTTACAATCAATGAAAAAACTGCAAGGCATTGTGAACATAAAAACTCTATTTCATATGTATATTCATAAAGTATGGGATGGAAGGGATATTCAGGCAGACCCCCCCCCCCCCCCTTCTACTCCCCCCCCCACCCCCATGCCCAACCACACACATACTTTTGATAAAAGTGAAGGTATAATAGTTATGAGTGGAAATTCACTAGTTATTAAAATGTCTAACCCTTTACCCAATGCGGACGAAATCAATATTTATTATTTTAAATATCATTTTTTTAAATTTTTCAAAATATTTCAACAAAACCATATCATGTGAACCCTCATTGGAATGAGCTCGACAAGCTCGTTCCAACGAGGGGGCACATAATATATTTTTTTTTAAATTCTTTGAAAAATAATATTTTTTCAACTGCTGAATTTGCATATTACGCGTGCGGATTAGGCCGATTCGTTGGGTAAAGGGTTAAAGTCTGGTTATAAATTAGCAGTTCTTCGAACCCATGTTTTAATTATTTGATGTGCAATAGCTTGTTCTGGAGGAACAAACAATTTCTGAGGATGCTGACGGGTTAACATCTGTACTAACTCAGGTCTACTGAACCATCTGGCATCATCCAATTCATCATTGTCTACCTACAAGAAAAGAAGGATACAAACATTATCATTAGACAGGGATTATTTTGAGGGGTCTACAGGGGTTAAATGTGGGACCCTTTCCCAAAGGTATTTGGGGTAGGATTTTTCACAATTCCCAATCCTAGCCCCCATTCGAACAAAAATTTAATGCACAAATGGTGTCCTGAACTGGGTGGGCATAAGACCTCAGGAAACCTGTGGACTTACCTAACAAAGACTAGATAAAGAGTGTCCAAATTCACAGAGACAGGGGGGAACATGATTCCATGTGACTGTTTCTTATTAAACTTAATTGTACAGTGGAGCCCACTTAATTGGGTATCTCTTAATTGTATATCCCTGTTAATTGAATATAATTTTCAAACACAAAACCATTTACCATATCTTCAGTACAAATTTGATCTGTTAATTGCATATGGGTTGTAGAGTAAACTCCGGTTAGGCCTAAAAAAATAAAAAATCTGTTTCTCAGGCCCTCCCGCATGGTCCTTTTGGCTGCCGCATGCTCTCTTTTTATAACCAATTTAAACTTGAAAAAAAATTAAAATTAAATGGTTTATGTCTGATATTTTACCCCAAGTTAAAAAAATTGATGAATTTGTCCCTTTAGTGCAAGAAGGCTTTACAATGCTTTAGCATTGCAAAGCCTTCTTGCACTCAAGGGATGAAATACACCGCCACCCATGCTATTCTGTAGATTTTGAGGCCTAAAACTTGAACCAAGAACATGAACTTTTGATGGCAAAGAAGTAATTACTGAAATAAAAAATAAAATAAAAAACCGCTCGCACGCATGCAATTTCACAAATAATGGCCTGAGAAACAGAAGATCTATTTTGTGTGGCCTTAATTGTATATAAATTTTTGTAATATTACTGTGACACGCACCAAATTCCCCTCATTTATCAACCTTTTTGGCCTCACTACATCCAATACAGGCATTTATTCTATTATATCTTGTTTGACAGAGCTCTATGAGCTCTGTCAAACAAGATATAATAGAATAAATGCTCAGTTTACCTCCAGAACACAGGAAACTGACCAAATCCCTGTTAATTGTATGAATAATTTTCAATGGCAAAATGGATATTCAGTTAAGAGGATTCTACTGTAGTATACATGCAGTTGCCTAGGTATCGGTCTTAATATTCTCTGTTCTATTCAAAAGTAAAATTTCTCTGTTTCTAATCCTCCATACCCAACTCCCAATTGGAGCCTCTATGATGCAAATTTTCCCAATACCATGGGACCCGACCCTTCCCAAAGAAAGTAGAAGAATCCCTGTTAACCCTTTACCCAACTCAAGATGATTTCAAAATTTATTATTTTAAATACCATTTTTTAAATTTTTTCATAAAATTTCAACAAAACCATATCATGTGACATGACGAGCTCGTTCCAAAGAGGGGTCACATGATATGGTTTTGTTGAAATGTTTTGAAAAATAATATATTTTCAGCTGCTGAATTTGCATATTACACAGGCGGATGCGGGCGATTCGTTGGGTAAAGGGTTAAATGGCTAAATACTGAAAACTTAGCTGCTGTCAGGGTTCAATTGCAAATTGATGGTGTGGTGATGAAAGGTTCATATCATTTTAAAGTGAGCTGCATCAAACAAAATTTCCAACTGCAGTATGAGAGGTTTTCACAGGTGAAAACGTTGTTTCCACAGACTATAATATAAATCTTTAGCCTTCTCTGATTTGTCGTGGTCCTCTAATGAGGAGGTCTACATTAACCCAGTGCCCTGCCGGGGTATTCTTCCCCCACTCTCCCTCCAAATCTCCCAGCATTAGGCAAAAACTGTTTCATAATTCTCCCCATTGGCACCTTCTCGATTTCCCCAACAAAAAAATTGACCCTTTTCCTCTTGTCATTCCTCCTCTAACTGTCCTGCATGTTTCTATCCAATTTTTCCATTAGTTCCAGAAGAGTCTTGTGCTACTAAGCAAATATTTAGGGCATTCTAAAATGAAATGTTCCAAGGTCTCCATTACACCTGAGTTTCACATCTGGCACACTCTTTCCTTGCCTTTTGCGATTCTCCCCCTCACTTCCAGTGACTTGGATTTCATTTTGAACAACAATGACCCCCAAACTATCCATTTAGATTAGGGCTGTCACGATTAATTGATTAATCGACTTGATCGGTCACGGCGAAATCGATTAGTATTTTTCGTTGTCGAATAATCGGTAAATTGTATCCCGTTTTAGACGTTTAATAATTAAAAGAAAATTTGATGAAAAAACTATTGTTTCTAAAGGTACAGAGTTAAGAACATCGATACTAAACCCCCAAGAAGCTGTTGGAAGCAATTGTCTTTCAGGTACATTCATCAAAGCTTTGATGTTCTGAACTTTTGAACCGCCAGTGCAATAATCAAGATAGTGCTGCCGCGGTTATCCAGATAACCGGTTAACCTGTGGTTAAAACTTTGACCGGTCAAGAAAATGTTTTAATCGGTTAACCTAACACTCTCTATACTCACCGTATATATCTGTGTATAAGTCGCCCCTGTGTATAAGTCTATCTGCCTAAAGCCCATGTATAAGTCGCACCCCCATTTTTAAATATAGGCAGTCAAAAAGAATTAGTTGCAAGTTACGTTTTGCCAATTTGGGATGCAACGGAAATAGGTAAGTTTTCACGAGTTACCACGTGGTGAATAAGATAAAAGAATAAAGGAAAATTATTGTTAAAGACTTAAAAAATACTTGCATTTGTTTTTCGTTGTTTGTTTATCACCCCAATGTCTTCTTCCCTGTCCAGAAAATCCAACGCTCGTTTGTGACTGAAACTTCATAGTTTCAGAATCAGAGCACCATTTGCGCCGTAACCTGCACAGTTGTTGTGATTAAGTTGGTTTTTCTGGAATGCGAGACGTTCCAGGAAAAACCAATAAATATACAACAAATGCACCAGTTACAGCGCAAATTATTTTCAAATTGTTGTCCCACTTAAGCATTGTTGGTGCTATTGAAACTAACTTTACCTGGTGCACGTGTGCGTAATTTATAACCGGACATTACACATCAGTGAATTGGAGTTCATGGAATAAATACGTCTCTCCAGGTATTGCTGGCAAACATTTAATGTGTTATTATTTATTTTTTCATTGTTATTTTGATGATTTTGTATTTTGTATGCTTTCATCCATATTGGCCCCACAAACCTGTTGATTTCCAGTACACGCACTGATGTAAACACATGCGCCGATTGAACAACAACGACTAAATAGAATACTTCTTTATTATTATTTATGGTCAATGTAAATAACATTGGCCGGTCTGATATAATAGTTACAGTTGAAGCAAGAACACGCTACAAATATAGGTACCTTAAATGCGGTTAACCGCGGTTAACCACGGTCAAACACGATGGTTAACCGGTCAGGAAAAAGTGTTAACCGCAGCAGCACTAAATCAAGACCGGTCGGCAGTTGAGAAGTTCACAACTGCCGACCGGTCTTGATTGTTACACTGACGGTTCAAAAGTTCAGAACATCAAAGCTTTGAATGTACCTAAAAAATGATCGTCTTTGTTGTTTCCTTGAGGTAGGTCAGCTGACTTGAACTTCATTTTTATCGACGTCAAAGAGAGGGAGAGGGGGTGGGGTCATTTAGGTATGATTAATCGATTATCATCGATTATTTGCGCTGATTAATCAATTCCTAAATTGAAAAATCGTAACAGCCCTAATTCAGATATTCCTCAAAAGCTGGCACATCCTTTTTATTCAACATGTCTAAAAAACTCTTGGTCCTAAGTCCAGCTCGCCAGTTTCTATTACAATCCTCAAGCACGTTTTCCCTTATAAAGCTCCTCCCCACACTAGAGTGAGGAGATCAATTAATAATTCTAATTCTTTTCACGAGTGTTCAGTGGGTTAAAAAAAACAAAAAGCATCCCTTCCTCATCAGAAAATTGGTTTAAAATTGCTCAAGAATCAAGAAATTATTTTTATCCCTTAACCCAACACACACAAAATCAAAATTATATTTTATTTCAAATTTTTCAAAAAATTTCACCAAAACCATATCATGTGACACCCTCATTGGATTGAGCTTGCTGAAATCTTTTGTAAACTTGTTTTTCTCAACTGCCCAATTTGTAAATTATGCTGGCAGATGCAAACGATTCGTTGGGCAAAGGGTTTATGTATTATTCCAAAAAAGTAGGGGGGATATTTGATAAAAGTGAGAAACATAAGAAATATATTTCTACTTTCATTAAAAAGACAGCTGAGGCACTGCACTGTCATCTGGTGAATGATTTCAGCAATAGTTGGGTGTATGACAAGCATGCATTCCAGGCACTGAGCTGCAGAAGACATGAATGGTCAGTCAGAAAATTTACCACATTCAGTCCAAGACCTCAGTACCTTGTAAATCCTCCTCGGTAAGCGAGCCAAGCGTGGATCCGACATGGTATACTCCTCATCAAACGTCCAATATCAGTTTGACTGATGTTATTCCTTTCTTCCTGCTGTGCAGCGACGAGTTCCTGGACATTGGTTGGGGGCTGTTGGCATTGTTGTAGAAGACTGCCAAGCATATCCCAGATGTGCTCGATTGGTGAAAGGTCTGAACCTAGTACTGGAATAGACGGTGTAGTGATGTTCTGCTGCTGGAGGAACTCTGTAGCGACACGTGCCCTGTGTGCTCTTGGAAAATGAATCGACTGACGTGACGTCATGCAAATTGCACCACATGAGCTGCTAATATGTGACGGTAGTACTGCCCTGTGACACACCCTTGGATGACATGAAATGCTGTTCTGCTTGTCATGGTTATGCCGCCCCACACCATAACCGATCCACCACCAAAACGATCATGCTGCCTAATGGTTACGTCATTGTAAAGTTCGTTCCGCCACCGCCACACTCTGCTTCGCCTGTCGTGGAAGTTGGGAGTAAACCTCGATTCATCGGAAAACATGACGTTGCTCCATCGACGATTGTCCCAGCGTTGTGGTGCTCCACACCAATTACGCCTTGCTGCAATGTGACGTTCAGTCAAACGTGAAATTTTTCGAGGTCGTCAAGCGTACAAATTCCGGCTGTGTAGGCAATTTCGGATAATCTGACCACTGACTCGCACATCTGTCGCTCGGTGCAGCTGCTGTCCAATTTCTGAGGCACTTTGATGGCAGTTATATAATGCTGTGGTTTGGATGAAACGATCCTGGTTAGCAGTTGTCTCCCTTGAATGACCTGACCGACATCTCTCATCAACATTGCCTTCTGACGGTAGCGTGACCATGACCTGCAAATCACCGATTGCATAACGTTGAGAATTTGAGCCAGTCTGTCTGTTGTCAGATTCCAACATCCCAACGGCATGTAAACATTCGTCACATGTCAGTGTTCGCATACCTCAAAAGTTACGTTTCGACCAGAAACTATTGATGAATGAGTTTATACCAAGAAAAGAATGATGAGACCTCCAAAATAGCTTGTCCAGTACAAATGAAAATTTCAAATCGTACCCAACAGACATTAACATGGCGATCATGCGAAACACCTGCACAAAGTTTTCATGGGCCGGTGACATTCATGATCCACACTAAACTTGGTAACATATTGATATTCCAATCATGCGTATCCAATACTATTTTTGGAAAATATCAACATCAGTTTGGATATCCCCTACATTTTTCTGAATAGTACAGATCTTAAGTTTACCTGAACAGAGACAACACTTGCCCAAACATTTTCTTTCACTGGTTCTCGGTGGTTCTGTGTATGTCTGACTTCCACTCACTCATAAAACTGTCCAACATGCTATGACCCTGGGTGTTCAAAGTGTCATTAAACCCCAATATATACCTAAATAAGTTGATTGGAAAAATAATTTAACACCTATCCCTGGTAGTGCAACAGACTTTAACATCCATCTCTGGTAGGGCAACAGAATTTAACACCTATTTCTGGTAGTGCAATGTAACACCTATCTGTGGTAGTGCAATTTAACACCTATCTCTGGTACAATTTAACACCAATCTCTGGTAGTGCAATTTAACACCTATCTCTGGAAGTACAAGTTAACACCTCTCACCGGTAGTGCAATTTAACACCTATCTCTGGTAGTGCAATTTCACACCTATCTCTGGTCGTGCAATTTCACACCTATCTCTAGATCTGGAAGTGCAATTTCACACCAATCTCTGGTAATACAATTTAACACCTATCTCTGGTAGTGCAATTTCACACCAATCTCTGGTAATACAATTTAACACCTATCTCTGGTAGTGCAACAGAATTTAACACCTATCTCTGGTAGTGAAATTTAACACCTATCTCTGGTAGTGCAATTTCACACCTATCTCTGGTAATACAATTTAACACCTATCTCTGGTAGTGCAACAGAATTTAACACCTATCTCTGGTAGTGAAATTTAACACCTATCTCTGGTAGTGAAATTTAACACCTATCTCTGGTAGCGCAATTTAACACCTATCTCTGGTAGTGAAATGTAACACCTATATCTGGTAGTGAAATTTAACACCTATCTCTGGTAGTGCAATTTAACATCTATCTCTGATAGGGCAACAGAATTTAACACCTATCTCTGGTAGTGAAATTTAACACCTATCTCTGGTAGTGAAATTTAACACCTATCTCTGGTAGTGCAATTTAACACCTATCTTTGCTAGTGAAATTTAAAACCTATATCTGGTAGTGAAATTTAACACCTATCTCTGGTAGTGCAATTTAACACCTATCTCTGATAGGGCAACAGAATTTAACACCTATCTCTGGTAGTGAAATTTAACACCTATCTCTGGTAGTGCAATTTAACACCTATCTCTGATAGGGCAACAGAATTTAACACCTATCTCTGGTAGTGCAATTTAACGCCTATCTCTGGTAGTGAAATTTAACACCTATCTCTGGTAGTGAAATTTAACACCTATCTCTGGTAGTGAAATTTAACACCTATCTCTGGTAGTACAATTTAACACCTATCTCTGGTAGTGAAATTTAACACCTATCTCTGGTAGTGAAATTTAACACCTATCTCTGGTAGTACAATTTAACACCTATCTCTGGTAGTGAAATTTAACACCTATCTCTGGTAGTGCAATTTAACACCTATCTCTGGTAGTGAAATTTAACACCTATCTCTGGTAGTGAAATTTAACACCTATCTCTGGTAGTGAAAATTAACACCTATCTCTGGTAGTGAAATTTAACACCTATCTCTGGTAGTGAAAATTAACACCTATCTCTGGTAGTGAAATTTAACACCTATCTCTGGTAGTGAAATTTAACACCTATCTCTGGTAGTGCAATTTAACACCTATCTCTGATAGGGCAACAGAATTTAACACCTATCTCTGGTAGTGCAATTTAACACCTATCTCTGGTAGTGAAATTTAACACCTATCTCTGGTAGTGCAATTTAACACCTATCTCTGGTAGGGCAATTTAACACCTATCTCTGGTAGTAAATTTAACACCTATCTCTGGTAGTGCAATTTAACACCTATCTCTGGTAGGGCAATTTAACACCTATCTCTGGTAGTGAAATTTAACACCTATCTCTGGTAGTGAAATTTAACACCTATCTCTGGTAGTGAAATTTAACACCTATCTCTGGTAGTGCAATTTAACACCTATCTCTGGTAGTGAAATTTAACACCTACCTCTGGTAGTGCAATTTAACACCTATCTCTGGTAGTGAAATTTAACACCTATCTCTGGTAGTGCAATTTAACACCTATCTATGGTAGGGCAATTTAACACCTATCTCTGGTAGTGAAATTTAACACCTATCTCTGGTAGTGCAATTTAACACCTATCTCTGGTAGTGAAATTTAACACCTACCTCTGGTAGTGCAATTTAACACCTATCTCTGGTAGTGAAATTTAACACCTATCTCTGGTAGTGCAATTTAACACCTATCTCTGGTAGTGCAATTTAACACCTATCTCTGGTAGTGAAATTTAACACCTATCTCTGGTAGTGAAATTTAACACCTATCTCTGGTAGTGCAATTTAACACCTATCTCTGGTAGTGAAATTTAACACCTATCTCTGGTAGTGCAATTTAACACCTATCTCTGGTAGTGAAATTTAACACCTATCTCTGGTAGTGAAATTTAACACCTATCTCTGGTAGTGAAAATTAACACCTCTCTCTGGTAGTGAAATTTAACACCTATCTCTGGTAGTGAAAATTAACACCTATCTCTGGTAGTGAAATTTAACATCTCTGGTAGTGAAATTTAACACCTATCTCTGGTAGTGCAATTTAACACCTATCTCTGATAGGGCAACAGAATTTAACACCTATCTCTGGTAGTGCAATTTAACACCTATCTCTGGTAGTGAAATTTAACACCTATCTCTGGTAGTGCAATTTAACACCTATCTCTGGTAGGGCAATTTAACACCTATCTCTGGTAGTAAATTTAACACCTATCTCTGGTAGTGCAATTTAACACCTATCTCTGGTAGGGCAATTTAACACCTATCTCTGGTAGTGAAATTTAACACCTATCTCTGGTAGTGAAATTTAACACCTATCTCTGGTAGTGAAATTTAACACCTATCTCTGGTAGTGCAATTTAACACCTATCTCTGGTAGTGAAATTTAACACCTACCTCTGGTAGTGCAATTTAACACCTATCTCTGGTAGTGAAATTTAACACCTATCTCTGGTAGTGCAATTTAACACCTATCTATGGTAGGGCAATTTAACACCTATCTCTGGTAGTGAAATTTAACACCTATCTCTGGTAGTGCAATTTAACACCTATCTCTGGTAGTGAAATTTAACACCTACCTCTGGTAGTGCAATTTAACACCTATCTCTGGTAGTGAAATTTAACACCTATCTCTGGTAGTGCAATTTAACACCTATCTCTGGTAGTGCAATTTAACACCTATCTCTGGTAGTGAAATTTAACACCTATCTCTGGTAGTGAAATTTAACACCTATCTCTGGTAGTGCAATTTAACACCTATCTCTGGTAGTGAAATTTAACACCTATCTCTGGTAGTGCAATTTAACACCTATCTCTGGTAGTGAAATTTAACACCTATCTCTGGTAGTGAAATTTAACACCTATCTCTGGTAGTGAAAATTAACACCTATCTCTGGTAGTGAAATTTAACACCTATCTCTGGTAGTGAAAATTAACACCTATCTCTGGTAGTGAAATTTAACACCTATCTCTGGTAGTGAAATTTAACACCTATCTCTGGTAGTGCAATTTAACACCTATCTCTGATAGGGCAACAGAATTTAACACCTATCTCTGGTAGTGCAATTTAACACCTATCTCTGGTAGTGAAATTTAACACCTATCTCTGGTAGTGCAATTTAACACCTATATCTGGTAGTGCAATTTAACACCTATATTAACACCTATCTCTGGTAGTGAAATTTAACACCTATCTCTGGTAGTGAAATTTAACACCTATCTCTGGTAGTGCAATTTAACACCTATCTCTGGTAGTGAAATTTAACACCTACCTCTGGTAGTGCAATTTAACACCTATCTCTGGTAGTGAAATTTAACACCTATCTCTGGTAGTGAAATTTAACACCTATCTCTGGTAGGGCAATTTAACACCTATCTCTGGTAGTGAAATTTAACACCTATATCTGGTAGTGCAATTTAACACCTATCTCTGGTAGTGAAATTTAACACCTATCTCTGGTAGTGAAATTTAACACCTATATCTGGTAGTGAAATTTAACACCTATCTCTGGTAGTGAAATTTAGCACCTATCTCTGATAGGGCAATTTAACACCTATATCTGGTAGTGAAATTTAACACCTATCTCTGGTAGTGAAATTTAACACCTATCTCTGGTAGGGCAATTTAACACCTATATCTGGTAGTGCAATTTAACACCTATCTCTGGTAGTGAAATTTAACACCTATCTCTGGTAGTGAAATTTAACACCTATCTCTGGTAGTGCAATTTAACACCTATCTCTGGTAGTGCAATTTAACACCTATCTCTGGTAGGGCAACAGAATTTAACATCTATCTCTGGAAGTGCAATTTAACATCTATCTCTGGTAGTGCAACAGAATTGAACACCTATCTCTGGTAGTGAAATTTAACACCTATCTCTGGTAGTGAAATTTAACACCTATCTCTGGTAGTGAAATTTAACACCTATCTCTGGTAGTGCAATTTAACACCTATCTCTGGAAGTGAAATTTAACACCTATCTCTGGTAGTGCAATTTAACACCTATCTCTGGTTGGGCAACAGAATTTTCTCCAATCTCTCTGTTTTTCTCTTGCGTAACTATGAATTTAACCAATTATATCTTGTTTGACCAACCTACTGAGTTCTGTCAAACAAGGTATATTTAGTAAAATATCAAACTGCATTATGGGAAATATTTGCTGCTGAAAACTTAACCATTTTGACATCAGAGTTCAGAGAGTTAAATATGAACACAATCCATTCCCCTTTGACAAACTCCTTTCTGATCATGATCATTTTCTGTTTGAGCCATTTGATCATAGAAATTTGAATAATAATACAGTAAAACCTGTCTTGAGAGACCACTGTCTTGAGAGATCACTGTCTTGAGGGACAACCTGCCTCGAGAGACCACATCTGCCAGGCACCGATTGGTTTTACTCTATAATGGACCTGCTATGGGAGACCACCTGTCTTGAGAGACCACTGTGACCTGGTACCAACTTGTATTTTTATGCCAAAATGGACCTGTCTTTAGAGACCGCCCCTTTGAAGACTAAAACCATGACAAAAACTTTTTACCTGTTCTGAAATTGTAAAATCCATTGTGGTTATACTAACATAATTAAAAGTATTAAAAGCTCTCAATTGGGTTTCAATTGCTATTCATTCAGTTACATAACTCATTAAAGATTGAGTTGTTTTTATAAGACCCCTGTGAAAAGATTAGGATTATTGCTGAATAATAGAGCTGAAACGGTTGGCTCATTTTCACAACTGACTAACAGAGAGCTATAACCGGATAATATCCGGTTAACCGTTGCCATTATTTCACCGAATCACAACTATAAGAATTGGAAAGCAGTATTCTCAGAAACTATTCCGCAGTGTGTATACAAACGAACGTTATCGAGTACTTGACAACGGTCGTTTGTGTACATACTACGGAATAGTTTCTGCGGTTACTCAGAACTCAGGGAAATTGCCGATCATTAACGAAGTCTTGAACGCCAAAGTCGATTATTTCTCAATATATACAGCGCTACTTCGAGGTGTAATGTATCCCAAAGGTGAAGCGGCTGATTTACTACGTTTTAACCGTGGAATGACGATCTCTGTCGATATTTCGGATAACCGGTTGATGTTTTTTTAATCGGTTAGGTAGATAACCGGTTTCAAACCGGTTATCCGTTTAACCATTTCAGTACTACTGAATAAATAATTTCATAAATAACTGAAATGTGACAGATAAGATTATAAAAATAAATTTGTGTTGAAAATCTTCAATGAAGATTTTCAACACTAATTCATTTTTATAATTTTTATAACAGTCCATTTCAATTTGTTACAATAAAAAATAAATTTGTGTTGAAAATCTTCAATGAAGATTTTCAACACTAATTCATTTTTATAATTTTTATAAGTCCATTTCAATTTGTTACAAAAACTTCATAAAAAGAACTACAAAGTAATTACAAAAATCCATTCTTCTCCATTTCTGAACTTTGTGGTTGGTTATTCACTGACCTGAGAAAGCCTGAAACCTGTTATGAGAGACCACCTGTCTTGAGAGACCACTTTTGTGTGGCACAAAGAGCGGTCTCTCAAGACAAGTTCTACTGTAATATTTTGTTTTGTTTATTATTGCTTATTTTGTTTTATAATTATGAAATTTGAAACAAAAATTTAAACAACAAACCAGGGAAACAATTCAAACTTCACATAGATATTTCACGTGGTCAAAGAAAATGGCGGTACTGATATGCCCCGCATCGAGCTTGGTTTTTGTTTTTTTGAGTCTTTGGTCAAGAGCAACATACTTTCCCTTTCTCTTGGTCAGTTCGTTACCATTCTCTGAATGAACACAGTTAATTAAATCTACTGACGAAACATGAACATATGCCTCACAGATCAAAGACAAAACCATACACATGATGCTTTGGTGACAGATGGGTTTGGAAATAATATGAGTCAAAAACAAACTTCAACCTTAAAAGTGTGTAAAGTGATGAATTATCCAAAAATAATGAAAAAACTGACCACCTCAATCAAACAGGAATTGGTCAAACTGGTCAAATAAGAGCCAGCCAATCAGGAATTGTTCAAACATTTCATTTATTCATTCATTTATTGGTGTTTAGGGTCACATATTTTTGCACAATGGCCAATCAAGACCACAACAGTTTTATGGGTGGAGGAAGCTAGAGTGGTGTACATGGTGCGCGGACATTTCCCCATCGGACATTTCCCCATCCGGACATTTCACCATCGGACAATTCCCCATCCGGACATTTCCCCATCGAGGGCAAAAATTCCCCCCATCAGCATTCCCCCATCAGAGACTGACATTTCCCCATTGGAGGTGGACATTTCCTCGTCGAATATTAAACCTTTACCTAACGTAACGGCCAAAACCAGCCAGCGCGATTCTCAAAAATCGGCAATTGATTTTCATTATTTTTTTAAAATTTTTTGTCTCAAAAACATAGGTTATGACACCTCGTTGGAACGAGCTCGATGAGCTCGTTCCAATGAGGGGTCATAACCTATGTTTTTGAGACAAAAAATGAAAACAAATTTGTTATTCAAAAATTTTTTTGCAAGTGTCGTCTGCTTTTCATGTTAAGTAAAGGTTTAACGCCTTTCCCCATCGAGGGCGGAAGTTTTCATTTTTTATTCTTTTATAACTCAAAAAACAACATCTCGGCATATGGTATAGGCATTAGCACATTTTAGCACAATCTTATTTTCACAACAATGAAAACACAACATCAATAATAAAAAACAAGAATTTTTATCTGGTTACAAGTGTATGTATATAAATATGTTTGCTTATAAATCTCTTGCACATGCTTCTTGTTGAGTTGTTTGATAAACACGGATGCATTCATTGACATTTACTTCAATGAAGACGCGACTGTTTATCAATCAACTTAACAATATTTTTGAACGAAAGTAGCTTGACAGAAAGAACAAATATTAAAATTGCAATGAAAACATCCATATTGTTCAATCCACTTGTGTGATAAAAAGTGATGTATTCATTGAATTTCACATCAGTGAAGACATGACCGTTTATCAATCATCTCAACAAAAAGTTAACTCTAAATTGCTACGAAAGCAGAACACAAATGTCTTATAATTTATAAACACGAACAATTCAAACAATATTACCCATGTCGGCTTAATAAAAAGGGAATGATACACAACAAATCAATAGGAAAATTTCAAACAAACAGACCCACAAAAAATTAAGAAATGGATGGTGAAAAGTCTGCATGGGGAATTGTCCGTTTTTCTATTAAGCAGAATGGGGTAATGTCCGATGGGAAAATGTCCGGCCTAAATGGGATGGGGTAATGTCCGGATGGGGAAATGTCCGATGGGGAAATGTCCGGCGACCGCCAGAGTACCTGGAGAGAACCACCGAGCAACTGTCAGCTCACCAACATACTAACTACACACAAGCAGGGTTAGCATTGGTTGAAGACAGGCCCACCATCGATTAGTACACAGTGCCACCGTGCCCCACGTGGGCAGTGGGGATGCAGTATCTTGCCCAAAGATACAACGTGGTTGCCGCAGGTGGGGGTTTGACACGAGGACGTCGCAGCTTGCAGCCTTCACCTCTACCTACTGAGCCACCACGCCCCCAATTGTTCAAACAGGAATTAATTAAATGGGAAGACACTGTTTTCTGTTCATTTGACAATGAACATTTCAAAACACTGTGAAAACTCAATAGCATGCAACTTACAGTTATCTTTTCTGTTTTTGCATATGCAATACATCCAAGCATCAAGGATGCAGGCATCGGCCACGGTTGACTAGAATGGTATTCAATTCTGCCTACTTCTATACCACTCTCTTCATATACTTCTCTTCTGCAGGTATCTTCTAAACATTCTCCTATAAGATGCAAAATACACCAAAGTTCAGTCATCATAAAAGTCATTTTTGTGACACACTTCCACACTAGTCATTAAAATACAGTAGAATCCTCTTAATTGAATATCCATTTTGCCAGAGAAAATTATTCAATTAACAGGAGTATACAATTAACAGGGATTTGGTCAGTTTCCTGTGTTCTGGAGGTAAACTGAGCATTTATTCTATTATATCTTGTTTGACAGAGCTCATAGAGCTCTGTCAAACAAGATATAATAGAATAAATTCCTGTATTGGATGTAGTGAGGCCAAAAAGGTTGATAAATAAGGGGAATTTGGTGGGTGTCACAGTAATTTTTTCGACATATTACAAAAATTTATATACAATTAACAGGAGTTTACTCTACAACCCATATGCAATTAACAGATCAAATTTGTACTGAAGATATGGTAAATGGTTTTGTGTTTGAAAATTATATTCAATTAACAGGGATATACAATTAAGAGATATCCAATTAAGTGGGCTGCACCGTAATGCCAAATCAAAAACAAATCAATCAATAAATAACATTTCAGATTCAATGTTCAGGCTTGTCATTTTGAGGCAGGCGATTGCCCCGGGCCCCAACCCCAATCTCTGCGGCCCATTAATTCAGTCAAAAGCACCTCAAAATCGGCCGCCTCAAATGGCAATTCTCGCAGACTGAATGAGGTACATGTAACAAAAGCGCAGTTTGTGAAGTTTGTAGTGTGTCGTCAACGCAGTCATCCAGGGAAGTAAATAACTTTCCAAATATTCAATATGTGATGACCTTCATCATAATTACACAAACCATGTACAGTACGTGGAGAGTGTATTATCACTAAATCACCTGTAGAGTGGAGATTCCACCCAAGCAATAATTGCAAATTTGTTGCAAAGCATAACAAGCACAGGCAAAGGTTCAACTAATGGACTTCCGGGTTAAACCCGGAGGTCCATTGGCTGAAACATTCCTTGTGTTTTTTGTCCATATGTATAAAATTTGAAAGTTATAGTTTGGGTGATAACTCCACTCAGCGGGTGATTTAGTTACAATCCACTCTCCACGTACTGTACCTTAAAATGATATTAGTTGTCTTCCCATCAGGCTGAAACAAAATGGCCCCCGCAAATAATAAATGACCCTCCTGGGGCCATTTTATGTGAACCCAAAATGGCCCTCCTGTGGTGAATTGAGGCGACCATAATGGCCCTCCTGCAGTTTTCAAAATGACAAGCCTGAATGTTTTTGAATGTCTTTTCTGGCGGGTCAGTAGCATAGCTATGGGGGGCCTGGGACCCCCTAAAATCTCCACTGACCCCCCCCCCCCCCCCCCAAAGAAAAACATTGTCCAAAGAAAGTTTCACACATCATAGAGCCCCAAAATGGTTTCCAATATAGGGTCTACACACACTACAAATGCCTTCCATTTGCTTTTAGAGCACTAAAGTTTGCAAAATTGTCTCAGGCGGGGGTGGGGGTAGTATGAAATAGGACTTTCTGATCATTAGCCCCTCCTCCCATATCCCTTCCTGAAAGTGGTGGAGGGGAAATGACTGGGGGTCCTAGTTAAGACTAGGGGAGACCACCAAAACAGCACACAACAGCCTTTCAAGCATCATCGTTTGCCTCCTTTCCTGAATCTGGCTAAGGCACCCCTGGTTATAGAATCCTGGCTCAAGACATGTCTGTCATGAGTGACATTCGAGAGCAGTGTAGGAAGAAAAGCCAAAAGATAAAGTTAACCCTTTATTCAACGTAACGGCCAAAACCGGCCAGCGCTATTCTCAAAAATCGCCTATTAATTTTAATTATTTTTTCATTTTTTGTCTCAAAAACATAGGTTATGACCCCTCATTGGAATGAGCTCGTCGAGCTCGTTCCAATGAGGGGTCATAACCTATGTTTTTGAGACACAAAATGAAAAAAAATAGTTATTCAAGAATTTTTTTTGCAAGTGTCGTGTGCTTTTCATGTTAGGTAAAGGGTTAACAGGCTCTTGTCTGTGTTGAAATGAGCTGACAACTTTTGTGATAAAGGTTCTGTGTACATATATATTTGTCAAAATTTGATTTAACTGGAGCACATTCTTCCAAATTGGTCCAATATTACTACATCCCATAAAAAATATTTTGTCAATGTTAATTCTGTAAAGGATTTAAAATGAGTAGTGAATGGCTAGTAGCTTTCTCTTCTTTCTATGGGCAAAATGCCTCATTTTATAAATATACTTATCTTTCTACATTTTGCTTTATAATATTTAGGGCTGTCACGATTTTTTAATTGAGGAATCGATTAATCGTCGCAAATAATCGACGATTAATCGTACCTAAATGACCCCCCCCCCCCCCCCCTCTCTTTAAAGTCAATAAAAATGAAGTTCAAGTCAGTTGACCTACCTCAAGGAAACAACGAAGACGTTCCTTTTTAGGTGCATTCAAAGCTTTGATGTTCTGAACTTTTGAACCGTCAGTGTAATAATCAAGACCGGTCGGCAGTTGCGAACTTCGCAACTGCCGACCGGTCTTGATTATTACACTGACGGTTCAAAAGTTCAGAACATCAAAGCTTTGATGAATGTACCTGGAAGACTATTGCGTCTTGGGATTTAACATCGATGTTCTTAACTCTTTACCTTTAGAAACAATAGTTTTTTCATCAAATTTTCTTTTAATTATTAAACGTCTAAAACGGGATACAATTTACCGATTATTCGACAACGAAAAATACTAATCGATTTCGCCGTGACCGATCAATAGTCGATTAATCGTGACAGCCCTAATAATATTATCAGTGACACTGATAAAAAAATACATCGCTTAATGGAATAACCCTGCTAATTGCATATAACTTTCAAACATCGAAAAAATTTGTTTCTCTGGCCCTCCCACATGGTCCTTTTGGCTGCCGCATGCTCTCTTTTTATATGCAATGTAAACTTAAAAAAACGTCTATGTCTGATATTTGACCCAAGTTAATAAAATTGATAAATTTGTCCCTCAAGTGCAACAAAGCTTTGCAATGCTTTAGCACTGCAAAGGCTTCTTGAACTCAAGGGATAAAATACACCACCATCCACGCTATTCTGTAGATTATCTGACCTAAAACATAAAATAAACCAAGAACATGAACTTTTGATGGCAAAGAAATAACTACAAAAAAAGAAAAAAAGAAAAAAAAGAAGCTGCTGCCCTCACCTGCAAGCATTATTACAAAAACAATTGCCTGAGAAACACAAGATCTACTTTGTAAGGCCTAATGAATACATTTTTCATTTTTGAACATCAAGGGAGGTAATACATGCAAGTATATGAGTTTTCTTTTGTTGTCTTGACCTATAATCTTTTATACTACATTCTTGTAACAGTTCCAAATCTCAATGTGATACCTTTTCATCACCAGTAGTGTGTGAAATTGAATAAAAATGTATCTTAAATTGTTATACAGTAGAACCTGTCTTGAGAGATCGCCCTTTGGGCCACGCAAAAGTGGTCTCTCAAGACAGGTGGTCTCTCATAACAGGTTTCAGGTTTTCTCAAGTCAGTGAATAACCAACCACAAAATTCAGAAATGGAGAAGAATGGATTTTTGTAATTACTTTGTAGTTGTTCTTTTTTATGAAGTTTTTGTAACAAATTGAAATGGACTGTTATAAAAATTATAAAAATAAATTAGTGTTGAAAATCTTCATTGAAGATTTTCAACACTAATTTATTTTTATAATTTTTATAACAGTCCATTTCAATTTGTTACAAAAAGATTTTCAACACAAATTTATTTTTATTCCTATCTGTCACATTTCAGGTATGTATGAAATTTTTTATTCAGCAATAATCCTAATCTTTTCACAGGGGTCTTATAAAAACATCTCCATCTGTAATGAGTTAGCAATTGAAACCCAATTAAGAGCTATTAATTATGTTAGTATAACCACAATGGATTTTCCAATTCCAGAACAGGTAAAAAGTTTTTGTCATGGTTTCAGTCTTCAAAGGGGCGGTCTCTCAAGACAGGTCCGTTATGGCATAAAAATACTAGTTGGTACCAGGTCACAGTGGTCTCTCAAAACAGGTGGTCTCTCAAGACAGGTGGTCTCCCATAGCAGGTCCATTATAAAGTAAAACCAATCGGTGCCTGGTAGATGTGGTCTCTCAAGACAGGTGGTCTCTCAAGACAGTGGTCTCTCAAGACAGGTTTTACTGTAGAGCCTGTTACACAACTTTAGCGTTTTTTGTTTGTAAAGTCTACCAGCCACTCGTACAGGAAAGGAAAGTACATTATTGCTTGATGCTGTTTGAGCAGTTTAAGTACTTTCCTGCTTTATGCAGTTTTAGCGGTTTATCATTCTGAAATCATACACTTCTTGTGGGGGAAAAGATACACTGACAGCCTTTCAGCTAATGGACCAGTCGGTGCAATTCTGTGGTCTACGAGCTGAAAATTTACTTATGATTCTTGTGCTGGCTTTCAAAAAATTCAAAATATTGGTTTAGTATCTCCCTACTTTTTCCCACTACAGTCAGGGATTCTTTTGGGTATCTACAGGGGCCGTTTATGGTACCCTTTCTCAATGACATTTTTTTTTTTTTTGACATTATTTTTCCGAATTCTTAATCCCAAATTTCCCAATTTCAGTTTCCACGAAAACAAAAATTTAATGCACAACTGATGCCTTGAACTGGGTAGTCATAAGGCCTCAGAAAACCATTTGTTTTCTGAGGCATTATGACCACCTAGTTCAGGTCACCATTTGTACATTAATTTTGAATTGCTTGCATATCGAAGTCTCTTACTGCAAAGGCAAATCACAAGTTCTTCTTTAATAGAATAAGAACGGTTTAATCGAGATTACAGAGACTGCGTGTTATAACAAGAGGCCCCAAGGGGCCTGAGGGCGCTCACCTGACATGGTAGCCTAAATATCAACCCAGAGAATTAAAATTCAACACGTACCATCTGCTCCTCCTAAGAAAAGCTTATACCAAATATCCAAAGATTCTGATCAGTGGATCTAAAAAAAAAAAAGTTTTTAAAGAATATTTCTCATATTGAACTAAGTTATAATTCAGGCTCCCACAGGGAGCCCATATATGAACTCAGGGACTTGGCTTTAACAAACTTGAATCTCAGACCCCTAAGGATGCTGCCCACCAGATATAAAACATTCCGACTGCTGGATCTGAAGAAGAAGATTTTTAAAGAAAATTCCTCATTTTGAACTAAGTTACAATTCGAGCTCCCACAATGAGTCCAAATATGGACCTAGGGACATGGCTTGAACAAACTTGAATCTCACCCCCAAGGATGCCGCATACCAAATATCAAAACATTCTGACCGCTGGATCTGAAGAAGATTTTTAAAGAAAATTCCACATTTTGAACCAAGTTATAATTCGGGATACCACAGTGGGCCCAAATATGAACCCAGGGACTTGGCTTGAACAAACTTGAATCTCACCCCCCCCCCCCCCCCCTCCCTAAGCATGGTGCATACCCAGTATCAAAAGATTCTGCCTGCTGGATCTTAAGAAGAAGATTTTCAAAGAAATTTGCCTGAACTGCACTAAGTTCAAATTTGGGCTCCTGTACTGAGCCCAAATATAAACCCAGGGGGCCGATTTGAACAAACTTGAATCAGATCCACCCCACAATGTTGCAAACCAAATATCAAAAGATTCTGCCTGCTGAATCTGGAGAAGAAGATTTTTTAAGAAATTTGCCTGAAATGCACTAAGTTCGAATTCGGGCTTCTATAGTGAGCCCAAATATGAATCCTGGGGGCCGATTTGAACAAACTTGAATCAGATCCACCCCACAATGTTGCATACCAAATATGAAAAGATTCTGCCTGCTGGATCTGGAGAAGAAGATTTTTGAAGAAATTTGTCTGAAATGCACTAAGTTCGAATTCGAGCTTCTATAGTGAACCCGAATATGAATCTAGGGAGCCGATTTGAACAAATTTGAATCAGATCCACCCCACAATGTTTCATACCAAATATCAAAAGATTCTGCCTGCTGGATCTGGAGAAGAAAATTTTTTAAGAAATTTTCCTAAAATGCACTAAGCTCAAATTTGGGCTCCTATACTGAGCCCAAATATAAACCCAGGGGGGGGGGGGGGGGGGCAATTTGAACAAACCTGAATCAGATCTACCCCACAATGTTGCATATCAAATATCAAAAGATTCTGCCTGCTGGATCTGGAGAAGAAGAATTTTTAAGAAATTTGCCTGAAATGCACTAGTTCAGTTCAAATTCGGGCTTCTATAGTGAGCCCAAATATGAATCCAGGGGGCCGATTTGAACAAACTTGAATCATATCCACCCCACAATGTTGCATACCAAATATGAAAAGATTCTGCCTGCTGGATCTTGAGAAGAAGATTTTTTAAGAAATTTGCCTGAAATGCACTAAGTTCAAATTCGAGCTTCTATAGTGAGCCCAAACATGAATCTAGGGAGCCGATTTGAACAAATTTGAATCAGATGCACCCCACAATGTTGCATACCAAATATCAAAAGATTCTGCCTGCTGGATATGGAGAAGAAAATTTTTTAAGAAATTTGCCTGAAATGCACTAAGTTCGAATTCAAGCTTCTATAGTGAGACCAAATATGAATCTAGGGAGCCGATTTGAACAAATTTGAATCAGATCCACCCCACAATGTTGCATACCAAATATCAAAAGATTCTGCCTGCTGGATCTGGAGAAGAAGATTTTTTAAGAAATTTGCCTGAAATGCACGAAGTTCAAATTCGGGCTTCTATAGTGAGCCCAAATATGAATCCAGGGGGCCAATTTGAACAAACTTGAATCAGATCCACCCCACAATGTTGCATACCAGATATCAAAAGATTCTGCGTGTTGGATCTGGAGAAGAAGATTTTTGAAGAAATTTGCCTGAAATGCACTTAGTTCGAATTCGAGCTTCTATTGTGAGCCCAAATATGAATCTAGGGAGCCGATTTGAACAAACTTGAATCAGATCCACCCCACAATGTTGCATACCAAATATCAAAAGATTCTGCCTACTGGATCTGGAGAAGAAGATTTTTGAAGAAATTTGTCTGAAATGCACCAAGTTCGAATTCGAGCTTCTATAGTGAACCCAAATATGAACCCAGGGGGGCCGATTTGAACAAACTTGAATCCGATCTACCCTACAATGTTGCATACCAAATATTAAAAGATTCTGCCTGCTGGATCTGGAGAAGAAGATTTTTTAATGTTTTTCCCATTGCCTACAGTGTTAAAAAGTGCTGACTCAGCACTTTTTCAAAGTCCTGAAAAAAGTACCTTGTGATCAAACCGATAGGGAGTTTTTTAACCATTCTATTTTACTGGATAAAAGTAAGCTTTACACAAAATAAGAATTCTCTGTGCCATGTAGTTTTGGAGATATGGCAGTTTTAAGGTTTTTCCTATTTTTAGCTCCCGAGATTCCCACGGGGCAATGAGAAAAATTTTTTTTTGCATCAATCAACTACTTATGACTCATTATCATCTCATATAAAATTTGGTTCAAATCGACTTCACGGTTCAGAAAATAGAAATTTTAGGCGTGGCCAAAATTTTTGCCCCTCCCATAACGAAGGCAAATAATGCCAGACAAACTTCTCTTGAACAAACTTTATTCTAAACCTCAAAAGGACTCTGTATATCACATATCAAGTCTCTGCTACTGGTGGTTCATTAGAAGAAGATTTTCAAAAAATTTGGCCATTTTTTCCCCACACCTCTGCTCAATATGAGCCGAAACCTAATTTGGATAAAAATCAAAATGCCCCTATATAACCACTACTTACAAGAAATTTAATTTAAATGTGGCCAGTGGTTTAGGAGAAAGAGGCTCAAACACCACCTTCACGCAGGATGACGGACGACGGACGACAGACGAAAGACGACGGATGACGGACGAAGAGTGATAAGAAAAGCTCACCCTGACTTTCAGTCAGGTGAGCTAAAAATTACTTGTAGTACACATACAGATGCTTAGGCATCAGACTTATATTTTTTATAGTCTGACCTGTTAATTGTGTAGTGCTCAAGATATAAGGACCATTTATTTACCATGCAACCAGCCTGGTTTGTCCAGATCTCTGACTCTTGTGGTAAATGAGTCATACTGTGTGCTAAAGATTGTGGGTTTGAACTTTGGCACTAGCACTTTTCTTTCAAACAGTTACATTTGGAGGAACATCCAAAACATCACCAGTTGAGTCGGCCCTCCCACATGGTCCTTCTGGCTGCCACATGCTCTCTTTGTATAGCCAATGTAGGCCCCTGGCTACCACATGCTCTCTTTGTATAGCCAATGTAGGCCTCTGGCTGCCACATGCTCTTTGTATAGCCAATGTAGGCCCCTGGCTGCCACATGCTCTCTTTGTATATCCAATGTAGGCCCCTGACTGCCACATGCTCTCTTTGTATAGCCAATGTAGGCCCCTTACTGCCACATGCTCTCTTTGTACAGCCAATGTAGGTCCCTGGCTGCCACATGCTCTCTTTGTACAGCTAATGTAGGCCCCTGGCTGACACATGCTCTCTTTGTATAGCCAATGTAGGCCCCTGGCTGCCACATGCTCTCTATGTATAGCCAATATAGGCCCCTGGCTGCCACATGCTCTCTTTGTATAGCCAATGTAGGCCCCTGGCTGCCACATGCTCTCTTTGTATAGCCAATGTTGACCCCTCACTGCCACATGCTCTCTTTGTATAACCAATGTAGGCACCTGGCTGCCACATGCTCTCTTTGTATAGACAATGTAGGCCCCTAACTGCCACATGCTCTCTTTGTATAGCCAATGTAGGCCCCTGGCTGCCACATGCTCTCTTTGTATAGCCAATGTAGGCCCCTCACTGCCACATGTTCTCTCTGTGTAGCCAATGTAGGCCCCTGGTTGGCACATGCTCTCTTTGTATAGGCAATGTAGGCCCCTGGCTGCCACATGCTCTCTTCGTATAGCCAGTGTAGGCTCCTGGCTGCCACATGCTCTCTTTGTATAGACAATGTAGGCCCCTGGCTGCCACATACTCTCTTTGTATAGCCAATGTAGGCCCTTGGCTGCCACATGCTCTCTTTGTATAGCCAATGTAGGCCCTTGGCTGCCACATGCTCTCAGTGTATAGCCAATGTAGGTCCCTGGCTGCCACATGCTCTCTTTGTATAGCCAATGTAGGCCCCTCACTGCCACATGCTCTCTTTGTATAGCCAATGTAGGCCCTTGGCTGCCACATGCTCTCAGTGTATAGCCAATGTAGGTCCCTGGCTGCCACATGCCCTTTTTGTATAGCCAATGTAGGTCCCTGGCTGCCACATGCTCTCTTTGTATAGACAATGTAGGCCCCTGGCTGCCACATACTCTCCTTGTATAGCCAATGTAGGTCCCTGGCTGCCACATGCTCTTTTTGTATAGCCAATGTAGGTCCCTGGCTGCCACATGCTCTCTTTGTATAGGCAATGTAGGCCCCTGGCTGCCACATGCTCTCTTTGTATAGCCAATGTAGGCACCTGGCTGCAGCATGCTCTCTTTGTATAACCAATGTAGGCACCTGGCTGCCACATGCTCTCTTTGTATTGACAATGTAGGCCCCTAACTGCCGCATGCTCTCTTTGTATAACCAATGTAGGCACCTGGCTGCCACATGCTCTCTTCGTATAGACAATGTAGGCCCCTAACTGCCACATGCTCTCTTTGTATAGACAATGTAGGCCCCTGGCTGCCACATGCTCTCTTTGTATAGGCAATGTAGGCCCCTGGCTGCCACATGCTCTCTTTGTATAGCCAATGTAGGCCCCTGGCTGCCACATGCTCTCTTTGTATAGCCAATGTAGGCCCCTTACTGCCACATGCTCTCTTTGTATAGCCAATGTAGGCCCCTGGCAGCCACATGCTCTCTATGTATAGCCAAAAAAGGCCCCTGGCTGCCACATGCTCTCTTTGTATAGCCAATGTAGGCCCCTGGCTGCCACATGCTCTCTTTGTATAGCCAATGTAGGCCCCTGGCTGCCACATGCTGCTCTCTTTGTATAGCCAATGTAGGTCCCTGGCTGCCACATGCTCTCTTTGTATAGACAATGTAGGCCCCTAACTGCCACATGCTCTTTGTATAACCAATGTAGGCACTTGGCTGCCACATGTTCTCTTTGTATAGACAATGTAGGCCCCTAACTGCCACATGCTCTCTTTGTATAGACAATGTAGGCCCCTGGCTGCCACATGCTCTCTTTGTATAGCCAATGTAGGCCCCTGGCTGCCACATGTTCTCTTTGTATAGCCCATGTAGGCCCCTGGCTGACACATGCTCTCTATGTATAGCTAATATAGGCCCCTGGCTGCCACATGCTCTCTTTGTATAGCCAATGTAGGCCCCTGGCTGCCACATGCTCTCTTTGTATAGCCAATGTTGGCCCCTCACTGCCACATGCTCTCTTTGTATAACCAATGTAGGCCCCTGGCTGCCACATGCTCTCTTTGTATAGCCAATGTAGGCCCCTGGCTGCCACATGCTCTCTTTGTATAGCCAATGTAGGCCCCTGGCTGACACATACTCTCTATGTATAGCCTATATAGGCCCCTGGCTGCCACATGCTCTCTTTGTATAGCCAATGTAGGCCCCTGGCTGCCACATGCTCTCTTTGTATAGCCAATGTTGGCCCCTCACTGCCACATGCTCTCTTTGTATAACCAATGTAGGCACCTGGCTGCCACATGCTCTCTTTGTATAGCCAATGTAGGCCCTTGGCTACCACATGCTCTCAGTGTATAGCCAATGTAGGTCCCTGGCTGCCACATGCTCTCTTTGTATAGCCAATGTAGGCCCCTCACTGCCACATGCTCTCTTTGTATAGCCAATGTAGGTCCCTGGCTGCCACATGCTCTCTTTGTATAGCCAATGTAGGTCCCTGGCTGCCATATGCTCTCTTTGTATAGACAATGTAGGCCCCTGGCTGCCACATACTCTCTTTGTATAGCCAATGTAGGTCCCTGGCTGCCACATGCTCTCTTTGTATAGCCAATGTAGGTCCCTGGCTGCCACATGCTCTCTTTGTATAGGCAATGTAGGCTCCTAACTGCCGCATGCTCTCTTTGTATAACCAATGTAGGCACCTGGCTGCCACATGCTCTCTTTGGGCCAAGAAAAATTAATGGTTTTGTTCCGGTTACATGCCAAAAAAAAATAGGGTCGGTCGGTCGGTCGGGATTTTTTTTTTTTTTGTACATCGTATGGTATAGTGTTATGTCCAAACAATAGAGAGCACGGTGACCCGATAGGTAGATGTAGCAATAGCGTCACATCATGTAACGCCCAGTCTATGTGCTCCTTTATAAAACTTTAAAAGCTCAATGTTTATTTGTAACGCACGTTTGATCAATAACCTGATCACGTGTGGACTGTGGATTTTGGAAATTCTGTACCATTTACAAATGAGACAGAATTTCTAAAATTCACTATCTTCACAAACATAATTCATGTCGCTTAATTATGAAAGCGCGAAAACTACCAGGGAAACACGAAACGAAAGACACGTACCACATCATACTGGCGTTACAACCCACTCCGAGAGGTGGAGGTCTTGAGACTGCTACATGTTTCACGGCATGGAACAGAGTGAATGCAGCAAGGGAGTTAACTGTGAAGAGAAATCATCAGAATAAGAAGTGTTCACACTGCTCCATATAAGTCATGCTGCGCGCTGCATCGGAATCTGGGGGTTTGCAAACGTCCGCATGGTTTCTAAATTTCTAGCGACGGTGAAAGGCATGGCCGTGACGTCCGGATGAAACTACTCAAATAAATTGAATAGTTGTTGCTGTGTAGTTGGATCGTTCTGCTTCTATAAATCTCTTCTGCCAGACGCACCCTTCTGTCCCTTCCAAACACTTTGGAAGTATTGAAAATGGTACTGTGAGGGGTCGAGTCCAAGAGGTCTATGTGCATTTTTGCACACCGCTTCCCGGCTAGATGGAGAGAGATAGAGGGGGGGGGGGGGGGAGGGAGAGAGAGAGAGAGAGTGTGTGTGTGTGTCTGGAAGGGGAAGGGGGGGTAGACATATATCATAGATATATGTGCCCAAACACCAGAAAGGGAATGCCCCCTTGTATAGAGAGAGAGAGTGTGTGTCTGGAAGGGGGGGGGTAGACATATATCATAGATATATGTGCCCAAACACATATATAGATATATGTGCCCTGTCCGGGGGCACTCCCTTTCTGGTGTTTGGGCACATATATCTATGATATATGTCTACCCCCCCCCCCCCCTTCCAGACGTATGTATATATATATAGAGAGAGAGAGAGAGAGAGAGTCCCCACCTGGATCAACTGTATTTAATTGAACATCAATGTCGAAAAAAATTAAAGTACGAAACATCAGTTCTTTATTGCGTATCAATCAAGCAAAGATGCCAAATCATGCAGTCAATTGACTGGAAGGCCATATCCGAGTCAATATCACACCAATATGCCTGGTTTTAAGTCAGTTCAATGTTGTGTTTACACCTTGACAATTAACAAACATAAATGGAGTTCCAGTTAAAACCGAAAAGGTTGTGTGATGTGTATTTCTCACCAGGCAACTCGACTAGCTGCAATATACAGGACCTTTGATCAACATGATTCAAGAGTACATGCCAATTGTAAGAAAAAGTGGAATTGTACAATAAGGGACACACACACGGTGTGTGCACAGTGGCCTATATCTATGTATGTATATTATATATATATGTAGGTATGGGTCTGTGTGTACATATCGAGTGTGTGTTTGCCCGCTTCAGTATTGAAAGTGCTAAAATACTCTGAGGTGGCCTTAAATTGTTACATTGATCATTAACTGATAGCGTTATGGATCAGTGGTTCTTACTTCATTGACCACTATTGTGAGAGACATGTAGTTTCTCGTGCTCGGCGGTGTTGACTTCGCACGAAATAATTGCGTCTGCAATATTATATTATTCTGAATCGGAGTCTAGTGGATCAGAACCGTGTGGAGCTTCCTATAGGTGAGTCGAATATTTATTTCTCCGTAGTTGTACCCTGCCGGGGCCGGTCATATTTTATGTAATTTACCGATCCTCGCCGTAAGCCGAAATATGTTATAAAAGGCTATATTAAATTGGTTCTAGGATTATTCACGATTGATCCAGGGCATCTTATTGCTGTTGCGATAGGATGCTATGGCCTAATCGTGATCTTTCGGCTTGGGGCGAGTTTCGGTGGCCCGATGGATTGTACCCCCCCCCCTCTCCTTTTATGGCATTAGCTTGAATGTACAGACGTGAATACTGAGATAACGCTACCCTCAGTGAATATTTGGCAATATTTAGGAGGGTAGGTGGGTCACAAATAATGAAGTAACCCTTCTGCTGGATGACATGTGAAAGTAAATATTTGGTATTGCCGTATCTTGGACTCCCCTTCTTTAGTTAAGGGTAGTAGTCATGTAGTCTGGTGTGCATATTTTAAGGCGGCATAAGTGCCAGATTGTAGGGTTTTTCCCCCTCTTTAGTAGGGGACGTAACTATTTTATGAGGAATTATGATCTCACCTTGAAGGGTGAATGAAATGAGTTGGTCTGTACAACTTGAATGTAAATCTGAATGTACTGCTGAATTGTGGGAGGGTAGAGACGATTTGGGGATTTGTGAATAAATTTGCTAATAATTTAGTGGAATTGGGTTTTTTTTGTATTTTTAATTCCTATTCTGTTTCAGAGTCTTAGTCCTAACATATATCTTAACACAAAACACGGTTTAAGGGTGGACTGGAATCATAGGAAGATGTTTGTTCCTTGGTTGACTGTTGTGGCGAGGTTCTCGGTAAGGGCTCACTTATTGTAAGTGAGTCCGGCCCGAGAACAGCGGCACAGCACGGGTGCCAGGGTAGTCTGGAATAATTTTGTAGAGGTTCTAGGTGATTGATTACGCTAACTAATTTTCGGTTTGAAATTGCGAACTTGTAACTAACCCCTCGACAACAAATCTGTGCTATGGCTAGACCTTGTTTGGCTTTGTGGCGTGGCTCTCGGCCGGAACTCACTTCATGTAAGTGAGTTCGGGGCCGAGAGACTCGACACAAAGTGAGAGCAGGGCGGGGTGGGTCGAGTTTCGCTACAGATTTTTGGCGTCGCCGACAGGATAATTTTTGTATTCGACAGGATAATTTTTGTATTCGACAGGATAATTTTTGTATTCGACAGGATAATTTTTGTATTCGACAGGATAATTTTTGTATTCGACAGGATAATTTTTGTATTCGACAAGATAAATTTTTATTTTCAACAGAATATAATTTTAACCGATTAAATTTGGTTTGGCAGAGTAAATTTGAACCAACGTTTTGGATTGAAGGGTTGTGTGATTGAATCCGAGATATTTATATCCTAGTGACCATAATTTGTTGGGAATGTTGTAGGACTAAAATTGGACTCCTTGTTGTGAATTAATGTAATTGTTGGGGGTGTGGTCCTTACATATATATAAAATGGCTAGTGGAATTAGTAAAGAGCTAGGTGATTATATGTATGCCTCGGAGGCCTTGACCGCTGATATGACCTCCAAAGGTGCTAGATCGAAGAAATTACGTAATATTCCTCCTACTCCTGATCCTACCCCTGATGGGAAGTTTAATAAGGTTGATGAAGTTATGTTGAAATGTCAACAGTTGAGTGACGAATTGCAGAATTCTATTGTTGAGTTAGGTGACCAAACGGAGGATTACGCTGCAATCTTTGATACACCTGGGACGGTTTCGACAGGGGCCTCTGTGCGTCGAACTTCTGCAGGGCGTGCGGTTGATATGATGGGATTGCCCAGGGTGGTTCAACCTAAGAAAATTCCTGGGGAGAATCCGAAAGTATCGAGTTTGCCTAGACATCAGCATGGGGCAAGAGTTATACAGTCTGACGATAGGCATGGTGAGCAAGCTTATCCACGTAAACCGATTGTTACGCCCGATACGTTTAATGGAACCACCAGTGTAGCTGATTGGTTATCCCATTTTGAGAAATGTGTTGGGATTAACCAGTGGTCTGAAGACCGGGCTCGTCAATTTTTAGTGGTATCTTTAAGGGGCGCTGCCTTGCAGTTTTATGAAGATTTGGACCCGGAAATCAAATCCAATTCTCATAGAGTTATGCAGAGTTTGCGCGATCGTTTTGATCCATTTAAGGGGACTGCAATATATAGGGCCCAATTAAGGTCTAGACGTAGGTCACAGCGAGAGACTTTGCCTGAGTTAGCGGGAAGTATTAGACGCTTGGTGAGAAAGGCGTATCCAGGGGTTCCCCTCGATGTTAGGGATGACTTGAGTAAGGATAGTTTTATTTCCGCGTTGACGGACAATGAAGTTAGGATGCAAGTGTTGAGGGCTAAGCCTGAAACCCTTGATGCGGCAGTGCGTGCTGCTTTAGATGAGGAGTCGTACAAGAAGGTAGAGGTACCTTCTTCAGTTGGTGTAGTTGGGGAATCGGAAATTTCTAGTGAAATTGGTGCATTAACCCAGGCGGTCGAAAGTTTGCAGGAACAATTGAAAGAAATGCAGGTTGAGCAAAATAAATTGCGAGAAGAACTTTTCAGGCAGGATCGTGGTCAGGATAGGGATAGTTTTTATAGAGGTCGTTTGGGCCGAGGTGGTTATGGAAATGGTAGAGGTAGGAATAGAGGTAGAGGTAAAGGTGACTGGTCCCATAGGTCCAATTTAGATAACAATCAGGATTTAAACGGGTAAAGACTGAGGTAGGGGTCGAACCTCAGTCTGTGATAGAAAGGACCCTCCCATCAGAGAGTATCGGTCATAGTTATCTGACTCTTAAGGTCTTGAATGAAAATGTTAAGTTCCTACTGGATACTGGTTCAGCGGTAAGCTTAATCAGTACCAGAGTGTTGCATGAAACTTTAGGTATTGAGCAGTCTCGAGTTAGAGAGGCTCCTCGTAGTGTTTTGGGGGCGAATGGGCAGCCCCTTGATTTAAAGGGGTTGGTGGATTTGCCTGTAACTGTTGGTAAGTATCAATATGTTCAAACATTTTACGTGGTTAATCTGTCCTTTGATGCAATTCTAGGAATTGACTTTATGAATAAAACTAATTCAGTGATTTCTTTGCCGGACAAAACTGTTATGATCCAAGGGGTTAAATTTTCCCTTGAGTTTTTGAAAGAAAATGATAAAATTCACGTATTATTGATTGAGGGATTGACAGTACCTCCCTTTTCTGAAGTTATAGTGCAGGGCCGAGTTGACGGTCCACCGGTTGGACAGAGCCTGTGTGAACCCGACCCAGGGTTCATGAAAGGTCATCACGGATTAATGTTGGGACGAAGTGTTGTTGATGTTAGTCAGCCGGAAGTTCCTGTTAGGCTGATAAATGTTTCTCAGACCCCTCAAAAGTTAAAAGGTGGTGAGTCTGTGGCTGTTCTTGAGAATGTTGACATTTTAGGTGAACAAATTAAGGAGGCTTCCCCTTCGGATGATGGGAAGTTCTCTTTGTTACAAACCTATGACAGAGCGGTTTTGACTGGAAATCAAGCGGAACAGGTCAATGATTTTTTAGAGAAGAACCGCGACGTATTTATACAGTTCGAAGGTGATTTGGGCCGCACTGATCTCATTCGGCATGATATTTGTACGGGTGACCATCTTCCTATTAAACAGCGGGCATATCGGCTCCCTTTTCACAAAAGGCGCGAGGTTGAGCAGCAGATAGATGTTATGCTTAAGCAAGGGGTAATTCAACCTTCCTCTAGTCCTTGGGCGGCTCCTATAGTTTTAGTTAAAAAGAAAGACAATAGTTTTCGTTTCTGCGTGGACTACCGTAAATTAAATGCCATTACAAAAAAAGATGCCTATCCTTTGCCCCGTATAGATGAGAGTTTAGAGGGTATGGCGGGGGCACAGTGGTTTTCCACTCTAGATTTGGCTTCTGGATACTGGCAAATGGAGCTAACTCCTGATGCCCGGGAGAAAACGGCTTTTACTACTGGCGTTGGGCTCTATCAATTCACGGTCCTCCCTTTTGGGCTCTGTGGCACTCCTGGGTCCTTCGAGAGGCTCATGGAGCTAGTTCTCAAAGGGCTACACTGGAAGACTTGTCTCATATATCTTGATGACGTCATCATATATGCGCGGTCTTTCCAGGAGCATATTGAACGATTACAAGAGGTTTTTACTAGAATAAGGTCTGCAGGATTAAAATTGAAACCTTCTAAGTGTGCGTTGTTTAGACGTCAGGTTTCATATTTAGGTCACATTGTTTCCGCGTCGGGTGTGTCAGCTGACCCGGAGAAAATTGCACGCGTAAAAGATTGGCCTGTTCCGACTTGCTTGAAAGATCTTCGAAGTTTTATCGGGTTATCCGCGTATTATCGAAAATATGTCTCACACTTTTCTACTTTGGCTAGTCCTTTGACCAAATTGACTCGTAAGAATGAAAAATTTGTTTGGGGCGAGGCCCTACAGGAGGCTTTTGAGATATTAAAAGACAAATTGTGTCAAAGTCCAATTTTGGCTTACCCAAATTTTGAGCACGAATTTATTCTTGACACGGATGCGAGTGATTTTGCCTCTGGTTCGGTTTTGTCACAGATTATAGAAGGCAAGGAGCAAGTAATAGCTTATTTCAGTAAAACTCATTCCCAACAAGAGAGAAATTATAGTGTTACTAGGAAGGAGTTACTGGCAGTAATTAAAAGTGTTAAACACTTTAGACATTTCCTCATTGGCAAGCATTTTACGCTGCGAACCGACCATGGGTCCCTGCAGTGGTTGTTTAATTTTAAGGAACCGGTTGGGCAGGTGGCGCGTTGGCTGGAATATCTCAGTGGGTTCGATTTTATGACGGTTCATCGTCGCGGTGAACAACATAAGAACGCAGATGCGCTGAGTAGGATTCCTTCCTGTAACAAACATGATATTAACACTGTTGAGTTTGAGTCTGCAATTCAATTGACTAAGGAAAGTCAGGGGGCTGATCCCCTTATTAAAAAATTTCTCGAAATGAAGAAAACGGGCGAGAAACCTGGACTTGAGAAATTAAAAGGAGAATCCCTGGAGCTTCAGAGGTATGTGAGTCAGTGGGAACAATTTTTAGTGGAAAATGACATTCTTCTTCGAGAGTGGACACAAATAGGGTCCCCCAGCAAATTTTTGTGGGTGGTCCCAAAAGACTTAAGAAGTCAGGTATGTAAGGAGCATCATGACTCTTTAGTGGGTGCACATTTGGGCGTTCATAAGACATATTCTAAAATTCGAGAGCGTTTCTTTTGGATAGGTTTGCGTCGGGATGTAGAACTCTGGGTTCAGTCTTGTCCGAATTGTCAGTGTCGTAAGCCACCGGGCAAGACCAGTCGAGCTCCTATGGTAACAGATAAAGTTTCGGAGCCTATGGAACGAATTGCTTTGGATATTTTGGGGCCACTACCTGAATCCGTTCAGGGTAATATTTACATTTTAGTTATATCAGATTATTTCTCCAAATGGACGGAGGCTTTTGCTATCCCCAATCAAAGGGCAAGTACAGTAGCCGATGTGGTAATTCGAGAGTGGATTAGTCGGTACGGAATGCCGAAATTTATTCATTCAGACCAGGGGTCAAATTTTGAATCTGATTTGTTTCAGGAAGTTTGCCGCTATTTTGAAATTAAAAAGACTCGTACCTCTCCCTATATGCCCCAAAGTGATGGCCAAGTTGAGAGGTTTAATAGAACTTTGGCGGCTATGTTAGCTTGCTTTGTAGAGGATAATCATGGCGACTGGGAATACTATCTTCCATTCGCCATGATGGCCTATAGAAGTGCCAAACATGAGACGACTGGGTTTACTCCCTTTAGTGTCATGTTTGGTAGAGAAATTACTTTACCTACAGAGTTAATCGCTGGTAAGATTCCTGATAGGGATTGGGCTCCCTCTCAATATGTTAGCGATTTGGAAAGTCGTCTAGCCCAAATATTTCAATTGGTCTCGTTGAAATGTGAATCCGAGATTAAGAGAAGAAAGAAAATATATGACAAGCGAGTTTTCGGCAAACCTTTTACCGTTGGGGATAGGGTCTGGCTTTATTTACCTAGAGTAAATAAAGGTCAGACCTCAAAATTTGCAAAATTTTGGGTTGGTCCCTACATCATAAAAAGCAAACTCTCGGACGCAAATTACCTTGTGGTTCGCGTTGGAGGAGGTAAACCCCAGGTTGTACATTTCAACCGGTTGAAGAAGTGTTTTTCACGTAATTTAAATTTGGGTGCCCCCATTGCTCCCACACCTGATAGTCCTATCGAGAGTAATGTTGACCGGCCCTCGGTGGGAGATCCTGAGGGGAGAGAGACGTTCGACGGGGAAGCTCCGACTAGTAGGCGTGGTCGTACCCTCCGGCGACCACGTCGACTAGGTTCTCAAGACTTTGTTTTTTATTAAGTATTTTTTTTCTTTCTCTCTGCCTGACACCACACTTGGTATTTGAGTTAAGTGGCAGTTCTCGGGGGCCTGAATATATATATATTTTGTTGAGCGCAATAAAATGTAAAAATTTGATATTATATTTAGCGCTTATGTATTGGCCTCCGAGGTGGTGCTGCCTTTGAAGTGTATTTAGTGTGGAACCAAATTTTCATGTAGATAATGGATAGATGAGCATTATTGGCTTGTCCATAATACGAGCTTTGTTGCATTATTTTAAATTGCGTCATTTCCCTGGTGTGGGGAGTTGCCGTATTGTATTGGTTCCGAGAAATTGGGTTTTTTTTTATTGGCTGTTGGAAATGGCAAATACAAGTGTGGTCGTCAAATTTCTATACCTGTTAAGATTTTTCTTAAACCCGCTGACCGGTTTGTTTTTTTATTTCGGTACGCAGGAGGGTTGGGATGTTAATAATTGGGGGGTTTTCGTGCACGTGTGTATGGAGGGCGGTGAGAGTTATATGTTAGGGTATGATTCGGAATATAAGAGTTATGGAAGTTAAGGCACCGGTGCCAAGTATAATTGGATTTTTTTTTTTTTCGCGAGAGATGTGTCCGTGGTAGAAAATAAATCAATTGACGGGTCAGCTTGGTTGGAGAAATTATCTTTCGGGAAATATTGAAATGGTTGTCCTTTTTAGTTGCTGGGTCCTCATCTTATCTATGTAGAATTATTGTATGAACAAAGATACTGTTCTGTTTGTAAATTTTCTTCTTGTAGCATTATGGCTTTAATAATGGGCCATTCCTTTATAAGAAGACTTGCAGCATGGTCAGGGGAAATACCTGGACGTCTAATGAGTTCGCTGGAAGCATATGGTGTTCCTGGTGCAACTATCCAACAACTTGAATGGATTTGTGTGGAGAGTGCAGAGACCGTACTTGTGCAGGTTGGCGAAAATGACATTGACTGTGATACTTTTTGTTTTTCACATTTTAAACTTTCTGTCGAAAGACTTTTAGAGAATTTGTTACGCCAAGGCGTTAAAAAAATTATCATTCTAGGACTGTTTCCTCGTGTGAAGACCAGAGTGTCTGGTATTGTGTACGAACTCCGTAGGGTGGCTGTCACCCAGTTTTACGAAACACTTAGAAGGTCTAATGTATTTTATAAAGCCTTATTTAAGGTGTCACGTTTACATTTTGCACGAGATGGTGTGCATTTGAATAACCTGGGTCAATGTCAATACCTAAAATACCTTGCTTTGGTCTTGGAGGAGCAGTGCTCCGTTGAATAAAGGTTCTACAAATAATCTTACCAATTTCCCGGGGAAATTGTGTGAAAGCTGAATGCTTTAGAATAAATGACATAAAAAGAATTGTATGTGCCTGATAAAGGTCATTACATCCAGAAAGTGAGATGAGTTCCTTGAGAACTTTCAGTTGTAATAGAAAAGATTTAATATTCCTTTGTTTTGGAAAGATAACCTTGAACTAAACTGGGTTCTAGATGGGACCATTATAAATATTGTCATCGTTTTATGCTTGAATGAGCTCAATCTGACGCTTACATCTCCTGTTGCATGACCTCGTCGGCTTCAGGCAGTGCAGACCCTGTACGTGGGTCAGTGCTGGTCGGGGACCCATTTCGGCCTAAAGCTATGACTGATTTCCTAAACGGAACCCCAGTTGGATGGATTTAAGGTGAATTATTTAAATAGTGATTTATTAATTTTTTTAAAACGAAAATACATAGAAATTATGAAGAAAAATTTATGTGTTTTATGAGGAACCAGCGACTACTTTTATTCAGCCAACAACTATTTCAATTCAACTAGCAATTATCTGGCTATTTTTTTTTAAATGGCCAGTATGACAAAATCTACTACCTTTGTTTGCGGAGGGGTGTATATATCTTTCCCCTTTTCCTTTTTCCTCTCCTATCTTTTTCAACAGGGACGTTGAATCTCGGGGTGGGGGTGGTGTAAGAAAAAGTGGAATTGTACAATAAGGGACACACACACGGTGTGTGCACAGTGGCCTATATCTATGTATGTATATTATATATATATGTAGGTATGGGTCTGTGTGTACATATCGAGTGTGTGTTTGCCCGCTTCAGTATTGAAAGTGCTAAAATACTCTGAGGTGGCCTTAAATTGTTACATTGATCATTAACTGATAGCGTTATGGATCAGTGGTTCTTACTTCATTGACCACTATTGTGAGAGACATGTAGTTTCTCGTGCTCGGCGGTGTTGACTTCGCACGAAATAATTGCGTCTGCAATATTATATTATTCTGAATCGGAGTCTAGTGGATCAGAACCGTGTGGAGCTTCCTATAGGTGAGTCGAATATTTATTTCTCCGTAGTTGTACCCTGCCGGGGCCGGTCATATTTTATGTAATTTACCGATCCTCGCCGTAAGCCGAAATATGTTATAAAAGGCTATATTAAATTGGTTCTAGGATTATTCACGATTGATCCAGGGCATCTTATTGCTGTTGCGATAGGATGCTATGGCCTAATCGTGATCTTTCGGCTTGGGGCGAGTTTCGGTGGCCCGATGGATTGTACCCCCCCCCCCCCCCCCCTCTCCTTTTATGGCATTAGCTTGAATGTACAGACGTGAATACTGAGATAACGCTACCCTCAGTGAATATTTGGCAATATTTAGGAGGGTAGGTGGGTCACAAATAATGAAGTAACCCTTCTGCTGGGTGACCTGTGAAAGTAAATATTTGGTATTGCCGTATCTTGGACTCCCCTTCTTTAGTTAAGGGTAGTAGTCATGTAGTCTGGTGTGCATATTTTAAGGCGGCATAAGTGCCAGATTGTAGGGTTTTTCCCCCTCTTTAGTAGGGGACGTAACTATTTTATGAGGAATTATGATCTCACCTTGAAGGGTGAATGAAATGAGTTGGTCTGTACAACTTGAATGTAAATCTGAATGTACTGCTGAATTGTGGGAGGGTAGAGACGATTTGGGGATTTGTGAATAAATTTGCTAATAATTTAGTGGAATTGGGTTTTTTTTGTATTTTTAATTCCTATTCTGTTTCAGAGTCCTAGTCCTAACATATATCTTAACACAAAACACGGTTTAAGGGTGGATTGGAATCATAGGAAGATGTTTGTTCCTTGGTTGACTGTTGTGGCGAGGTTCTCGGTAAGGGCTCACTTATTGTAAGTGAGTCCGGCCCGAGAACAGCGGCACAGCACGGGTGCCAGGGTAGTCTGGAATAATTTTGTAGAGGTTCTAGGTGATTGATTACGCTAACTAATTTTCGGTTTGAAATTGCGAACTTGTAACTAACCCCTCGACAACAAATCTGTGCTATGGCTAGACCTTGTTTGGCTTTGTGGCGTGGCTCTCGGCCGGAACTCACTTCATGTAAGTGAGTTCGGGGCCGAGAGACTCGACACAAAGTGAGAGCAGGGCGGGGTGGGTCAAGTTTCGCTACACAATGAAGTTGTGGGAAAACCACTGGACAACCAAACGTGTACACGAACGAGTGTTCAGTTAAGTGTGTGCCATTAGTCCCTGGGAAGGACTGAAGAGAGTTTTTGAAACATAAATATAAATGTCAGAACTAAATGTTGTCGATGCAGAAAAATTGGAAACATGATATTGGTGTCTAAGAGGGACAAGGATCCAACTACCATGCTTTAATAAAGCACGACAGTTGGGTCCTTGCTCTTCTCAGGTCTCGATATACCAGTGGACTGTGGGCATGCAATTTATTTTGGTTTGCAATTCTTTATATGTTACGTGGTCAACTGGAAAACCATTTAGTATGCATCCTGTAGGACAGAAAACTAATAAGTCAATTCTGAAACGATTTTGACCACTCTCTGTGGCTATAAAACGAAATATTTCTCT
This sequence comes from Pictodentalium vernedei, assembly GCA_031216915.1. Lineage (NCBI taxonomy): Eukaryota > Metazoa > Mollusca > Scaphopoda > Dentaliida > Dentaliidae > Pictodentalium > Pictodentalium vernedei. The sequence goes on from CM062293.1 coordinate 528,985,717, forward strand.
GGGATCTTCAAGAACATATAAATTATAAAATTAAGTATTCATTTTGAATGTCTCTGCCATGACATCTCACAATTTGCACAAATCAAACTTCATCATATTTTACGATTTAGTATGAAACAAACTGGAAAACGAGTAGGCCGTGGCTCAGTAGGTAGAGGTGCAGGCTGCAAGCCGAGAGGTCCTCGGTTCGAACCCCACCTGCGGCAACCGCATTGTGTCCTTGGGCAAGACACTTCACCCCCGTTGCCCATGTGGGGGCACGATGACGCCGTGTCCTAAGGCGTACTGCACGTTGATGGTACGCATGTCTTCAACCAATCTAACCCTGCCTGTGCTGCAGTGCTAGGTTACGATGTTGGGGAGCTGGCAGCTGCTCGTCGTTGCTCGGTGGTTCTCTCCGGGTACTCCGGCTTCCTCCACCCGTAAAACTGTCACGGTCATGATTAGCCATTGTGCATAAATATGTGACCTTAAACACCCATAAATAAATAATAAATAACGAGTAGGCCTGTATATTGTACTGAATGTACTCAAAATACACAGAGTACGATATTCAGGCCTAATTGTTTTCATAGTACTCTGAACCCCGAGTAGAATAACTGAATACTATTATTATTAATAAAAGTCAAAAACGGAAAATCTCAAGTGAGAAAGATGCCTAGTCAAAATAGATATGTGGGCACGGGCCACCCATGGGAACTATTATCTCCAGAACCTTCGACATGAATGCATACATATTTAATTCTTTAATTGACCAAACTGCTGCATATATGAAACCAACTTCAACGAAGAGTGGAAAACACCTGTTAACACGACTCTCTCTCTCTCTCTCCCCCCTGAGGGGGGGGGGGGGAGAGAGTTGTGCTGAACTTGCTTCCCCTAGCAAACACTCTCGGAGTTCTTCAAAATCAATGTTGGTGTACTCCACTGCTCTCTCTCCCTCCTTCTCCCCTCTCTCTCTCTTTGAGAAAGAGAGAGAGAGAGAGAGAGGGGGGTGACGAAACTAACAATTCCTTCTTCTTTTGGTTCCATATACGCGACGCTTTGGCCAATTATGGAATCAAATATGTTAGCTAAGATGCACGAATGTCGTAAACTGCACCAGCGTCAGAACAAGGACTTATTATTTGGTAGATTGGTATGGGCGTTGAGAAATGGCCACATTGCCATTCTCTCTGCAGTTTTGACATATGGGCAGAACTGTTTTGAATTTTGCCTTTAAATCAGTCGGTTGACTGGCATCGGGTGCAATGCAGTAGCAACAGAGATCAACACGGCCAAGTTTAGCTCCGTAATATGGTATTTCAACTGGAGCTTTGCACGAGATAGCAAATCTAGTTGTAACTTTCTTTTTCAATGGATGGTCGGGTGGGCATATGGGGGAACCGCATGTATAGTCATGCTCTGAAAGAAGACATATTAGATCAACTTTCTGTCTTTCCGACAAAGCACTTTTCGAGTATATAACCCGCGGCTTGCACCATTCCACACACGCCACAGTGGTTCTAGCAGTCTGTGCCGTCATTGGTATATTGTCATCTTCCCCATACACATCACGATAATTTAGGTCTTGTGCCTTGAGATTATGAGATGATGTTTTCTTGGTCACTTTACCCCCTTTTGTGTTTGGTTTGTTTCCACTAGCAGAGGCACTTTTGGCTGGCTTGGGAACAAATGTTGGTCTGTCTTCGTCAGTAGTTTCCACACCCTTAACATCAGCATATGGCTTGTAGTGACACCCAGTGTCATCCAGTGTCGGATCAGGTAACCACTGAAGTTCAGCATGGTCATTGGCGGGGGGTGTACAACAATCGAGATCATGACATTTCTGAATCGCAAATGTATACTTGCGTTCTCTGCAATGCTTTTGCATCCAAGACGTGTACGTTTTATATTTCTCCATTTGTGCTTTAGTAATTTGATTAACATTCATGTCGGGGAAACATTGTGTTCAGGTGGGTTTTCATTTTATCACTGTCTGTATTTGAAACTGGTTCAAGGACAGAAATGGGTTCATTTTTTAGGTGTAGTCGGGAAAACCTTTCCTCCACAAGAGACTTCACGGGTTCAATTAACTTAGGCCATTCATCTCGAAGAGATGGCTTTTTTGTTGCAGCATTGCGGATATCGGCCATACTACTACATGATTTCAACACTTTCTCTAGTTCCGGATCATCTGCAGCACGTCTACTAAAAGCGCAATTTTGCAGTCCCAAGTTGAGGATGGACATGACACGTTCAACGGGATTACACCAGCTATGCCCTGGTGCACACCTAGCCAGAATAATCATATCCAAGTCAAGTTCCTTGAATAAACAAATTGTTGCACATTTCACCGACTCCAAATTATTTCTTTGATCAGTGCCACCATCTGAAAATTTGAGGAGGATTTTTGATCCGTGTGAATTTTCGCTATGGCACATGCATGCCTGAAAGGACTTGACTGTTCAAATACAGAGTCATTTATAACTGTTGTAACTTGCCCTCTCACAAATGATTCCTCGACAGTTTTGGGAATATTAATTTTTAAATAGACAGATGGTGTCAGGCTACAGTTTGTCATATCGTGATCACATGCTGCTAGGGTTGATCCCACTGGAGCAAGTGTCTTCTTGCCACGTACCCCCGTTGAAACAGCAACATTTGGACTGCCTATTGGCACCTTGGCTTTGTCGTCGCACGAATACATTGAGCATTTTTCTCCAAGTTCTACTGCCATGGCTTTCATGTATTTGAATTGTGCAGCGCAGTAGTGATCGTCAGGGTGGGAAGCCCGAAGTTGACAACGTTGAATCTTGTACTGGACGTCGAGTTTGGACGTAAATCTTAGAGCAGCTCTTGTGTATGGATTGGTTGGCGTGAATTGTAATCGCACCGATGTTTTAGATGGTATAGGTGTGTCCGGTGGGCATTTCTCTTTTGCCTGCTTTATTAGCTCTGGGAGGGATATCCACTGTGAGAGGTGAGCTTCACCGTGACGTCTCTCGTCGGCAGCGGTGACTTCTTCAATAATCTTTCTTAGTTCTTCGAAGAAAACATCAAACGTTCCCGTTGGTCGCCCGGTATTAAGTTTTCACAAATCAGTAAGTAGCCCTTCTTCTCCCATAAAAATTGCACGAAGTCTCTGTTGAGTGTCAGGATGGTGACTCGTCGTAGAATCCATGGTTAGTTCCTTGTAAATAAGGTCAACTGTGCTGGGGGGAATATTTGCAACATTACTGATGTGACTTTTGAAAAAATTACGTTGAGTTCGAGAATGGAATTCTGGAAACTGTGTTTGTAAAGCGGGGAGCATTCGTAGTGGCTGTGTTAATTTATCGTCCTCAGACCTGCCCATGTCTACCCTCACAATGCACACAGATGTGACTACGGCGCCACCCGGGGAGTATTTGAACACATCAACTGGGCACGATAATTGAAGTTCCGATAAAAATCTAAAACGTTGTACATTAGACTCAAAGGGGGTGTTGATATGTTTTGACTCGTCGAAAAACAGTGCTTCACTAGGCGACTTAGTTGATATTATGTCGTCCAAAATTCGATACTTTTCTCGGACACCAAATGTTACAGCAGTTCTGTGTTCTACTGTCATATTATTTGCGACTGTTCTAGCAGGAGCCTCGCGACTTCGATTTTTTTGCAGACATTTGAGATTTTTCATCCAGGTGTTTGCTAAATGCAAGGAAACAATCGGCCAAATTTTTTACATGATCATGAAATGCTTGCCACTTTTCATTTACTTGCATGACAGGTTTCATGCAAACACTGTACAGGGCTTGTCCATGGCTGTTTAGTTCACTGGAACTCATGGGTTGTTGTTTTTGTTTTTTTCTCTTAGTTTCATTATAGCCACAAAATGTACTAAACTTGGCCGGTATTTCACTTACATCTTTTTGATGTAAAGAGGCATCCTTAAATGTCATGTGCTGATTAGTGGTATACCATAATGCATTGCAAACAACTTGAGCGATGTATGCCCCTTCAGTGTTTGCTTCCGATATTGGAAAGTCAAGTTCGTCCTCCCGCATCATGGAAATTAGGTCATTATATAATTGATCTTTCCTATGAAGTCCGGTTGTCATACCAGAACTTGTAGCCTTTTCTTTTGGGAAGGCCCTTTTTCTGGATTGACCCATGAGTACGGCAAATGCGTTGCCTACACCACTTGTACCAGCATTACTGTCAGTCTCGGGCTCGGATGGTGCACTTGTGGTAGCTTTGTCCGAATTCACACACACAAAGTATATAGATTTTATTTCCCTGAAACGGGCCACAACAGATCCGACCTGTACTGACGGTTCAATCTCATATAGTTCTGATGACGATAGGTTCACGTCTGTGAGTGTGTCACTGCTACACGACACTTTTAATTCGTTGTAACCACATGCGTGTAGGCTTGTGAAAATATCCACGAATGTCGCGGTATTACTGATGTTTTTTATTACCCTGCGACGTTTGGGGAAATGCTCACATTTCTCTAAAATAATAGCAAATATCGTACTAGGATTGGCAGCACACGCCATTATTGAGGTGTATTCAGCGTGTTTAATTAAATGTTCCGACAGACGAAGCCAATTGACTATCAATGTCTTGTCGCTTGGAAACAAACGTGCTGTTTGTGGACAGAGAAATGGAACATGTTGGAATTTTTTTTTGGGACAGTGAAAAAAAAGTTTAGGGTCGCAGCTTCAAAATAGGGTCGGTCGGGAAACCGGAACCAAACCATTAATTTTTCTTGGCCTTGTATAGACAATGTAGGCCCCTAACTGCCGCATGTTCTCTTTGTATAACCAATGTAGGCACCTGGCTGCCACATGCTCTCTTTGTATAGACAATGTAGGCCCCTAACTGCCACATGCTCTCTTTGTATAGACAATGTAGGCCCCTGGCTGCCACATGCTCTCTTTGTATAGCCAATGTAGGCCCCTGGCTGCCATAAGCTCTCTTTGTATAGCCAATATAGGCCCCTGGCTGACACATGCTCTCTTTGTATAGCCAATGTAGGGCCCCTGCGAATATTCGCTTGTTCAAATCAAAGTCGAGTCGACCAACAAATATGAGTTGAATTTGAGTCAAAAATAAAATCACGAATAAAAAAATTGAATACGAAAAAAAAATTTAATAATAAATGTCTTGGTATACGTACATTCGCACATTTAATACTCGCTAAAGTGTCAAAACAATGTAAGGAATTTAGCGCAGCCCATTCTCAAGTACTTTCTGGGCCTTGAATATTAGTTTATGAAATCCAGAACTAAAGAAAGATAAATACACTGACACTATACTAATGAAGTTCTATTCTAGCTGAAATAAGACTTCACTGCATATGACTGCACAGAATCTCACCAATGAACATTTCAGTCTTAAACATTTTTGCCTTGTATGTTTTGGCTAGTGAACATTTTTGCTTAGTACATTTCAAACAATGAAGAATTGAGTCACATTGTCATATACATATTGTATGAGGTTTGAAAAATGGCATTCACAATTTGACCTATAAAAAAATTTCCACTTATCAGGCAATTTCTCCAGAATTTTATAACGGAAAGAGGGTTTTGTCCCAAAAATAGTACTAAAAGTAGGTGGAACTGCCTCAGAAATTTAACTCTCTTTACTCTGTTGAAAAACCATCATTTCCAGGAAAAGTTTCCCACAATGCAGCTGTAACATTAACCAACTGTATCTTAATTGTAGAGATGGACAGTAATGAAATTTACAGTTCGGTTTTAGGTTTTGGTTTTTGGGGGAAATAAAACTCTGGTTACAGTTCAGTTTTATTTTCTCCTCAACTCCAATTACTGCCTTCCTGTGTAGATTCTCCAGCAATGGATGTATAAAGTGTCAGCCAGTGCACAACATGTACTTTTTCCCTTAAAAGAGTTAGCAATTTTGGTGATGTACATGTACTGGTCAACTTACTTCATAAGCTGTTGACAATCTGGTTGTATTTAATATCAACCTAGGAACTAGGTTTGAACAAACTTGAATCTGACCCTCCTAGAGATGTTGTATACCAAATATGAAAGCATTCTGACTACAGAGTTTAAAGAAATAAAAAAAAATTCCTCATATTTCACTAAATTGATATTTGGGCTCCCATAGGGAGCCCAAATATTTACCCAGGTATTTACCCAGGTAACCGATTTGAACAAACCTAAAACTGACCCACCTCGAGATGTTGTATTCCAAATATGAAAGGATTCTGACTGGTGAATCTGAAGGAGAAGATTTTTAAAGAAAATCCCTCACATTGCACTAAGTTAAAATTCAGGCACCCATAGAGAACCCAAATATAAACCCAGGGACTCGATTTGAATGTTGTATACCAAATATGAAAGGATTCTGACTGATGGATCTGAAGAAGAAGAGTTTTAAAGAAATTTCCTGAAATTGCACAAAGTTAAAATTTGGACTCCAATAGAGAGACCAAATACTAACTCAGGGACCCGATTTGAACAAACTTGAATCAGCCTCCCCCCCCCCCCCCCCCCCCCACCCTCCCCACCCTAGAGATGTTGTATACCAAATATGAAAGCATTCTGACTGGTGGATCTGAAGAAAAAGATTTCTTTAATTTTGGAAAATAATTTATGGGTGCTAGTAATGCCCTTTGTGGTGCAACCTGTGGGTGTGACACCTTTGTTTGAACAAATTTGAAGTTATGAAAAGACAATAATGTAAAGTTCACGCTGGACAGACGGATGACGGACAAAAAGTGATTACTTACGCTCCCCCTAACTTTCTGTCAGGTGAGCTAACAAGGGCTATGCAAGGCATGGGCTGACACATAGGCAAGTTCGAAGTAGCCTTAAAGGTATTGTGGGACAGAAAACTTTTCTAAGTCGAAAAAGTGAAAAACAGCCAGAACTCTGAGAAAAATTATTGAACAGAACCCATTCCTTCTGCACATCATTTCCCCCATGCGGGTCTATCAGCATACCAAAGGAAATCCAAATCCGACCAATGGCTTTGAAATTACAATGCAAATTGTATGGACAGATGAACAAACAGATAGATGCATGGACAGATGAAGGGCTTCACGAGAGACCCCCGAATACTCCTTCAGAGCAGGGACCGATCTGGGCATGCGCCAGTGCGTATTTGGTTCTGAAACATCAGGACCTGGCTCTTAAATCTCAGAAATAGGCTTCTCAGTTGGCGCTTAACTTCTCAGATCATATTTTGATATTCTTTCGATGGATAATCGAGAGAGGCACTCTTACATGTATTATATATATGATTATCATTTATCATTGTTGTAGAGTGCTTAAGTTAATACTTCAAGTCTTAATTACCAAGCATTAATCTTCACTGTGGTTTCTGATCAAGTCTTGGCTGCCTAAATAGGCAGCCAAGACTTGATCAGAAACCACAATGAAGATTAATGTTTGCTATAGTGTACTAAATGTAAATGAAGAGAGCTATTACATACTTGCAGTGTGTGTTACAAACAGCAGTGTGACTCCGTAAATAGAAATCTGGCGCGTGAATTGAAAAAATTGGCTCCGAGGCTAGAGCGTATTTTAAATAGTCCTGATCGGTCCCTGCAGAGGTTGGGGGCATAATAATTCAGCACTCTACCAGTTAAAATCAAGATTTTAAATCGTGTCCACAGCAGACTTGCACACGATGGAGATGACACTGAAATACCATTACAGTGTACAATAATTTATCAAGTCTGTTCTTAGTTTCAATTATTCATTTATATTAATGCTGCTATGGAGTGAGGATAGCACTCTTGCTGAACGTTTTGGTTTGGAGACGATTTGGCATGGGTCCACGCCTCCCTCCCCCACAAACTAGTTTAATGACACTGTGACTTATACAACAGTTATTTGTAGAAGGAGACTACTGAGCAGAAAACTTTAGGGTGTGACTTATATAGTGGCTCTTACACACACACAAACGTTTGAGAAAAAATCGACGTGCCAGTTTTTTTAAACGGGTCATTTTTCGGTTATTTTTTAAAAACCGAAACCCAACCGTTCTTTGGTTATACTGTCCATCTCTACTCGTTTGACAGAGGTCAGTGAGTATAACACACAACTTCACCGAATTATGTTCATTCGTTAGTTGTTGCTGTTTATTTTGGCATGAATTCCATTAGGATGTAAACAGTATGGCTGGTGTAGAGATAACTGAGAAGATGGAAAAGCATCATCCAACTTTTTCTTATACAGTTAAAACCAGAAGTCCTGTCCTGAAATGCGTTCAAATAGCACGTCAATTTGCGCGTTAATCTACGTGTTATGACGATGGTAAGGCTATCAAATTCTGCACATACAGCCTGTGCACAATCAAAGTTTCAGCCAATGGACCTCCGGGTAACCCGGAGGTCCATTGGCAGGAACATTGCTTGTGTTTGCTATGGGTGACAAGGAGAACCTGCCATGCTTTGGATGCGATATGGCAATTGCGTGCAATTCCTACGCGCAATTAAGCCTAGATAAGTGCACAGCTCATGGCAGGACTTCTAGTTTTAACTGTAGGCTACCATGTTATATAGCATAACCTGCTAATTGGTGAAGATGTGAGCTCATGTGTCCATTGGCCCATACACTGAAGTCTGTTCACCTTAAAGTCAATGGTATGCTTGGTCAAGCTATGTTCCACAATGATTTTGCCAGGATATTAAATAAAGATACAGTATGGCAAGAGTTGTTTATCACCACATCACTCGTAGAGTGGATTTCCACCTAGAGACTACCATTGGCTTCTGTTATTATACATAAAACAGAAGGTAAAGTTTCAGCCAATGGACCTTGTTCAGATAGTAAACAAGAGGCCCACAGGGCCTGAAGCACTAAACTTGAACAGAATTCGATATAAACAGAGTCCAAGAATGAGTCTACATTAAGCAATCCATCTCTATAGGATACACTGTCAATCCTTGAGCCCCCCAGGAGTGACAAAAATAGTCCAAGCATCATGCCTTTTCTTCAGTTGATCATAATGTAAAATGTGGAGCTCCCGTTTGAAGCCCCTTGATACAACCTATGTGGATTAATCTTAGTTATACACCTCTAGAGGGTACTGAAAACAAAATTTCTAATTCTTCAGCTACATAGCCAATTCTGGCTCTCATAGGGAGCCCAAATATTAACCCAGGCTCTTGATTTGAACAAACTTGAATCTGATCGCCCTAGAGATGTTGTATACCAAATATGAAAGCATTCTGACCAGTGGATCTGAAGAAGAAGATTTTTAAAGATATTTCCTCATATTGCACCAAGTTAAAATTTGGGCTACCGTAGGGAGCCCAAATATTAACCCAGGGAACCAATTAGAAAAAACTTGAATCTGACTCCCCTAGAGATGTTGTAAACCAAATATGAAAGGATTCTGACAGGTGAATCTGAAGAAGATTTTTGAAGAAATTCCCTCATATTGTACTAAGTTAAATTTCAGGTTCCCATATGGAACCCAAATATTAATCCAGGCACTTGAATTGAACAAACTTGAATCCGCCCTGTCCCCCCCCCCCCCTCCTCCCCACTCCCAGAGATGTTGTATACCAAATATGAAAGCATTCCGACTGGTGGATCCGAAGAAAAAGATTTTTAAAGACATTTCCTCATATTCAACTATGTTAAAATTTGGGCTACAATAGCGAGCCCAAATATATACCTAGGGATCCGATTTGAACAGACTTCAATCTGACCTCCCTAGAAATGTTGTATACCAAATAGGAAAGCATTCGGACAGGTGGATCTGAAGAAGAACATTTTTAAAAATTATCCCCATACTGAACTAAGTTAAAATTTGGGCTTCCATAGGAAGCCCAAATATTAACCTAGGGACTTGGTTTGAACAATTTTGAATCTGCCCCTCATAACAATGATGTATACCAAACATTAAAAGATACTAACTGGTGGTTCTGAAGAAGAAGATTTTTAAAGAATATTCCCCATATTGCCCTAAGTTCAAAATTTGGGCTCCTGTGTTGAACCAAAATATGAACCAATGGGCTTCATTTAAACACACATGTATCTGATCCCCATATGGATGCAGTATAAATATCAAAAGATTCTGACGATTAGTTCTGGAGAAAAGATTTTTTTTAATTTTTGCAAATATGCTGACTCAGTATTTTTTCGAAGCCCTCTACAGAACACCCTAACATAACCGATGGCAATTTTCTTTTACCACGCAATTCTACTGGTCCTAAGGATGCTTCATACCATATAACAGTTCTCTGTTCTGCGTCGTTTGTGAAATATGGGCATTTGAAAATATTTCTTTTTTTAGCTCCTGGAGTTCCCATGGGGATGCAGGAATATTTTTTTTGGTATGGGTCAAGTTCTTATGACCCAATAATTCCACATACCGATTTGTTCAAATTGGTTCATCAGTTCATAAAGTTAAAAAATTTATAGTAATTTATATATTTTTTATACTTACCAATGACTCAGACTTAGCTGGTGCAAACTCCATTAAATTCAGGGCCAAACACAAATTTTGCAACCAATCCCCAAAATTTGCATCAAAAACTGAAAATTAGATGTCCTGGTAGGTCCTCCATACTTTTACTGTACTGCGCATGCGCAGTGTCAAGGAGGTCTCGAAATTCCCGCCAAAATGTCATTCTTACAGCCAGTGCCTGGTAAGTGTTATATGTACGTAGCGGGGAGGCAAGAGTTCCCAACTCCTGGGAGGGCCATCCCCGTCTGGGTCATTGGTAAGTATAAAAAATATATAAATTACTATAAATTTTTTTACAATTTTATACTGTGCCAATAACCCAGACCTAGCTGAATAGTAAACAGGCTGGAGGGCCCAGGACATAAAGAAAAATCCAATAGACTCAATTACATATAACAGAATAATCCCCTCAAGGAGAAAAGGAGAGATAGGATTTATATGTATCTTTCTTATTTTTATCAAAAAAGAAAGACACAAAACCATTCCATAATTGACCACAAATACATCAATGATCTCTATTAATATCCAGTATAACCCTTTATACTAATTATTTTTAAAGGTAAGCCAACAAATAAAGACAGTCCAGAGAAATGAGATTCTTTATACTCATTAAAAGTGTCCGAGGATTGTATATTAACGCCCGTTTGACACGTGACATATACAAAAGCTTCACACCGAGCTACACTTTAAAATATTACATGACATGAGTCAACATTAGCTTTACACTTTAAAACCATCCCGGTACCAACTCGGAATTACTGGCTCTGGGGGAGGTATTCCCTTGCTTTTCACTATAAAGCAGGTGACCTAAGGGAACACCCGTCCCCCCCCCCCCCCTTCCCCTTGCCCTGGGTCAAATACCCCAGAGCGAAGAGGGCAGCAGGACATAGTCACTGCCAGAACAGAAAGCCTACATAACTATAGTTGCAACTGTTTAGTGGACGATATTCTGAGCAACAGATAACGGACCTAAACAATGAAGATCTCCAGAAATGGACTCAATATTTCTAAGATAAAAATTAGTGAAAGTGGAAGGCTGAGACCAATATGCAGCCTTCATTAAATCTGTAATAGCAACACTATTAGCATAAGCCCAAGATGTTGATAGAGCTCTTACTTCATGAGCCGAAATCTTGAGAGCAGACTGCTGAGAAGAAGATAACTTTTCATAAGCAGTATGTATAATTAATTGAATCCATCTGGTAATAAAATGAACCATAATGTCCTTTCTATTAGGCATTAAAGACAAAAAGAAATGCTTACGTCCCATTCTAATAAACTCAGACCTATGTTTATAAGTACGTATTGCTCTAACAGGACAGAGTAAAGGCCTACGCCCATCGGAAGACGGAAGGGCCTTAACAACAATAGGTTCAGGATACTTATTAGAAGCCTGATTCTTAGCCAAAAATCCAACATTAGTAGTAAAAGTAATAGTATTACCAACACTACAATAGTGAGAATCATCTACTGATAAAGCATGAAGCTCAGGCCGGGGAAAAATAATTAATTTGTTCAGGTAACATGCTGAAAAAAAATAGGGTCGGTCGGTCGGGATTTTTTTTTTTTTTTCACAATTATTTTTTACAATGAATGCCTTTCAAGTGTCTCAGAAATGAACCTGCAGAAATGAACCTGTGTATCCCTATATATCCCTCATGTCCTATTTGTTTGGTTATTTTATACAATTTGCATCAGTAAATAAAACTATAAACCATTTTTCTATGCGTTTTCATTTCTTAAATTGAAACCCGTAATGAGACTCCAGAATTCGAAGATTGCGGCTACATACGATTGTTCCATTGTTTCTTTGTCAGGTCAAGAACGTGATCACGCTTTGCGGTCATGTTTTAGGTGTGGAAGATGGAGAGAATTTAGGTGTGAAAATAAAATTCCACGCCCTTTCATAGCCGAACAAACATGTCGGTCAAGCTATATTGCAGTTCTTGGGGAAAATGGGCTATATTGCGTGTCAGGGGAAGAGGGAGGTCACTTGCGTACTGTAAAAAACTGCATGGTTTGACAAACGACCCTGCCAGCGTGCTAGTTGATTCTATATCGGGCCGATGTCGGTGCAACAGAAATCCTGTCATACCGACATCGGTCCAATATGGAATTAAGTAGAATGCTATGTGAGGATATAGTTTTAGAGCGTCATCGGTCGACGTGCACGCGCCCTTTAACATGAGAAACGTTCCAGGGACAGTCGTACCACGCAAAGTTGGTGCTATTATTTCGTTAGGCGATAGCGATTTCATTATTTTTTTCTTTTTCTTAAAATTTTTTTTCTGTGCAAGGTAAAAAATATTTAGGGTCGGCGGCAAAAATAGGGTCGGTCGGGTTACCTGAACAAATTAATTATTTTTCCCCGGCCTCACTAACTCTTCTAGCAGAAGAGAAGGCTAAGAGAAAAGCTGTCTTATATGTTAAGAATTTGAAGTCCACTGTATCAAGAGGCTCAAAAGGTGCTTCTTTTAGCTTAAGAAGAACCCAAGCTAAATTCCATTTCAGAATTAATCTAAGGGTTCTAGGTCTATTTATCGAAAAGTTTCTTACTAATTTAGAAAAAGAGACATTAGAGCCAATCATTAATGTATCATGGTGAGCGTAGGTATCAGATAACATAGACCTATAACCCTTGATAGTAATAGGCTGCAGTTTGATCTGGTCAAACAAATAGACCAGAAAATTGGCAATGACAGGAATGGAGGGATCATATAAATCCACAGACTGATCCCTATTCCACTGGCGAAAGACCTTCCACTTTGCAGCATATTTTAGCAAAGAGGAGGTCCTCCTGCAGTTAGAAATTGCATCCACTGCTCATCCTGTAAAACGTTTACTGTGCAAGAAGGACCGCACAATGGAAATACGTGAAGGTTGAGACCTTACGGATTGTGGTGAAGCGTGGGCATATTTCCCGTTAGTTTGAACAACGGAATGGAATGAGTGCCTCCCTGATTCTGAATATATGCTACTACCGTCGTATTGTCGGACAAAATTTGAATGTGTGCATTCTGAATAACGTCCATCCAATGACGCAACGCAAGCCAAATTGACATCATCTCTTTGATATTTATGTGCTTACCTAAAAATTGTGGATCCCAAAGACCCTGGCACCTCGAATCCGACAGGCATAGAGTCGCGCCCAAACCTGTTGACTGGCATCCGTCATAAGAGTAAAACACGGATCCGGCAATTGCAGTGGAACTCCCTGAGTTAACCACTGAATGTCTGCCCAAGTCTGAATCTCTTGTTTCACTTGGTCTGACAAGAGGATGTCCGCATCAAGTGAACGAGTCTTCACTTCCAATTCTGAGTCAGAAAGATTTGGAGAGGACGAGTGCGTAACCGCCCCATTGGAATGAGATCCGCGGCAGCTCCGCACAGACCTATCAGTCTCATGAATTCTCTCGCTGTAACCTTCTCTGAGTTTAGACAATAGAGAGCATAACAACTGACTAACTTCGCTCTGGTTAACAGCAGATGAACGAGATTGTTGTGCGTCTCGAAGCTCATCCCCAGGTGGGTGAATGACTTGGACGGCACCAGATCCGACTTCTGTTCGTTTATTATAAAACCGAGACATCGGAGCAATAGAAGAAGATTCTGCACATCGTTCTGAAGCGTTAACTCGTTGCCATACCTCTGAAGAATATGGTCCAGGTAGGCCGACTTTACCGCAGACGAATAAGCTCGGAAATAAGTCATGACCGTGTTCATTATCCGAGTGAAAGCCCAGGGCGCTAGATTCAGACCGAAGCACATCACACGGAACTGATATACAACACCTAGGACAGCGAAACAAAGATACTTTCTGAACGCCAGATGTACCATGACATGAAAGTACGCATCCTTGTGATCTATGCTCGCAGCATAGTCGTTCACTCGAATGCTCGTTCTGACAGATCGAATGGTCTCCATATAAATTTTGGAGCCACAATCAGCTTGTTTATCCAGCTTAAATATATTACTGGACGGAACGAGCCGTCTGGTTTGGGAACCAGAAACAGATGGCTGCAGAAACCTGGAGATTCCTGGTTTTCTACGACCTCTATTGCGTTCTTCAGTAAAAGAGACTGAACTTCTGAAAGAAGTGTGTCTCTTTTTAGAATATTCGACGGAAGTTGAGTCCATCTTGGACTTCGAGTTGACGGAGGTTTTCCTTTGAAGGACAGTTTCAGTCCTTTGGCAATTACCCTTTGAACCCAAGGGTCCTCCGTAATCAATTCCCAATTTTGTAAATAACTCAACAACCTTCCGTCCACAGGAACACGACAGAGGTCTACACCATCACTTCCTGGACCAGCGAGGCTTGCGGAAGGAGAAACCACGTCCTCCCCGACCCGCACCTCACGCCGTCGACCTAGGGGCGTCTGACCTATTATTACAGCCAGCGTTACGGCCCCTGCTAGAGTCGCTGCCTTGACGGTCTCGATAATAAGGCCTAGAGGGCGCGTAAGCATCTCTAAAGGAACTTCCCTTGGACGTGCTTGTCGCAGAAGATCCAGGCCTACTTTTTTCTGCTGGTTCCGACTTATTAGAAGCGGACTTAAAAAGCAGAGAGTCTGAAGCTTTCTTAGTTAACTTATCATAAATAGCAGAAAGTTTGCTGTCAGAGAAGCTCTCTGGAGACCGGAGCGACTCTAAGAGAGTCTTTCACCTTACTATCCACTCTCGTGGACGAAGCTTGGGTTCCGTCACGTCTAACCAACTGCAGATTAACCACTCAAAGGGCGGAGTTACATGTAGAATAGGCAATAGCCCTTGACAGAACTCTCAAAGACGTTTGTACGTCCTGAAATTCTTGCCCTTCAAGGCGTAACGACAATGCTCTGGTAAGGTGATCTGGGTACAAGAGTGCGTCTAAATTTGCTCTATTCGAAGATATTGTAGTTTCCAAGGTAGAGCTATGAATAGACATAGACGACGGCATGGATAATTCAAGGTCTTCAGCCTGGTCGTCTAGATGCAGAGGAACTCTCTGAACGCCCTGTCCTGCCGTTTCAAATCTATTCCTTGAATTAATGAAAGGCAAGTTAAGAGCATGAGCCGATAGGAAGGCTGACTTGCCGGATTTGCCGGCAAGTTTATTGATAGCGTCATTCAAAAGTTCAAATGTCCGTGAGACATTCCTGGACTGAGACGGAAACTCAGGGACGGAGTCCCTAAACCGATTAAAAAATTTGGTGTCCAGTGGCGCTATAAGCCTCCTATCCGGCTGAGCAGCATCCTGGTCTGCTGGAACAACTTCAGGAAGAAAATGCCAGATTACCTCGACGGCGATTTTATGTTGTTCTGAAAAGGAGAACTCCAGTTCATCCATATCCCTTTCGCCATCCTGATGGACCTCCTGGATATCTCGGTCACCCACTCCCGATCCAGCTGCGGAACGCACCGACCCAGCATCATCAGATTCTTCCTGCTCTGATAGGGCTTCTGCCGGATGTTGGGATGCTGCTATGATTTGTGCTATCTGCAATAGCACGTCCGTTAACGAGGCCTGCAGAGCTGCGGTCTTACGTGATTTAGCCGCAGGAAGCTCCATGGACGTTGTCTCTTGCATACTTCTCTTATGCAAACGTCCAGAAGAAGGTGGCCTTGAATCCTTGGCTACCGGATGGCGTGACCTGGCTGTCGATGAATCTCTGGAAGGCGATGCCAGCTGGATATCGGCGGTCACGTAGCCAAGGTGCAGTCGAGTGCGCTGATGTGAGGAGGAAGAAGCCTTTGATACAGTCTCTCCAGACTGTTTAAACACCCGAGCGTCCCGAGGGGTGGACGTAAGCTCTGACTGAGGAACGTTATGTACCACAACATCCGGACCGCGATGTTGTTGTACGAGAGAGAGACCTCTCTCGCTCACAGCCCTTGCGGAGCTGGACGAGTTAGGGACCAAACCCAAAGGTTTATTCCATCCTAAACCAAGATCTGTCACCACTGGGTGTGCCTGTGGAATGTTTATAGTGCTCGCAACACCCTTATTTCCTTCCTGGACCGCAACGGACGAACCCGGGTGCTGTACCATTCGGTAAATGGACGCGACACCGGGTGAGCTAGCGGACATAGATGCCAACACCGTCGACCCTACTAGGGTCCTCTTAGGCAATTGCCGTATATCCATGAGAACTTTTGCTGCTAGCTCTTCTCTGGATTGTGACGACGGACGCGCACTGGTAGACGACATCACGGAAACATCACCCAATTCTTGTTCCTCTGAAAAAGAGAGTGAAAAACTTGAGTGACCCTGCGGAGAGAGGACCGGCATGTCCTTCTCCCCACTAACAACATACTGTGACACACGTGTCCAACGTTTGTCATCCCAATTGATACACACAGAACAAGGATTAGTGCGAGTACATTGACTACAATTAATGCAGAAATCATGAGACTCAGAGGAAGACTTCCTTCCATTACAATTTGAACAATATTCTTTCATTGTGAAAATAATCAATCATAGTACCTGCAATAAACCTTGCAAACAAAGATACATAATATAAAAATCCATTATAATAATATGAAAAAACAATTCAAAAAGAAAAAAGATTTTGAAAAAATTTTTTCAGAAGAGCCCAAGTTCCCAAAGGGAGCCCTGAGCCCAAATGCATGCCAAAAAAGCCTAAGTGTGGACAAAAATTTTAAATCATTTTGAAAAATTAATGTAACACTTATGGACAATATTAATGTATCTAACTATGAAATAATCAAGGTAGAAGACAAGGAATCACTTATCAGATGTAACCGTTGTCAACATAAAGAAAAAATGTAAACAAACCAGAAAACTGACTCCAGGCACTGGTAAACATGGCCCAGTAATCAGTGTCTAATTTAAACACTATCTGATGCTAAACAGAGCCTTCCCCAGAAGAGACTGCAGAGCATCAGATGGTAGATGCAGACCAAAACGCCTAAACACCCCTAGGGTGAGAACGTAAACATGGGGAAAGAACAGAAAATAATTCTGTTAGCAAGCCAAACTCCCAAGAAATTTTAGTAATAAACATTACAAGAAATAAGCCAAAAGCATGGGAGAATAGCTAAGGGGGGAATGAAACTGAACAAACAATGGAACATTCATAGCAAGAATGACAACAGCAGGGCTATGCCTCGAAAATAGGCAACATGAAAAAAATTTCATAAAAAAATTTTAAGTTACAGCCCTGAACATCAGAAACCACTGTTTTTCTCCTCTCCTCATACTAAATGCACTTCATATCCACCATTTCCCTCATAATTATGTGTCTGGCATCATTAAAACTGAGATTTACAGCACAAATATCAGTGAGGTAACACTGTTTACAGGGCCAAACAAAGAATGACATTTTGGCGGGAATTTCGAGACCTCCTTGACACTGCGCATGCACAGTACAGTAAAAGTATGGAGGACCTACCAGGACATCTAATTTTCAGTTTTTGATGCAAATTTTGGGGATTGGGGGGGGCAAAATTTGTGTTTGGCCCTGAATTTAATGGAGTTTGCACCAGCTAAGTCTGAGTCATTGGTGCAGCATAAAAATATAGAAATTTTGGGCGGAGCCAAAAATCTTACCCCTCCAATTACAAAGCCAAATATTGCTTCACAAACTACATTTGAACAAAATTGATTCTACACCTCAAAAGGAAGCTCCTTAACAAATATCAAGTCATTGTACCCACTGATTCATGTGAAGAAGATTTTAAAAATATTTTGGAGCATTTTTCCTCACCCCCTCCCTATGGGGCTGGGCAAGTTCAGTTGAACAAAAATGCTATCTATGCCCCTTCGGGTCCATCACTCACATAAACTTTCACTTGAATTGGCCTAGTGGTTTTTGAGAAGATCCAAACATGGTGTTGATAGGACGACGGACAACGGATGACGGGAGGAGAGCGATAGGATTAGCTCAGCTTGACTTTGTCAAGGTGAGCTAAAAACTACTACTAGCTTTTAATTTTTAATCAGGCAGAAAACTTGTTACTTACAACAATCTCAAATCAGAACCCTGTTGCTGCCTACTACAGTACGTGGAGAGTGGATGTAACAAAATCACCGGTGGAATGGGGTTATCAACCAAAAAATCACTTTCAAATTCTGTACATATGGACAAAAAACACAAGCAATGTTTCAGCCAATGGACCTCAGGGTTTAACCCGGAGGTCCCTTGGCGGGAACTTTGCTTGTGCTTGTTATGCTTTGCAACAAATTTGCAATTATTGCTTGGGTGGAATCTCCACTCTGCAGGTGATTTAGAGATAGTACACTCTACATAATACTGTATAGACTCAAACTATACCAATAATGATGGCAGGATTGGAGTTGATGCATAATTTTACCAAAAAATACAAACCTGGTTCCATAAAACCAGCCAAACATGACCACATTTTCCCAGGAAATTTCTTCTGCCTGCCCAACAATGCAGCTCTGCCATCAGGGGAGACAACCAACATTATTACAGATGGATCTACTCTTGGATAGCAGGTATTGTGTATTCCTGATGAAAAAAAATTTATTAGGTTTTAAGGCATCTCAGATGGTAAAATATTTCACAAATTCTATAGACAATTAATTTTTTGTTCACACATGGACAGGATACCAGTGATGAAACAGGTAAGTGATTTTTTTAAAGCAAATTAACTATACAGGCTGTTATTATTCATTATTTATTGATGTTTAAGGTCACATACTTATGCACGAATGGCTAATCATGACCGTAACAGTTTTATGGCAGGAGGAAGCCGGAGTACCTGGAGAGAACCACCGAGCAACGACGAGCAGCTGCCAGCTCCCCAACATCGTTACTGTGCACTGCAGCACAGGCAGGGTTAGATTGGTTGAACACATGCGTACCATCGACGTGCAGTACGCCTTAGTACACGGCATCATCGTGCCCCCATGTGGACAATAGGGGATAAATGCGTTGCTCAAGGACACAGCACGGGAGTCTGAATCGATCGCTCAGACAGTCACCCATCCAAGGATTAACCGGGCTCGACGTTGCTTAACTTCGGTGTTCTAACGAGAACCGGTTACCGCAACGCCACCATGCCCCCTATACAGGCTGTAAACAGACAATAACCATTTTCTCCCACCACTTACCTACTGAGATACTTGTGTGTTTCGAAGAGCTAGGATGTTTTTTTTGTTTTACAGTTTGGTTCTGTTTTTGCAGCAAACCAGAAAATCGAACCGCAATGACCAACAAAAACCAACCAACCAAGTTTTAATGTATTTGTGAATAAACTGATCAAATTATCTTTCTGGTAGGGAAGTGGACAACAGTGGCCTGTATAAACTCTTGCTTCTTAGTCTACAAGGCAAAGGGGCATATACATTGTGTTCTTACTGTCACATTTTCTTCTCACTGACTGGTTATTATTTATTTATTGGCGTTAAAGGTCACATACTTATGCACAATAGCTAATCATGACCGTAACAGTTTTACGGGTGGAAGAAGCCGGAGTACCCGGAGAGAACCACGAGCTACGAAGAGCAGCTGCCAGCTCCCCAACATCGTAACTCCGCACTGCAGAACAGGTACAGGCAGGGTTAGATTGGTTGAAGACATGAGTACCATTGATGTGCAGTATGCCTTAGTACACGGCATCACTGTGACCCCAAGTGGACAATCGGGGTTAAGTGCCTTGCCCAAGGACACAACGTGAGAGTCCGATTCGATCGCTCAGAAGGTCACCCATCCGAGGAATAACCGGGCTCGACGCTGCTTAACTTCGGTGATCTGATGAGAACCGGTTACTGCAATGCCACCGCCCACCACTCCCTCCTCCCATCACGGACTTGTCAACCGGATGAATCAATAAGGCAGAAAATGACACACTGAGAACACAACACAGATTAGATGAAATTTATTTGTTGTTAACTGGTAGAGTGCTGGAAGCCCATATATGGGCTTTATTCTGAAGTGTCGGTACTACAACTTAAAGGCTTCAAATTCAATAGCTGTGCTTCATATTATCTTTGAAGTGATATTATTTCGTCTATTGAGATTTGCCTTGTTACAATTTATAGGAGAGTGCCCACAGGCACTCTCCTATAAACTGTAACAAGGCAAAGACATGTTAACAATTTTTGGTGGTCGAAAATAATTTAGCACTCTACCGCTTAACCATACTTGGGTTTTATGTGACTCAATAGTCTTTCCAACTGATCCCTTAGATACCGTAAGAATGATTAAAGGGAAGTCAGGCTGAATTCAACGGAGATAATTACAGACAGGGTTTTTTGTAGTGAGTTGTGTCGTATAAACTATTGCGGAGCCTGAAACATTACGGGTGGTGCAATCTCACAAAATTCTAAGTCCATCAAGGGCCATAACTCCAAGAAAAATATTTGGAACAACACATGCATTGAACAGTGGCTAGACATCAATAAGATACACTTACATGCCAAATATAAAGTCATTCCATCAAGTATTTCAAAAGTTATTGAGTTTTGAAACTCGTTCGTCACAGACAGACTGACAGACCGACCGACAGATCGACAGGCTGACATTGCCACTTATAGAGCCGCTAGTCGCAGCTAAAAACTTAACCGAAATCAAGGTGATACTTTTCGCTTTCTCTATTTTTACTATACAAGAATTTCTGTTTAAATAAACAGCAACAACTAGCGTGCAATCTCGCTTTGGTAAGATCATGCACTGGTTGTTGCTATTCTAACAGGCATGCAACTCTAGTCATATGTGGATGCAATGCGCAACCTCTGAGTCGAGTTTGTTCTGAAAGATGGACCTATCTGACTGGCAATACATGCAGGATTATTAAGTTAATTTACGCTGGGTTGTTTTATCGTAATCTGTACAGCATTCATGCATTTTAAAATTGACGTAGCCCACATATAACCTAAACAATTGTTTGCATGTTATTTTCAGGCCCAAATCCACATCACTTCAATTACCATCTGCCACCACACCCCACTAATAAATTTCAAAAGTGACATCACCGGAATGTCAGCCGATTCAACTGACTTCAATATATTAACACATCTTTTTTCTGAGGCAAAACAACAGAAAAAAATCACGACATCGACGCTGTAGCTGCGACGGGTGGTGCAATCTCACAAAATTCTAAGTTCATCAAGAGCCATAACTCCAAGAAAAATAATTGGAACAACACATGCACAGTGGTTGGACATCAATAAGATACACTTACATGCCAAATATAAAGTCATTCCATCAAGTATTTCAAAAGCTATTGATTTTTGAAACTCGTTGGTCACAGACAGACCGAAAGAAACTCATTGGTCACAGACAAACAGACCAACAGAAAGACCGACATTGCCACTTATAGAGCTGCTAGTCGCAGCTGAAAACAGATAAGCATCCAAGTCTCTTGCAATTGAATTGTGATGGCAACTACTGAAGTGAGCTTTAAAATTTTAAGGCCACACAAAGTAGATGTTCTGTTTCTCAGGCCAAGTTTTGTAAAATTGCATGCGGGCGGGCGTTTTTTTATTTTATATTTTATTTTTGTAATTATTTCTTTGCTATCAGAAGTTCATGTTCTTGGTTTATTTTATGTTTTAGGCCTCATAATCTACAGAATATCAAGGGTGGTGGTGTATTTCGTCCTTTGGGTGCAACAAGGCTTTGCAATGCTAAAACCTTGTTGCACTCAAGGGACAAATTTATCAGTTTTATTAACTTTTGAAAAATGTCAGACATAAACCATTTAATTTTTATTTTTTCAAGTTTGCATTGGTCATAAAAAGAAAGCATGCGGCAGCCAAAAGGACCATGCGGGAGGGCCTGAGAAACAGATTTTTAATTTTATTAAGCCTAATCAACAAACTACGCACTATAAGTCAAGTCAGAAAAATGAAATAAAAAAAAGCTTTCTCAAACTCGTTCAAGATTTTACATTAGCAAACTCACAATCAAAAATTTGTTGCATTCCTGGTATACATCATACAAGAGGACTAAAAATCATGGAAAATCAATAAACTAAGTGCCATAACTCAAGTTGTCAGAAAAAGGGTGGACTGGCTAAAAACTCAATCAAGATAGTGTACACATACATACCTAAATATTTTGAACTTTAACAGATATTTGTTTGTGTTATCATGCTCACCCACTAAAAATTATGATAAATCAACTAAGGGTGATTACTCTCAAAAACATAAGAAGAAATGTGGTTTCTGAACTTGATCAAGAAACTGTTGCAACAAACTCCTATACCAAAGCCCATTGAAGACAATACGCTGATTGTTATTTGAGCTAGAATGAAAAAATCATTTAAATTAAAGGCCAGACATTTGAATTACTGTGCTAACAGACTAAAACTCACAATAAATCAGCAAACTATGGGCCACAATTCTGGAAAGAAAACTCAGACAAAACTGATTTTCAAACTCAATGTATTTTAGTAACAGACACATGTCTCAAAAATGTTCACAATCCACTAATGTTTGTCTGGATCAAAGGAGTTTTAACCCTTAGGGGCCTATTTCTGACTTTGATCACTTTTACCGTAACAGAACAGATACCCCAAAATGATGTCTCAGGGTTAACTCACAAGTTAAATTTTAAATAGTTTGGCAGTTGTTTTTTGGCAAGTCTTGGCCAAGACCTGCCTAAACAACTGCAAAGCCCCAGGATGTAGACTGCCAGAGTGTAGCAAAATATAAAAAACTCCAGGCCCCAATTAACTGGTAGAGTGCTGGAAGCCATATTTGGGCTTTATTTTGTAGTGCATGTGCCATAACTTTAAGGCTTCATATTCTGATGATGTGCATCATATTATTTTTGAATTGAAATTATTTAGTCTGTCAGGATCTGCCTTGTTACAATTTATGGGAGAGTACAACTAGGCACTCTCCCATAAATTGTAACAAGGCAAAGAGACGTGGACAAATTTGGATGACCAAAAATAATTCAGAACTCTACCAGTTAAGGGTTAAGGCCTGAAGGATTTACTTCAAATTGAAACAAGACTAACAGTGACTGCACAGCCCGAACTATGGTCAAATGGCCTATAATACTGGAAGGAAAAGTTCTGTGTTGAATTTGGTGCTCACCATAGTCCATAATGTTTCAAATTTAATAAAATACAGCTGCACATAGCAGCCGAAAGCTCTACTGACCTTCTTTTCATGAGGTCAAAACAGCCACTACTAGAGGTACTGTGAGCAAACTCACAAAATGATACCCACCTACCCCCCCCCCCCCCCCTCCTGAAATGTATAAGTTAGATTATCTCCCCTTGGAAATGTCAGAACGGAATTATATTGCTTCATGCACATCTTCATATGGAGTTCTTCCACTGTGTAAAGTTTCACGAAATTTCTTCAAATGGTTTAGGAGGAGTTGCGCTTACAAGGATGGACAGACAGTATAAGTTAGATTATCTCCCCTTGGAAATTTCAGAATGGAATTATATTGCTTCATGCACATCTTCATATGGAGTTCTTCCACTGTGTAAAGTTTCATGAAAATTCTTTAAACGGTTTAGGAGGAGTTGCGCTTACAAGGATGGACAGACGGTATAAGTTAGATTATCTCCCCTTGGAAATGTCAGAACGGAATTATATTGCTTCATGCACATCTTCATATGGAGTTCTTCCATTGTGTAAAGTTTCATGAAAATTCTTCAAATGGTTTAGGAGGAGTTGCGCTTACAAGGATGGACAGATGGACAGACGGACAGACAGGGTGATTCCTATATACCCCCCAAACTTTGTTTGCGGGAGGTATAAATATGTTGGAACTTTCTCAACAGAACCAAAAACATACGGATGCCACTTGAACTGGTATAAAGTACAAGACAAAATGAAGTTGTAAGATAACCACCATAAACTATTATCTTTCTCTTCCTACAGAGAAAAATCAGAAAGTAACATCATTTTCTGGAAAGCTTGAGCAGAGGGCTTTCGAGAAAATGAGGTCAGATTCTAGTCTTATCAGTTCACTTAGTTTATTGCAGTTATGTTAAAACTTATTTCGACTTGTACAGTAACGTGCAAGTTCTTTTGACGATATCTGAATGGTTTTATTGGGAAATAGAGATAAAATTTTCCTCCATGAGTGGAATTTAGTTTCTTGGATAATGGGTTAACCGATATAGATTAGGCCTAAAAAAATTAAAGATCTGTTTCTCCGGCCCTCCCGCATGGTCCTTTTGGCTGCCACATGTTCTCTTTTTATAGCCAATGTAAACTTAAATAAAATAAAAATTAAATGGTTTATGTCTGATATTTTACCCAATTTAAAAAATTGATAAATTTGTCCCTTGAGTGCAAGAAGGCTTTGCAATTGCAAAGCCTTCTTGCTCTCAAGGGGCAAAATACACCAGCACCCATGCTATTCCGTAGATTATGAGGCCTAAAATATAAAACAATAACATGAACTTTTGATGACAAAGAAATAATTACAGAAATAAAAAATAAAATAAAAAAATGCTCGCCTGCATGCAATTTTACAAATAATGGCCTGAGAAAGATAAGATCTACTCTGTGGGGCCTTAACCATTTAAACAATGAAACCCTGTACGGGGAGGGGGGGGGGGGAATGATGAAAGTGTGTAAGCAGACAACAACTTTGTCAGCCAAACATTATAGAATTATGGCTTCAGACAGACAAATACAGTTTGTGAAAGAATTAGGTTTTCCCATTCCTGTGACCTTGACCTTCTATCACTCTAGCACAGTGTTGCTGTGCAAAAGACCTCCCATTGGTACCCTTGTGTAAAGTTTCATGGAAATCCACTAAAGAATTATAGAGTTATGGCTCAGGATGGACAAATAAAGTAGGACAAATGGATGGATGGAGAGAGACTGACAAAAAGATGGACGGACAGAAAACCTGGATTTTTAAGATGAGAAATTCAACCCAAATCAGGAAAACTGAAATGCACTATAGGGAACAAACCTTGATGACTTTTACAGTCATTATTGTCGCATCTTCTTTTATAACCTGCATCTTCTACTCCAGATGTGCTGCCACACGTTGCACAGTGTGAATACCTATCATGCCAGGCCATCAATGACCTTGCCTCAGCATATATACCACCATGCACTGGTGTAAACATCATAGCTCCCGGAAGAGGACTAATGAATGATGAATCAGGAACTAGTGATGTAATGCGTTCACTCTCTATACTTGAAACATCAACAGCAAACCAAGCACCTTTTTCTGTTTCATCTAGTGAAGTCCACTGTTTAAATAATATATTCTCTTTATAAACTCCTAAAAATAAAACTAAAGGCTTGGTAGAATTTAGATGAAATGCTAAGTCACTATAAGACAATAAAGCCAGTTTATAAACTCCTTTGGATTTTGTCTGATCAGTGTTTGATACAGTTAGTGGCTCGAGGTCTGACAACACAATATATTTTGTGGAATCTTTTTTCATCACCGATTTAATCCAGTCATGATCTTTCCTTTTTTCTGCACATCTGTCCAATGGATTTAAGGAGAAATAATTTCGGACTTCTCCGGCTGTGTTCTCTTGTTCATCTATACTGATTTTCAAAAGTTTAGCTGCTTCCTCCTGGTTCCAAAACACGGCAACATCATAAGCTGTTTGACCTGTGCTGTTTATCTGTTTAGTGTTGCATCTGTAAAAAAAAAAGGAGAAACATTTGGCCAAAGAAATTTGAAACTCAAGTTTTCAAACTCTGTGCCCCAGGTGTCTTTAAAGTCTTGGAATTAGGGCTGTCATGATTTTTTAATATAGGAATCGATTAATCATCGCAAATAATCGATAATAATCTCCCTCTCGTTGAAGTTGTTAAAAAGGAAGTTAAAGTCAACTGACCAACCTCAAGTAAACGGCGAATACGATCCTCTTTTAGGTACAGTCAAAGGTTTGATGTTCTGAACTTTGATTGAAACGGATAGGCAGAAACAAAGGCATGCTTACAGGCAGTTGTGGGAGTCCGGTACATGACTTTTTGCGAAGAGAGAGTTAGGATGTCTCAAGAGCTAGTCTTGTGGCTGCATGTTTACCACTGCACATTTAGTGCGAGACATTCGGTGGGTTCGACATAGAGTGGATGTGGGGAGGGTGGTACCCCTCCAATACTCTTAGAGTATGCGGTCACGGCTCTCTGCACGCTGAGTATATGGGCAGAGAATTGTTATAGACTGTGGTCCATGTTTTGGACACTCATATGGGTGGACTTCCATCCCGTGGAGTTATGTAACTTTTCACTGCTTATGAAAATGGATTGCGCTCCATCAGCTGTAGGCTGAGCATAGGTACGGGTTACTTATTTAGCGCATGATACAGCGTGTTGTTTTTGAGTAACTGCTGCGTGTGAGAATACGTGTTTCACTGATTGGGTGAAATTCGAATATACGATGTGCACACTGTTTTATTTGTGAGATCGTATCAGTATTTGGTATGCGTGCGATAACATTTTTTGACAGAAATGGAAGAAAATCGGCAGCTCCCATATAGATGTCACCCCACACAAGCACACCAAGTTTACAAGCAATCCAATCATACATGTGCCCTGCAGGGTGTGTCAAAGGGAAATATTGATGCCTAACTCCACTAACTTTTTACTAACTTCATCAGAGATTGTTGCCAATGGCAATTATTTTTGACGGAAATGGAAGAAAATCGATAGCTCCCATCAAGAGGTAACCCCAAACAAAGATACCAAGTTTCAAACCATCCTGATTATAAATGTGTCCTGTAGGGCACGCCAAAGGAATAAGTTGATTCCTGACTAAACTAAGTTCAAAGGTCGTTGCCAGTGGCAACATTTTTTGACAGAAAATGGAAGAAAATCAATAGCTCCCATGTGGAGGTCATCCCAAACAAGCATGCCAGGTTTCAAAACAATTCGATCATAAATGTGCCCTGTAGGGTGTGACAAAAGGAAATATTGAGGTTTGACTAAACTAAGTTCTAAGAATGTTGCCAGCGGCAACATTTTTTGACGGAAATGGAAGAAAATCGATAGCTCCCATCTAGAGCTCACCCCAAACAAGCATACCAAGTTTAAAAGTGATCTGGTAAAAACTGAGCACTGCAGGTTGTGCCAAAAGCGAAATAATGATGCATAACTGCACAAAGTTCATTGAAGGCCATTGCCAGAGGCAACATTTTTTTAAAGACATTGAAGAAAATCGATAGCTCCCATCTAGAGGTAACCCCAAACATGCATACAAAGTTTCAAACCGATCTGACCATAAATGTTCCCTGTAGGGCATGCCAAAGGAATATATTAATGCCTGACTAAACTAAGTTCAAAGGTCATTGCCAACGGCAACATTTTTTGATGGAAAAGGAAGAAAATCGATAGCTCCCATCTAGAGGTAACCCCAAATAAGCATACCAAGTTTCAAAGTGATCCAATAATAAATGTGCCCTGCAGGGTGTGCCAAGTGGAAATTTTGATGCATAACTGCACTAAGTTCATCAAAGGTGCTTACCAGTGGCAACATTTATTGGCAGATATAGAAGAAAATCGATAGCTCCCATCTAGAGGTAACCCCAAACACGCATACCAAGTTTCAAATCGATCTGATCAAAAATGTGCTCTGTACGGCGTGCCAAAGGAGTATATTGATGCTTGACTAAACTAAGTTCAAAGATTGTTGCCAGCGGCAAAATTTTTTGACGGATGGAAATGGAAGAAAATCGATAGCTCCCCTCTAGAGATCACCGCAAACAAGCATGCCAGGTTTCAAAGTAATCAGATCATAAATGTGCCCTGTAGGATGTGCCAAAGGGAAATATTGAGGTCTGACTAAACTAAGTTCTAAGAACGTTGGCCCCGGCAACATTTTTTGACAGAAATGGACAAAAATTGATAGCTCCCATCTAGAGGTCACCCCAAACAAGCATGCCAGGTTTCAAAGCAATCCGATCATAAATGTGCCCTGTAGGGTGTGCCAAAGGGAAATATTGAGGTCTGACTAAACTAAGTTCTAAGAACGTTGGCCGCGGCAACATTTTTTGATGGAAATTGAAGAAAATCGATGGCTCCCATCTAGAGGTCACCCCAAACAAGCATACCAAGTTTCAAAGCGATCAAATCATAAATGTGACCTGTGAGGTGTGCCAGAGGAAATTGTGGACATACGTACATACGTATGTATATACGCTGATAGATGAGAAGTAATGGCCAATAGCTCAGCTTGACTTTGTCAAGCTGAGCTAAAAATGGGATACCAGTTGAACAGAGGAGATTCATTTGAACTGAAATGAATATTCTCTGCCCAAGTGAATATAGGGGTGCTGCAAAGATTCAAAATTTGATTCAATTAAAAACTGTTCCATTTCTTGCGTGGGGGCACGATGACAACGTGTACTAGGGCGTACTGCACGTCGATGGTGCGCATGTCTTCAACCAATCTGACCCTGCCTGTGCTGCAGTGCGGAGTTCCAATGTTGGGAAGCTGGCAGCTGCTCATCGTTGCTTGGTGGTTCTCTCCGGGTACTCCGGCTTCCTCCACCCGTAAAACTGTCACGGTCATGATTAGCCATTGTGCATAAATATGTGACCTTAAACACCAATAAATAATAATAATAATTAAAAACTGTCCTGGTGATTCAATTCGAGTGACACAGATTCATAATTTTTTTTAAATAAAAGATCTGATGATAGAAGATCCTTTTTTCTCTCCTGGATTACTCAGTTTTTTTTATCGATGTGCCTAAAAAGATGAGTTAAGTGGTAAGAAGGTAACAGGGCTTATATTCCGACAAGAATCTGAGAATCCAAACACGCAAAGATTTGACCAACAAAACCAGTGAGAATCCCATCGATTCTCACTGTTCCTCTGCTAGAATTCATGTGAAAGGAACTGAGTTAATTTAACCTTTAAACTAACATAGTGGCAGCAAATTAACCAATACAAGGCTAATATGACCTGCAATATCTGGACACTTTGTCAATAAAATTGGACAAATATGGCTGTCATTGGAACCAGCTAATTGAGCCGGTTCCAATGACATCCATATTTGTAAGATTTTATTGATAAATACAGTTTATTTTTAAAAATATTATCAAATTCAGTTTATGTTTTAAAACTTAAAAAGTGGTGTTAGATAAATCATTAACATGTGTTATCAGTATACATTGTACAACAGGGGTTCAACCATAGCAACCTCATGGAATCCTGGGACACACATAGCAGGTATGGATTCTCACAACCAGCTCTACGAGAATCCAAATGGATTCTCCCAAATTTAGATGCATTTACCAGGTAACAGGGTATCTGTTGTTCAGTTTTGCATCGCCATTTGCGAGGCAATGTCTCCCGTAGTGATGAGCCGATTATCGGTATGGGTTATCGGTATCGGCCGATAAATGGCTTATCGGCCGGGTATTGGTATCGGCAAAAAATACCAATTCTGCCGATATTGGCAGCCGATATGTCTTTTTTTTCCAAATCAAGTTCTCAGGCAAATCGCTGATAATCTATAGGAACTTCCCTTGGACGTATTTGTCCCAAACGTGCCTGTCCTACTCTTCTCTGCTGAATTCAACTACATGGAAGCGAATTTTAATAGCAGAGAGTGTAAACCTTTCTTAGTTAACTGATCATAGACAGCGGAAAGCTTGCCGTCGAAGAAAACTCTCCAGAGACCGGAGCGACTCTGAGAGAGTTTTTCACCTTACTATCTACACGCGTGGATGTAGCCAGGGCTGTGTCACATCCAACCACCTCCATATTGCCACTAAAGGACGGAGTTTTATGTGAGGCCCTTGAAAGAACTCTTAAGGAGATTGTGCTAGAGGTCATCCCGAACACACATACCAAGTTTCATAGTGATTCGATCATAAATGTGCCCTGAAGGGTGTGTTAAAGGGAAATATTGAGGTCTGACTAAACTGAGTTCAAAGGTCAGCGATAACATTTCTTGACAGAAATGGAAGAAAATCGGCAGCTCCCATAAAGATGTCACCCCACACAAGCACACCAAGTTTGCAAGCGATCCAATCAAACATGTGCCCTGCTGGGTGTGTCAAAGGGAAATATTGATGCCTAACTCCACTAACTTTTTACTAACTAGATCAGAGGTTGCTGCCAATGGCAACTATTTTTGACGGAAATGGAAGAAAATCGATAGCACCCATCAAGAGGTAACCCCAAACAAAGATACCAAGTTTCAAACCATCCTGATTATAAATGTGTCCTGTAGGGCATGCCAAAGGAATAAGTTGATTCCTGACTAAACTAAGTTTAAATGTCATTGCCAGTGGCAACATTTTTTGATGGAAAATGGAAGAAAATCAATAGCTCCCATGTAGAGGTCACCCCAAACAAGCATGCCAGGTTTCAAAACAATTTGATCATAAATGTGCCCTGTAGGGTGTGACAAAAGGAAATATTGAGGTTTGAACTAAACTAAGTTCTAAGAATGTTGCCAGCGGCAACATTTTTTGACGAAAATGGAAGAAAGTTAAAAAATTTATAGTACTTTATATATTTTTTATACTGTACCAATGACCCAGACTTAGCTGGTGCTAACTCTAACAAAACCAGGGCCAAACACAAATTTTGCCCCCCAGTCCCCAAAATTTGCATCCAAAACCAAAAGAAATCATGTCCTATAGGACCTCCATACTGTGCAGTGTCAAGGACGTCCCGAAATTGGTGCCAATTATCATTCTTACTGGCAGTGCCTGGTCAGCGCTATGTACTCAGCGGGGAGGCAAGAGTTCCCAACTCCTGGGAGGGCCATCCCCGTCTGGGTCATTGGTAAGTATAAAAAATATATAAATTACTATAAATTTTTTAACATTTTTATACTGTACCAATGACCCAGACTTAGCTGAATAGTAAAAAGGCTGGAGGGCCTAGGACATAGAGGAAAATCCAATAAGCTCAACTATATAATAAAGAGGTAACCCCTTAAGGAGAAAAGGAGTATTAGGCTTTACATGTATCTTTCTTATTTAATATTAAATTAGAAAGATACAATACCCTTAATAATTGAGCACAATAATATTCATGTTCTCTATTAACATCCAGTATAACCCTTATACTAATTATTTTTAAAGTAAGCCAATAAATAAAGTAGTCCAGAGAATTGAGACTCTTTATAATCTTTTAAAAGTGTCCGAGTATTGTATATTAAAGCCCGTTTGACACTTGACATATACAAATGCTTCACACCGAGCTAAACTTTAAAAATAAGACATGAATGAATTTTAACATTAATATTACACTTTAAAACCATCCCGGAAGCGACTCAGAAATACTGACTTTGGAGGAGGCATTCCCTTGCTTTTCACTATAAAGCAGGTGACCTAAGGGAACACCTGCCCCCCCCCAACCCCCCCACCCCCCCATTCCCCTTGCCCTGGGTCAAATAGCCCAGAGCGAAGAGGGCAGCCGGACGGAGTCACTGCCGGAACAGAAAGCCTGCATAACTATAGTTGCAACTGATTAGTGGACGACATTCTGAGCAACAGATAACGGACCTAAACAATGCAGGTCTCCAGAAATGGACTCAATATTTCTGAGATAAAAATTCGTGAATGTGGATGGCTGAGACCAATAAGCAGCCTTCATTAAATCTGTAATAGCAACACTATTAGCATAAGCCCAAGAAGTAGCAAGAGCTCTTACTTCATGAGCGGAAATCTTAAGCACAGACTGCTGAGAAGAAGATAAACTCTCATAAGCAGTACGGATAGTTAATTGAATCCATCTAGCAATAGAATGGACCGAAATATCCCTTCTATTAGGCATCAAAGACAGAAAGAAACGTTTCCGTCCCTTTCTGATAAACTGAGATCTCTGTTTTTGATACGTAACGCTCTAACAGGACAGAGTAAAGGCCTACGCCCGTCTGAAGACGGAAGGGCCTTAATAACAATAGGTTCCGGATATTTATTAGGAGCCTGATTCTTAGCTAAAAAACCCACATTAGTAGTGAAGGTGATAGTGTTCCCGACACTACGATAGTGAGAATCATCCACCGACAGTGCATGAAGCTCACTGACTCTTCTAGCAGAAGTCTTATAAGATAAGAATTTGAAATCTACTGTCCCAAGAGGTTCAAATGGCTTTTCCTTTAATTTAAGAAGAACCCAAGCTAAATTCCATTTAGGAATTAATCTAAGAGTTCTGGGTCTATTTATCGAGAAGTTTCTAACCAACTTAGATAAAGAGACATTAGATCCAATTTGTAAACTATCATGATGTGCATAGGTATCAGATAACATAGACCTATAACCCTTAATAGTAACAGGCTGCAGTTTGATTTCGTCAAACAAGTATACTAGAAAGTTTGCAATGTCTGGTATAGAGGGATCAAAAATATCTACAGAATGATCCCTACACCAACGACGAAAAACCTTCCACTTAGCCGCATAGTTTAGCGAAGAGGAGGTCTTCCTACAGTTAGAAATCGCATCCACTGCTCGTCCTGTAAAGTGCTTGCCATGCAAGAAGGACCGCACAACGGAAAAACGTGAAGGTTGAGACCTTGCGGGTTGTGATGGAGTTGACGCGATTTCCCCTGCGAAAGAAGATCCTCCCGTGGAGGAAGCTTTCGCGGTAGGTCCCACAACAGACACCTGAGTAGATTTATCCACGGTCTCTGTGGCGACAGAGATGCTACCAACAGAATCTTGCATTGAGATTGTTTTATCTTTAGCAATACTTGTTGAATTAACGGCACTGGAGGATACGCATATCCTATCATTCCGTCCCAAGGGATCGACAGAGCGTCTACTGCAAATGCTCTTGGATCCGGACATGGAGACACATACGTCTGCAACTGATTGTTGAGATGTGTCGCAAATAAGTCTATCATTGGCCGTTCCCATTGGTAGCAAATCTGATTGAATACTTGTTTGTTGAGAGTCCACTCCGACGGCAACAAGCGACCCTTTCATGAAAGGGAGTCTGCTAGCACATTCAGACGACCCGGTATGTGACGGACCGAAAGAAGAACCTGATGTTCTAGCGCAAACAGAAGGATTCTTTCCGTTAGATTGAACAACGGAACTGAATGAGTGCCTCCCTGATTCCGTATATACGCCACTACTGTCGTATTGTCGGATAGGATTTGGACATGAGCATTGTGAATAATGTCCATCCAATGACGTAACGCAAGCCAAATTGACATCATTTCCTTGATGTTTATGTGCTTGCACAGGAATTGAGGATCCCAAAGACCCTGGCATCTCGAATCCGTTGGGATCAATGATGCACCCCAACCTGTTTGACTGGCATCCGTCATAATGGTAAAACTCGGATCCGGCAACTGCAGCGGAACTCCCTGAGTTAACCACTGAATGTTTGCCCAAGTCTGAATCTCTTGTTTCACTTGATCTGACAAGAGAACGTCTACGTCGAGCGAATGAATTTTCACACTCCAATTCTGAGTCAAGAAAATTTGGAGAGGACGCGTGCGTAACCGCCCCATCGGAATGAGATCCGCAGCGGCTCCGCACAGACCTATCAGTCTCATAAATTCTCTCGCTGTGACTTTGTCTGCGTGCAGACAATAGCTGTGACTTTGTCTGCGTGCAGACAATAGCGAGCGTAACAACTGACTAATTTCGCTCTGGTTAACGGCAGATGAACGAGATTGTTGTGCGTCTCGAAGCTCATTCCCAGATGAGTGAATGACTTGGACGGCACCAGATCCGACTTCTCCTCGTTTACTATAAAACCGAGACGTCGGAGCAATAGAAGTAGATTCTGAACATGGTTCTGAAGCGTTAACTCATTGCCGTACCTCTGAAGAATGTCGTCCAGGTAGGCCGACGTTACCGCAGATGAATGAGCTCGGAAATAGATCATTACCGAGTTCATTACCCGAGTGAAAGCCCAGGGTGCTAGATTCAGTCCGAAGCACATCGCACGGAATTGATACACCACTCCTAGGACTGCGAAGCGTAGATACTTTCTGAATGTCGGATGTACCATGACGTGAAAGTACGCATCTTTGAGATCTATGCTTGTTGCATAATCGTTCACCCGAATACTTGCTCTGACCGACCGAATCGTCTCCATATAAAATTTCGGAGCGACGATCAGCTTGTTTATCCAGCTCAAATCTATGACTGGACGGAACGAGCCGTCTGGTTTCGGAACCAGAAACAGATGGCTGTAGAATCCCGGAGTCTCCTGGTTTTCTACGACCTCTACCGCGTTCTTCATTAAAAGAGACTGCACCTCTGATAACAGAGCATCTCTTTTCTGCGGATTTGACGGAAGTTGAGTCCACTTTGGACTTCGAGTTAATGGAGGCTTTCGTTTGAAGGATATCTTTAGGCCTTCCGAAGTCACTCCTCTCACCCAAGGGTCGTCCGTAATCGACGCCCATTCTTGTGAAAAGCTCGACAACCTTCCGCCAACCAGTATGCGATAGAGGTTTAAGCCATCACCTCCTGGACCTGCGAGGCCTGCGGTAGGAGAAACCACGTCCTCCACGACCCGCACCTCATCCCGTCGACCTCGGGGCGTCCGACCGGTTGTCCCGGCCCGAAGGACGTCCCGAACGAGAGTCGCTACCCTGACGGTCTCTCGAATAAGACCAAGAGGACGCACCGGAACCTCTATAGGAACCTCTCTTGGGCGCATTAGACCCAGAAGTGCCTGTCTTATTCTTGTCTGCTGTATCCGACTTCTTAGAAGCAGATTTGAACAACAGAGAATCCGAAGCTTTCTTTGTAATTTTATCATAAATAGCAGAAAGCTTGCCGTCAAAGAGAAGCTCTCCAGAGACCGAAGCGACTCTAAGAGAGTTCTTCACCTTAGTATCCACGAGTGTGGATGTAGCTAGGGCTGCGTCATGTCTAACCAACTCCAGGTTTGCCACAGAAAGGGCGGAGTTACACGTGGAATAAGCTACTGCCCTTGAAAGAAGTCTTAAAGAGGATTGTATATCCTGAAATTCTTTCCCTTGAAGGCACAGTGATAACGCCTTAGTAAGGTGATCTGCGTAAGATAAGGCATCTAAATTGGCTCTGTTAGACGAAATAGCTGTTTCCAACACTGCGGTTGGAATAGAAGCCGACGACGGTAATGATAGCTCTAAGTCTTCCGCCTCGTCGTCCATACGCAGAGGAACTCTCGGAATACCCTGTCCTGCCGTGTCGAATTTATTCCTTGCATTAATGAAAGGCAGGTTGAGAGTATTGGCGGACAAGAAACCTGCTTTCCCCATCTTGGAAGCAAGTTTAAATATAGCGTCGTTCAATAATTCAAATGTTCTTGCAACATTATTGGACTGCGACGGAAACTCGGGAGCGATGTCCCTGAACCGCTCAAAAAATTCAGAGTCCAATGACGCTATAATCCTCTTGTCCGGAACCGCAGCAGTCTGGCCCGACGGAACAACTTGAGGGAGAAAGTGCCGGATGAAGTCCACGGCAGCTTTATGTTGTTCCGAAAGGGATAGCTCCAAATCATCCGTGTCCCTTTCACCATCCGGTCGGACCTCATGATGCTCCCGGTCGTCTGCCCCCGATGCTTCGGCGGAGCGTACCGACCCAGCGCCGTCGGATAATTCTCGATCCAACACCGTTTCTGTCGGCTGCTGGGATGCTGCGATAAGCTGTGCTATCTGCACAAGAATGTCCGGCGTTGAGACCTGCGGAGGCGCAGTCTTTCGCTGCTTCGCCGAGGGCAGCTCCGCATCAGATGGCTCCCGCATACTTTTTCTATGCGAACGTCCGGAGTCCATCGGCCCCGTGTCCCTGGCTGCCGGATGGCGTGACCTGGTCGCCGAAGAATCCTTGATCGGCGAAGCTGGTAAGATATCGGCGGTCACGCAGCCAAGGTGCGGTCGTGTGCGCTGACGAGAAGAAGAAGCCTTAGCAGTCTCCGCGGACTGCCTATACAACGGAGCGTCCCGAGCGACGGACGTATGCTCCGCTTGCGACACATTTTGTACCACAACATCTGGTCCCAGATGTTGTTGTACGAGAGAGGGGCCTCTCTCGCTCGCGGCCCGGCTGGACCTGGACGAGCTAGGAACCGGACTCAAAGGCTTCCTCCAATCTCGCTTACTATCCGCCGTCACTGGGTGTGCACATTGAATGTTTATAGTGCTCGCATCACCCAACATTTCCTCCTGGACCGCATCGGACGAACCTGGCTGCTGAACCATTCGGTGAATGGATGCTACACCGGGCGAGCTAGCGGATGACATTTGTCTAATCTCCATGAGCACTTTTGCCGCTAGCTCTGAATTCATTTGTGACGACGGAAGCGCACTTGCAGAAGATAACATGGAAACATCACCCTGTTCTTGTTCCTCTGAAATAGAAACTGAGAGAGTAGAGTGACCTTGCGGAGAAAGAGCCGGCATAGCCCTTTCTCCAGAAACAACATACCGTGACACACGTTTCCAATGTTTGTCATCCCAATATTGACATATAGAACAGGGATTAGTGCGAGAACACTGACTACAATTAATACAATGATCATGAAAGTCAGAGGAAGATTTCTTCCCATTACAATTTGAACAATAACCTTTCATTGTGAAAAGTCAACAACAAGTCCTAGTTACTCGCACAAACCCCTGACACAAAGATACATAATAACATGATCCATTAATAAATGAAAAAACAATTGCAAATCAAAATAAATTTGAAAAAATATTTTTTCAGCGAAGCCCAAGTTTCTGAAAAGTAACGTTGAGCCCCGATGGATCCGATGGCAAAGTGTGGTCAAAAATTTTAAATTTATATTAAATAATTAATGAGACACTTACGGATAATATAAATGTATCTTATAGTGAGATAAACTACACCAAAGGCAAACAGCCCCCCTCCAAAAAAGGCTGTTGCCAATGTAAACAAACAGTGTAAAACACCAGAAAACATGACTCCAGGCACTGAAAAAACTGGCCCGAAATCAGTCATCAAAATTACACTCTATCTGATGCAAGACAGAGACTCCCAGGGGAGAATCTGCAGAACATCAGATGGAAGATGCAGAACAACGTTTATACACCCATGGGTGAAAACGTAACTATGGGGAAAATAACAGAAAACATTCTGTATCCAAGCAACTCTCCCAAGAAAATTTTAGAAATGAACTTTCTCAAAAATATGCCAAAAGCATGGGAGAATTGCAAGGGGGGACTTAGAAGGCTAGGGGAGAGGAAACACTGAATAAGCAGTGCAACATTTTAGCAAGAATGACAACAAGAGGCCCATGCCTCGAAAATAGGCAACTTAACATAATTTCATAAAAAATTTTAAGTACAGCCCTGATTATTTTTTGTCACTTCTTTTTCCTCTTCTCCTTCTATATCCTCCTTAGAATCACCATTTCTCCAAAAATTACGTGTCTGGCATCCTTTAAACTGAGATTTACAAGCACAAAGATCAGTGAGATGTTGACTGATGAAGGGCCAAACAGAGAAAATGATAATTGGCGCCAATTTCGGGACGTCCTTGACACTGCGCATGCGCAGTGGGGGCGTAGTATGGAGGTCCGATAGGACATGATTTCTTTTGGTTTTGGATGCAAATTTTGGGGATTGGGGGGCAAAATTTGTGTTTGGCCCTGGTTTTGTTAGAGTTAGCACCAGCTAAGTCTGGGTCATTGGTACAGTATAAAAATATCGATAGCTCCCATCTAGAGCTCACCCCAAACAAGCATACCAAGTTTCAAAGTGATCTGGTAAAAACTGAGCACTGCAGGTTGTGCCAAAAGCGAAATATTGATGCATAACTGCACTAAGTTCATCGAAGGCCATTGCCAGAGGCAACATTTTTTTAAAGAAATTGAAGAAAAGCGATAGCTCCCATCTAGAGGTAACCCCAAACAAGCATACAAAGTTTCAAACCGATCTGACCATAAATGTTCCCTGTAGGGCATGCCAAAGGAATATATTAATGCCTGACTAAACTAAGTTCAAAGGTCATTGCCAACAGCAACATTTTTTGACAGAAAAGGAAGAAAATCGATAGCTCCCATCTAGAGGTAACCCCAAATAAGCATACCAAGTTTCAAAGTGATCCAATAATAAATGTGCCCTGCAGGGTGTGCCAAGTGAAAATTTTGATGCATAACTGCACTAAGTTCATCAAAGGTGGTTGCCAGCGGCAACATTTATTGGCAGATATAGAAGAAAATCGATAGCTCCCATCTAGAGGTAACCCCAAACAAGCATACCAAGTTTCAAACCGATCTGATCAAAAATGTGCTCTGTATGGCGTGCCAAAGGAGTATATTGATGCTTGACTAAACTAAGCTCAAAGATTGTTGCCAGCGACAAAATTTTTTGACGGATGGAAATGGAAGAAAATTGATAGCTCCCCTCTAGAGATCACCGCAAACAAGCATGCCAGGTTTCAAAGCAATCAGATCATAAATGTGCCCTGTAGGATGTGCCAAAGGGAAATATTGAGGTCTGACTAAACTAAGTTCTAAGAACGTTGGCCCCGGCAACATTTTTTGACAGAAATGGACAAAAATTGATAGCTCCCATCTAGAGGTCACCCCAAACAAGCATGCCAGGTTTCAAAGCAATCCGATCATAAATGTGCCCTGTAGGGTGTGCCAAAGGGAAATATTGAGGTCTGACTAAACTAAGTTCTAAGAACGTTGGCCGCGGCAACATTTTTTGATGGAAATTGAAGAAAATCGATGGCTCCCATCTAGAGGTCACCCCAAACAAGCATACCAAGTTTCAAAGCGATCAAATCATCAATGCGACCTGTGAGGTGTGCCAGAGGAAATTGTGGACATACGTACATACGTATGTACATATGCTGACAATGATGAGAAGTAATGGCCAATAGCTCAGCTTGACTTTGTCAAGCTGAGCTAAAAATGGGATACCAGTTGAACAGAGGAGATTCATTTGAACTGAAATGAATATTCTCTGCCCAAGTGAATATAGGGGTGCTGCAAAGATTCAAAATTTGATTCAATTAAAAACTGTTCCATTTCTCGCGTGGGGGCATGATGACAACGTGTACTAGGGCGTACTGCACGTCGATGGTGCGCATGTCTTCAACCAATCTGACCCTGCCTGTGCTGCAGTGCGGAGTTCCAATGTTGGGAGGCTGGCAGCTGCTCATCGTTGCTTGGTGGTTCTCTCCGGGTACTCCGGCTTCCTCCACCCGTAAAACTGTCACGGTCATGATTAGCCATTGTGCATAAATATGTGACCTTAAACACCAATAAATAATAATAATAATAATAATTAAAAACTGTCCTGGTGATTCAATTCAAGTGACACAGATTCATAATTTTTTTTAAATAAAAGATCTGATGATAGAAGAAGATCCTTTTTTCTCTCCTGGATTACCCAGTTTTTTTTATCGATGTGCCTAAAAGGATGAGTGAAGTGGTAAGAAGGTACACAGGGCTTATATTCCGACGAGAATCTGAGAATCCAAACACGCAAAGATTTGACCAACAAAACCAGTGAGAATCCCATCGATTCTCACTGTTCCTCTGCTAGAATTTATGTGAAAGGAACTGAGTTAATTTAACCTTTAAACTAACATAGTGGCAGCAAATTAACCAATACAAGGCAGCCGATATGTCTTTTTTTTCCAAATCATGTTCTCAGGCAAATCGCTGATAATCTATAGGAACTTCTCTTGGACGTATTTGTCCCAAACGTGCCTGTCCTACTCTTCTCTGCTGAATTCAACTACATGGAAGCGAATTTTAATAGCAGAGAGTGTAAACCTTTCTTAGTTAACTGATCATAGACTGCGGAAAGCTTGCCGTCGAAGAAAACTCTCCGGAGACCGGAGCGACTCTGAGAGAGTTTTTCACCTTACTATCTACACGCGTGGATGTAGCCAGGGCCGTGTCACATCCAACCAACTCCATATTGCCACTAAAGGACGGAGTTTTACGTGAGGCCCTTGAAAGAACTCTTAAGGAGATTGTGCTAGAGGTCACCCCGAACACACATACCAAGTTTCATAGTGATTCGATCATAAATGTGCCCTGAAGGGTGTGTTAAAGGGAAATATTGATGCCTAACTCCACTAACTTTTTACTAACTAGATCAGAGGTTGTTGCCAATGGCAACTATTTTTGACGGAAATGGAAGAAAATCGATAGCACCCATCAAGAGGTAACCCCAAACAAAGATACCAAGTTTCAAACCATCCTGATTATAAATGTGTCCTGTAGGGCATGCCAAAGGAATAAGTTGATTCCTGACTAAACTAAGTTTAAATGTCATTGCCAGTGGCAACATTTTTTGATGGAAAATGGAAGAAAATCAGTAGCTCCCATGTAGAGGTCACCCCAAACAAGCATGCCAGGTTTCAAAACAATTCGATCATAAATGTGCCCTGTAGGGTGTGACAAAAGGAAATATTGAGGTTTGACTAAACTAAGTTCTAAGAATGTTGCCAGCGGCAACATTTTTTGACGAAAATGGAAGAAAATCGATAGCTCCCATCTAGAGCTCACCAGAAACAAGCATACCAAGTTTCAAAGTGATCTGGTAAAAACTGAGCACTGCAGGTTGTGCCAAAAGCGAAATAATGATGCATAACTGCACTAAGTTCATCGAAGGCCATTGCCAGAGGCAACATTTTTTTAAAGAAATTGAAGAAAAGCGATGGCTCCCATCTAGAGGTAACCCCAAACAAGCATACAAAGTTTCAAACCGATCTGACCATAAATGTTCCCTGTAGGGCATGCCAAAGGAATATATCAATGCCTGACTAAACTAAGTTCAAAGGTCATTGCCAACGGCAACATTTTTTGATGGAAAAGGAAGAAAATCGATAGCTCCCATCTAGAGGTAACCCCAAATAAGCATACCAAGTTTCAAAGTGATCCAATAATAAATGTGCCCTGCAGGATGTGCCAAGTGAAAATTTTGATGCATAACTGCACTAAGTTCATCAAAGGTGGTTGCCAGCGGCAACATTTATTGGCAGATATAGAAGAAAATCGATAGCTCCCATCTAGAGGTAACCCCAAACAAGCATACCAAGTTTCAAACCGATCTGATCAAAAATGTGCTCTGTACGGCGTGCCAAAGGAGTATATTGATGCTTGACTAAACTAAGTTCAAAGATTGTTGCCAGCAGCAAAATTTTTTGACGCACGGAAATGGAAGAAAATCGACAGCTCCCCTCTAGAGATCACCGCAAACAAGCATGCCATGTTTCAAAGCAATCCGATCATAAATTTGCCCTGTAGGGTGTGCCAAAGGGAAATATTGAGGTTTAACTAAACTAAGAACGTTGGTCGCGACAACATTTTTTGAAGAAAATGGAAGAAAATCGATAGCTCCCATCTAGAGGTCACCCCAAACAAGCATGCCAGGTTTCAAAGCAATCAGATCATAAATGTGCCCTGTAGGATGTGCAAAGGGAAATATTGAGGTCTGACTAAACTAAGTTCTAAGAACGTTGGCCCCAGCAACATTTTTTGACGGAAATGGACAAAAATTGATAGCTCCCATCTAGAGGTCACCCCAAACCAGCATGCCAGGTTTCAAAGCAATCCGATCATAAATGTGCCCTGTAGGGTGTGCCAAAGGGAAATATTGAGGTCTGACTAAACTAAGTTCTAAGAACGTTGGCCGCGGCAACATTTTTTGATGGAAATTGAAGAAAATCGATGGCTCCCATCTAGAGGTCACCCCAAATAAGCATACCAAGTTTCAAAGCGATCAAAGCATAAATGCAACCTGTGAGGTGCGCCAGAGGAAATTGTGGACATACGTACATACGTATGTACGTACGCTGACAGATGAGAAGTGATGGCCAATAGCTCAGCTTGACTTTGTCAAGTTGAGCTAAAAATGGGATACCAGTTGAACAGAGGAGATTCATTTGAACTGAAATGAATATTCTCTGCCCAAGTGAATATAGGGGTGCTGCAAATTTTCAAAATTTGATTCAATTAAAAACTGTTCCATTTCTCGCGTGGGGGCACAATGACAACGTGTACTAAGGCGTACTGCACGTCGATGGTGCGCATGTCTTCAATCAATCTGACCCTGCCTGTGCTGCAGTGCGGAGTTCCAATGTTGGGGAGCTGGCAGCTGCTCATCGTTGCTTGGTGGTTCTCTCCGGGTACTCCGGCTTCCTCCACCCGTAAAACTGTCACGGTCATGATTAGCCATTGTGCATAAATATGTGACCTTAAACACCAATAAATAATAATAATAATAATAATTAAAAACTGTCCTGGTGATTCAATTCGAGTGACACAGATTCATAATTTTTTTTAAATAAAAGATCTGATGATAGAAGAAGATCCTTTTTTCTCTCCTGGATTACCCAGTTTTTTTTATCGATGTGCCTAAAAGGATGAGTGAAGTGGTAAGAAGGTACACAGGGCTTATATTCCGACGAGAATCTGAGAATCCAAACACGCAAAGATTTGACCAACAAAACCAGTGAGAATCCCATCGATTCTCACTGTTCCTCTGCTAGAATTTATGTGAAAGGAACTGAGTTAATTTAACCTTTAAACTAACATAGTGGCAGCAAATTAACCAATACAAGGCAGCCGATATGTCTTTTTTTTCCAAATCAAGTTCTCAGGCAAATCGCTGATAATCTATAGGAACTTCCCTTAGACGTATTTGTCCCAAAGTGCCTGTCCTACTCTTCTCTGCTGAATTCAACTACATGGAAGCGAATTTTAATAGCAGAGAGTGTAAACCTTTCTTAGTTAACTGATCATAGACTGCGGAAAGCTTGCCGTCGAAGAAAACTCTCCGGAGACCGGAGCGACTCTGAGAGAGTTTTTCACCTTACTATCTACACGCGTGGATGTAGCCAGGGCCGTGTCACATCCAACCAACTCCATATTGCCACTAAAGGACGGAGTTTTACGTGAGGCCCTTGAAAGAACTCTTAAGGAGATTGTGCTAGAGGTCACCCCGAACACACATACCAAGTTTCATAGTGATTCGATCATAAATGTGCCCTGAAGGGTGTGTTAAAGGGAAATATTGATGCCTAACTCCACTAACTTTTTACTAACTAGATCAGAGGTTGTTGCCAATGGCAACTATTTTTGACGGAAATGGAAGAAAATCGATAGCACCCATCAAGAGGTAACCCCAAACAAAGATACCAAGTTTCAAACCATCCTGATTATAAATGTGTCCTGTAGGGCATGCCAAAGGAATAAGTTGATTCCTGACTAAACTAAGTTTAAATGTCATTGCCAGTGGCAACATTTTTTGATGGAAAATGGAAGAAAATCAATAGCTCCCATGTAGAGGTCACCCCAAACAAGCATGCCAGGTTTCAAAACAATTCGATCATAAATGTGCCCTGTAGGGTGTGACAAAAGGAAATATTGAGGTTTGACTAAACTAAGTTCTAAGAATGTTGCCAGCGGCAACATTTTTTGACGAAAATGGAAGAAAATCGATAGCTCCCATCTAGAGCTCACCCCAAACAAGCATACCAAGTTTCAAAGTGATCTGGTAAAAACTGAGCACTGCAGGTTGTGCCAAAAGCGAAATATTGATGCATAACTGCACTAAGTTCATCGAAGGCCATTGCCAGAGGCAACATTTTTTTAAAGAAATTGAAGAAAAGCGATAGCTCCCATCTAGAGGTAACCCCAAACAAGCATACAAAGTTTCAAACCGATCTGACCATAAATGTTCCCTGTAGGGCATGCCAAAGGAATATATTAATGCCTGACTAAACTAAGTTCAAAGGTCATTGCCAACAGCAACATTTTTTGACGGAAAAGGAAGAAAATCGATAGCTCCCATCTAGAGGTAACCCCAAATAAGCATACCAAGTTTCAAAGTGATCCAATAATAAATGTGCCCTGCAGGGTGTGCCAAGTGAAAATGTTGATGCATAACTGCACTAAGTTCATCAAAGGTGGTTGCCAGCGGCAACATTTATTGGCAGATATAGAAGAAAATCGATAACTCCCATCTAGAGGTAACCCCAAACAAGCATACCAAATTTCAAACCGATCTGATCAAAAATGTGCTCTGTACGGCGTGCCAAAGGAGTATATTGATGCTTGACTAAACTAAGTTCAAAGATTGTTGCCAGCAGCAAAATTTTTTGACGCACGGAAATGGAAGAAAATCGACAGCTCCCCTCTAGAGATCACTGCAAACAAGCATGCCATGTTTCAAAGCAATCCGATCATAAATTTGCCCTGTAGGGTGTGCCAAAGGGAAATATTGAGGTTTGACTAAACTAAGTTCTAAGAACGTTGGTCGCGACAACATTTTTTGAAGAAAATGGAAGAAAATCGATAGCTCCCATCTAGAGGTCACCCCAAACAAGCATGCCAGGTTTCAAAGCAATCAGATCATAAATGTGCCCTGTAGGATGTGCCAAAGGGAAATATTGAGGTCTGACTAAACTAAGTTCTAAGAACGTTGGCCACGGCAACATTTTTTGACGGAAATGGACAAAAATTGATAGCTCCCATCTAGAGGTCACCCCAAACAAGCATGCCAGGTTTCAAAGCAATCCGATCATAAATGTGCCCTGTAGGGTGTGCCAAAGGGAAATATTGAGGTCTGACTAAACTAAGTTCTAAGAATGTTGGCCGCGGCAACATTTTTTGATGGAAATTGAAGAAAATCGATGGCTCCCAT
Source organism: Pictodentalium vernedei (assembly GCA_031216915.1). Lineage (NCBI taxonomy): Eukaryota > Metazoa > Mollusca > Scaphopoda > Dentaliida > Dentaliidae > Pictodentalium > Pictodentalium vernedei. Next base: position 529,030,600 of record CM062293.1, read on the forward strand.
CTAGAGGTCACCCCAAATAAGCATACCAAGTTTCAAAGCGATCAAATCATAAATGCAACCTGTGAGGTGCGCCAGAGGAAATTGTGGACATACGTACATACGTATATACGTACGCTGACAGATGAGAAGTGATGGCCAATAGCTCAGCTTGACTTTGTCAAGTTGAGCTAAAAATGGGATACCAGTTGAACAGAGGAGATTCATTTGAACTGAAATGAATATTCTCTGCCCAAGTGAATATAGGGGTGCTGCAAATTTTCAAAATTTGATTCAATTAAAAACTGTTCCATTTCTCGCGTGGGGGCACAATGACAACGTGTACTAAGGCGTACTGCACGTCGATGGTGCGCATGTCTTCAATCAATCTGACCCTGCCTGTGCTGCAGTGCGGAGTTCCAATGTTGGGGAGCTGGCAGCTGCTCATCGTTGCTTGGTGGTTCTCTCCGGGTACTCCGGCTTCCTCCACCCGTAAAACTGTCACGGTCATGATTAGCCATTGTGCATAAATATGTGACCTTAAACACCAATAAATAATAATAATAATAATAATTAAAAACTGTCCTGGTGATTCAATTCGAGTGACACAGATTCATAATTTTTTTTAAATAAAAGATCTGATGATAGAAGAAGATCCTTTTTTCTCTCCTGGATTACCCAGTTTTTTTTATCGATGTGCCTAAAAGGATGAGTGAAGTGGTAAGAAGGTACACAGGGCTTATATTCCGACGAGAATCTGAGAATCCAAACACGCAAAGATTTGACCAACAAAACCAGTGAGAATCCCATCGATTCTCACTGTTCCTCTGCTAGAATTTATGTGAAAGGAACTGAGTTAATTTAACCTTTAAACTAACATAGTGGCAGCAAATTAACCAATACAAGGCAGCCGATATGTCTTTTTTTTCCAAATCAAGTTCTCAGGCAAATCGCTGATAATCTATAGGAACTTCCCTTAGACGTATTTGTCCCAAAGTGCCTGTCCTACTCTTCTCTGCTGAATTCAACTACATGGAAGCGAATTTTAATAGCAGAGAGTGTAAACCTTTCTTAGTTAACTGATCATAGACTGCGGAAAGCTTGCCGTCGAAGAAAACTCTCCGGAGACCGGAGCGACTCTGAGAGAGTTTTTCACCTTACTATCTACACGCGTGGATGTAGCCAGGGCCGTGTCACATCCAACCAACTCCATATTGCCACTAAAGGACGGAGTTTTACGTGAGGCCCTTGAAAGAACTCTTAAGGAGATTGTGCTAGAGGTCACCCCGAACACACATACCAAGTTTCATAGTGATTCGATCATAAATGTGCCCTGAAGGGTGTGTTAAAGGGAAATATTGATGCCTAACTCCACTAACTTTTTACTAACTAGATCAGAGGTTGTTGCCAATGGCAACTATTTTTGACGGAAATGGAAGAAAATCGATAGCACCCATCAAGAGGTAACCCCAAACAAAGATACCAAGTTTCAAACCATCCTGATTATAAATGTGTCCTGTAGGGCATGCCAAAGGAATAAGTTGATTCCTGACTAAACTAAGTTTAAATGTCATTGCCAGTGGCAACATTTTTTGATGGAAAATGGAAGAAAATCAATAGCTCCCATGTAGAGGTCACCCCAAACAAGCATGCCAGGTTTCAAAACAATTCGATCATAAATGTGCCCTGTAGGGTGTGACAAAAGGAAATATTGAGGTTTGACTAAACTAAGTTCTAAGAATGTTGCCAGCGGCAACATTTTTTGACGAAAATGGAAGAAAATCGATAGCTCCCATCTAGAGCTCACCCCAAACAAGCATACCAAGTTTCAAAGTGATCTGGTAAAAACTGAGCACTGCAGGTTGTGCCAAAAGCGAAATATTGATGCATAACTGCACTAAGTTCATCGAAGGCCATTGCCAGAGGCAACATTTTTTTAAAGAAATTGAAGAAAAGCGATAGCTCCCATCTAGAGGTAACCCCAAACAAGCATACAAAGTTTCAAACCGATCTGACCATAAATGTTCCCTGTAGGGCATGCCAAAGGAATATATTAATGCCTGACTAAACTAAGTTCAAAGGTCATTGCCAACAGCAACATTTTTTGACGGAAAAGGAAGAAAATCGATAGCTCCCATCTAGAGGTAACCCCAAATAAGCATACCAAGTTTCAAAGTGATCCAATAATAAATGTGCCCTGCAGGGTGTGCCAAGTGAAAATGTTGATGCATAACTGCACTAAGTTCATCAAAGGTGGTTGCCAGCGGCAACATTTATTGGCAGATATAGAAGAAAATCGATAACTCCCATCTAGAGGTAACCCCAAACAAGCATACCAAATTTCAAACCGATCTGATCAAAAATGTGCTCTGTACGGCGTGCCAAAGGAGTATATTGATGCTTGACTAAACTAAGTTCAAAGATTGTTGCCAGCAGCAAAATTTTTTGACGCACGGAAATGGAAGAAAATCGACAGCTCCCCTCTAGAGATCACTGCAAACAAGCATGCCATGTTTCAAAGCAATCCGATCATAAATTTGCCCTGTAGGGTGTGCCAAAGGGAAATATTGAGGTTTGACTAAACTAAGTTCTAAGAACGTTGGTCGCGACAACATTTTTTGAAGAAAATGGAAGAAAATCGATAGCTCCCATCTAGAGGTCACCCCAAACAAGCATGCCAGGTTTCAAAGCAATCAGATCATAAATGTGCCCTGTAGGATGTGCCAAAGGGAAATATTGAGGTCTGACTAAACTAAGTTCTAAGAACGTTGGCCACGGCAACATTTTTTGACGGAAATGGACAAAAATTGATAGCTCCCATCTAGAGGTCACCCCAAACAAGCATGCCAGGTTTCAAAGCAATCCGATCATAAATGTGCCCTGTAGGGTGTGCCAAAGGGAAATATTGAGGTCTGACTAAACTAAGTTCTAAGAATGTTGGCCGCGGCAACATTTTTTGATGGAAATTGAAGAAAATCGATGGCTCCCATCTAGAGGTCACCCCAAATAAGCATACCAAGTTTCAAAGCGATCAAATCATAAATGCAACCTGTGAGGTGCGCCAGAGGAAATTGTGGACATACGTACATACGTATATACGTACGCTGACAGATGAGAAGTGATGGCCAATAGCTCAGCTTGACTTTGTCAAGTTGAGCTAAAAATGGGATACCAGTTGAACAGAGGAGATTCATTTGAACTGAAATGAATATTCTCTGCCCAAGTGAATATAGGGGTGCTGCAAATTTTCAAAATTTGATTCAATTAAAAACTGTTCCATTTCTCGCGTGGGGGCACAATGACAACGTGTACTAAGGCGTACTGCACGTCGATGGTGCGCATGTCTTCAATCAATCTGACCCTGCCTGTGCTGCAGTGCGGAGTTCCAATGTTGGGGAGCTGGCAGCTGCTCATCGTTGCTTGGTGGTTCTCTCCGGGTACTCCGGCTTCCTCCACCCGTAAAACTGTCACGGTCATGATTAGCCATTGTGCATAAATATGTGACCTTAAACACCAATAAATAATAATAATAATTAAAAACTGTCTTGGTGATTCAATTCGAGTGACACAGATTCATAATTTTTTTTAAATAAAAGATCTGATGATAGAAGAAGATCCTTTTTTCTCTCCTGGATTACTCAGTTTTTTTTATCGATGTGCCTGAAAGGATGAGTGAAGTGGTAAGAAGGTACACAGGGCTTATATTCCGACGAGAATCTGAGAATCCAAACACGCAAAGATTTGACCAACAAAACCAGTGAGAATCCCATCGATTCTCACTGTTCCTCTGCTAGAATTCATGTGAAAGGAACTGAGTTAATTTAACTTTTAAACTAACATAGTGGCAGCAAATTAACCAATACAAGGCTAATATGACCTGCAATATCTAGACACTTTGTCAATAAAATTGGACAAATATGGCTGTCATTGGAACCAGCTAATTGAACCGGTTCCAATGACATCCATATTTGTAAGATTTTATTGATAAATACAGTTTCTTTTTAAAAATGTCAAATTCAATTTTATATGTTTTAAAACTTAAAAAGTGGTGTTAGATAAATCATTAACATGTGTTATCAGTATACATTGTACAACAGGGATTCAACCATGGCAACCTCATGGAATCCTGGGACACACATAGCAGGTATGGATTCTCACAACCATTTCTACGAGAATCCAAATGAATTCTCCCAAATTTAGATGCATTTACCAGGTAACAGGGTATCTGTTGTTCGGTTTTGCATCGCCATTTGCGAGGCAATGTCTCCCGTAGTGATGAGCCGATTATCAGTATGGGTTATCGGTATCGGCTGATAAATGGCTTATCAGCCGGGTATCGGTATCGGCAAAAAATACCAATTCTGCCGATATTGGCAGCCGATATGTTTTTTTTTTCCAAATCAAGTTCTCAGGCAAATCGCTGATAATCTATAGGAACTTCCCTTGGACGTATTTGTCCCAAACGTGCCTGTCCTACTCTTCTCTGCTGAATTCAACTACATGGAAGCGAATTTTAATAGCAGAGAGTCTAAACCTTTCTTAGTTAACTGATCATAGACTGCGGAAAGCTTGCCGTCGAAGAAAACTCTCCGGAGACCGGAGTGACTCTGAGAGAGTTTTTCACCTTACTATCTACACGCGTGGATGTAGCCAGGGCCGCGTCACGTCTAACCAACTCCATATTGCCACTAAAGGACGGAGTTTTAAATGAGGCCCTTGAAAGAACTTTTAAGGAGATTGTGCATCCTAGAATTCTTTTTCCTTTGAGACGTAATGATAACGTTCTGGTAAGGTGATCTGCGTACGATAATGCATCTAAGCTGACCATGCTAGACGATATTGTTATTTCCAACATCGTGGTTGGAATTGACATAGACGACAGTAAAAAACAATACTAGGTCCTGACCTAGTCGTCAAGATGCAGAGAACTCTCAGAATGCTCTGTTCTGGCATTTCAAAATATTCGTTGAATTGATAAAAGGCAGATATAGAGCATATTGCCGATAAGAAACCTGACCTGCCCATTTAGGTAGCAAGTTAAATAAATATAGCGTCGTTCAACAGATCAAATGTCCGTGAGACATATCTGGACTATGTCGAAAACTGAGGGATGATGTCCCTAAACCGATTAAGAATTCTGTGTCCAGTGGCACTATCAGTCTCTTATCCGGCAACACGGCATTTTTTTGGTCCGGTGGAACAACGCCAGATGATAATGCCGGATGCACTCTAATTATGTTGTTCCGAAAAGGGAAAATACAACTCATCCGTATCCCTTTTTCAGTCCCATCGGACCACTTGTAATTCTTGGTCGTCCGTGCCTGAACCTGCAGCGGAACATGCCAACCCTGCTTCCTCGGATAATTCCTGATCCGACAGAGTTACTGTCGGTTACTGGGATGCTGCGATAATTTGTGCTATCTGCGATAGCATGTCCGTAACAGAGGCCTGTGAAGCTGCGGTCTTATAGCATTTAGCCGCTGGAAGCTCCTTGGACGTTCACTCCTGCATACATCTATGTGAACATCCGGAGTATGAAGGCCTCGTATCCTTGGCTACCGGATGGTGTGACCTGGTCGCCGTAGAATCCCTGGTCGGCGATGTTGGTTGAAAATCACAGGTCACGTAGCCATAGAGCGGTCGCGTGTGCTGCCGTGAGGATGAGGAAGCCAAAAGAGCAGTAACTCCGGACTGTCTATATAACGGAGTGTCCCGAGCGGTGGACGTATATGCTCCGACTGAGGAACGTTTTGTACCACAACATCTGGGCCCAGATGTTGTAATACAAGAGAGGAACCTCTCTCGCTCGCAGCCCGGATGGACCTGGACGAGCTAGGAACTGGACTAATAGGCTTCCTCCGTACCATCCTCGTATCCGTCGTCACTGGGTGTGCACATTGTATTTTATAGTGCTCGCATCACCCAAATCTCCTTCCTGGACTGCAATGGACGAACCCGGGTGCTGAGCCATTCGGTGATCCTACTTGGGACCTCTTAGGCAATTGACGTATCTGCATGAGCACTTTACCACTAGCTCTTCATTTGACTGTGATAACGGAAGCACACTTACGAAGACATCACGGTAACAATACCTAGTTCATGTTACTATATGAGACCTGTGGAGCCGCGGTCCGACGTGAAATATCCACTGGAAGCTCCCGGGACGTTCATTCCTGCATTTATATAATATGCGAAAATCCCAACTGGATAAGTCTTGTATCCTTGGCTAGCAGATGGAGTGACCTGGTCGACGTGTATTCCTTGGTCGGCGAAGCAGGAGCACCAGGGACGTTCAATCCTGCATTTATATAATATGCGAACGTCCTCTGGAAATCTGTGGTCACATAGCCAAGGTGCGGTCGTGTGTGTTGACGAGGATGAAGAAGCCAATATAACAGCCGCGTCGGACTGTCATGCGATGGAGCGTCCCGAGCAGGAGGAGTGGACGTAAGCTCCGACTAAGCGAACAACATCCATCGCGGCGCAGATGTTGATGCAAGAGAGGGGGCCTCTCTTGCTTGTGGTCTGGGGGACCTGGACGAGCTAGCTACCGGACTGACAGGCTTCCTCCATACTATCCTCGGATCCGTTGTTGCTGGGTGTGCACATCTGAAGTTTTATAGTGCTCGCATCATCCAATCTGCTTCCCTGGACCGCAACGGACTAACCCGGGTGCTGTGCCATTCTTTCCTGGTGAATGGACGCGACAGCGGGCAGACTAGCGGGCGACAATGCCTTCGATTGAACTAGCTAACTCCCAGCAATTGTCGTAATACCTTGCGCACTTCTCCCTAGCCCTAATATTGCAACGATGGAGACACACTTATTGAAGACATCACGGAAACATCACTCTGAATTCTGAAAAAGAAACTGATAATATATAGTGACCCTACGGAGAGAGGACCATAATGGACCCCTCACCGCCAATAAAATTCTGTGACACATGTCTCCAATGTTGTCATATCAATCAACAAACACAGAGCAAGAATTGATGCGACTACATTGACTATAAGAAACACAATGAACTTGTGAATTAGAGAAAGATATCCTCGCATTACGAATGAAGAATATTTTTTCCAACCAGAAAAAATATACACCATCATATTACTCGCACTAACCCTTGAAATAAATATACATAATATATTATAATTCATTATAACATTTCCAAAAAAAATAATTTTCAAAAAAAAAATTTTTGAAAAAATTTTCACAAGAGCCCAAGTTCCTAATGGGAACCTTGAGCCCAAAGGATCCCCAAAAAGCCTAAGTGTGGACAAAATTTTTTAATCATTTTGAAAAATTAATGTAACACTTACGGACAACATTAATGTATCTTGCTATGAACTAAATTAAGCAGAAGACAAGTAATCAATGTCAGAAGTAACATAAGCAAAAGTGTCAACAAACCGGAAACATGACTCCAGGCACTGAAACAAACATAGCCCGAAAACAGTTACCAATTTAAACACTATCTGATGCAAAACAGAGGCTTCCAGAGAAGAAACTGTAGAACATCAGATGGTAGATGCAGACCAAAACGCCTAAACACCCCTAGGGTGAGGACGTAAACATGGGGAAAAAACAGAAAATAATTCTGTTACCAAGCCAAAACTCCCAAGAAATTTTATTTAGTAATAAACATTACAAAAAATAAGCCAAAAGCATGGGAGAATAGCTAGGGGGGAATAAAGGAAAGGGAGAGAGGAAACACTGATTAAACAATGGAACATTCATAGAAAGAATGACCACAACAAGGTCATACCTCGAAAATAGGTAACATGAATAATTTCGTAAAATAATTATAAGTTACAGCCCTGAACATTTGTATCCACTGTTGTTTCCTCTCCACCTTCTATTTCCACCATATATCCACCATTTCTCTCATAATTATGCATCTGGCATCTTTAAAACTGAGATTTACAAGCACAAATAACAATGAAGTGTAGCTGTATTGAGGGCAAAACAAAGAATGACTTTTGGCGGCAATTTCGAGACCTCCTTGACACTGCGCATGCGCAGTGGAGTAAAAGTATGGAGGACCATATAGGACATGTAATTTTCGGTTTTAGATACAAATTTTGGGGATTGGGGGGTAAAATTTGCGTTCGGCCCTAAATATTTTTGAGTTAGCACCAGCTAAGCCTGGGTCATTGGTACAGTATAAAAAAATTAAATGGTTTGCAAGTCATTCTGTTGATGAAATAATAGTGAAATAAATCAAATAATATCCTGTGGAGGTGTCAAACAGTGACATACAGTACGTCCAGAGTGTATACCATATGAAACACTGGACGCGGTGTTTACATTTCATCAAAACACAGAGTTATCCGGTGAAACTCTGTGTTACAGTAGAGATAACTAACACTGTGTTGGTCGGTGATTTTGTGTGAAAGAGATTAGTGTTGTTGATCGGCAATAAACATGGACTCGCAGTAATTGCTACTGTGTTCATTTAAGTATTTTGTGTGTGACGTTCTTCTCGTGGTTTGAATCATTGAAATCGGATATAAAAAGACTCCTATTTCTGTTGTTTGAATAACAACTTACACGGTAACTGCACAGTTTGCAAGTCGGTATGCATTAATTCGGTAATAACTGTGCATGCAGCGTAATTTTTTACGACGACTCGACGAGCCACAGAAACTGGCGAAGAGGCAATATATAAAAACTCAGAAGACGAATCCCGTACCCATCAAACTCTACTACTGGATGGGGCAAAGTTTTAGAGACGCTGAACACAGATTCACGAGAATAATAAAGCGGTCTTAAATAAATTTCCCGAATCTCGCTCGAAATTCTGTACGCCATTTGCCAAACTCATATAGTATATGTACCATTACAAATACTGCAAAATAACGCCTAGGCTAGCCGCCTACATGTCAGCAGGATATATTCGCAGCAGGTCGATTTTATCAGCTTAGAAAATGTACAGAATTTGCATTCAGCTGAAGCATTGTATCAGAAAAGAAAAAAACAAAAACAGAAACAAAACAAAACATGTAGACTTAATCAATCTGGATGTACCAAAAGACCGTATTAATATTTACAAGAATATACCAATAGACTCCAAACACCACAGCCCCCCCACCCCACCCCCCACCTTTCCACCACTAGCTTTGCTTTGGAAGCAAACGATTATTGATTTTCTCGTGTTTTGCGGGTGGTCAGTATCATCTTCGATCAATATTTATAAGATTTATTCAAGCAATTAACACCAACAAATACCAATTGCGAAAACAATAACAATGACAGAATGAAACATTGAAAAGAAAAAAAATGTTAAAAGTACACAAAAATATGGGTAATTATTTTATTCATCTCAAGTGCCTGTGTGAATTTGCGTAAGAGAGAGAGAGAGAGGGGGGGCAAAATATATATACATGTGTGACTGAGAAATTGTGCCCCCAACACACCAGGCGCGTAGCCAGAACACCACACCCACTCCTCCTCACCACCAGATTTGCTTTGGAAGCAAAAGATAAATGTTATTCCCAGGTTTTGCAGGCGGTCAGTATCATCTTCGATCAAGATGTGTAAAGTTAGGGGGGGGGGTATACGTATATAAGATGCACAACATCATCCAAGTCGTGCAGCTGCGAGATGGGCGAACACAAAAACAGAAGGGGGTGCCCCCCCCCCCCCCAACACTTCATTGGCGAGGGCTTGTGACTCCTTGATTCCGAGTCCATTTGTGTCCATAATTTATAAGTTCCGAAAGGCATTAAAAATTAGTCCACATCACCACCAAAGAGAATCCGAATAAACCATGAAACCTAGGGGGTGGGGGATTTCGCAAAATATCCCCCCTCCCCTCCCATCGGGCCATGCCAGTGCAACACACGTTTCTGTCAGTGGTTCGGTGGTGGTGTTGTTTATAACTTATGATAAGGGTATGCCTACCATTCATAACTGAACAACACTTTTTTCTGAAGCCTACATTCCTACTCTTTCACAAGCGGACAGTCCACTCGAAAGTAAACCACAATTAAAAAAATCATAAAATTTATTTATTTTTGAAAGATGTCCATGAAATCTTTCCAACAATCGTTGTAAACGTTAGTGCAGTGTTCAAAATGCAGAGACAAGTGAAAAAACGGTCTGCATTCTCGTGCTAGAAATCGATTGAAATTCGTTTTTCATTTTCTGTCCATGGGTGGGTTTTTTGGGGTGAAGATATTCTGACACGGTATACTTGAACCTCTATTTGATGGGTTAATATGAGGGGAGACATTTCCAAAGGACCGAGAACAATCAAAAGCATGTAATAACTATTTATTCATGAAAAATATCTGAAATAAAGTTTTAGAAAACTTAGTTTTTCATGACATTGTGGTCAACTTTCTCGGTCACACCATGACACGTGGTTCGAAAAGTTTCTGTGTCCCCTGAGCTGTTTTGCACCGCATGTGGCTCGACCCATCGTTCATGTGAATTGAACATTCTCTGACACTTTGAACGCCTGTGCTTTTGATTGTGAGTATTCTGTAATCTGTCTTAATCCACCCAAAGTACATGGACAAGATGTTGGAGCAGAAACACCACCAGAGTGGAATTCCCACAATTCCAAAAGCCCATCCACTGAACCATACTGTGTTTGTTTCCCCTCCTGTTTACTTTGTCACAGAAACTGAGTATACCATATGGGTGGATATTGCGCCTCAGTGTGTTTTTTGCAGACATCACAATTTCATGTTGGGAGTTCTGTACGTAGTCAAGATTCTATAGTGCTCAACGAGGGTTTTATTTTTTATTTTCTTCTTCGTTTTGGGTTTTTCTGGTGTGTGTGGTGTGTGGGGGGAGGGAGGTATTCTGAACCTCTTGGTGAGGGGGTGCCCCCTCCCCCACCCACCCACCCAGAAGCTTTTATGATTTTTCATTCATTCGCCCTTGTCGTAAATAATTTTCTTCTTCAACGAACTGTGTATGTAGACCTACAATTATAATTAATTATTGATGCTCAACGCCACATCAGCAACTGAGGATATATCGCCACAGATGTGGCCTTAAGCACCAACTAATATGATTGCCATCCCTCTCATGATTGCCATTCTTCTATATGGAAACATATCTGAGGGGCTTGTGTGCACTCCCCCCGCCTGAACAGAGATTTTTTCTATCGGGGGGGGGGGGGGGGGGGGGGGGGGGGGGGTTCTTTACAACCATGTTGGCCAATTGTTAACCACGCTTCACTGGAGAAGGGAGGAAATCAGCATTTGTAAATTATTTTGACTCTTCTCGGGAATTCTGAAGGTGTGGGTGCTTGGCTTCCTTCCACTTCTTGTCGCCTGGGTGGGTGGTTCATTGTTTCTCAAAGTGGCTTTCTTTTTGCTTCCGACTGCCCTGGCTTAGAATTTGACAAACGACATCACTGTGCCATTCAAGAGTGTCAAGGGGCACACGTACGTCAAACTAGAAAACATGTATATATTAATACGAAACATTAAACACATGGGCGTCCGGAGGATTTTTTTTTACTTTATGGCCGGGGGTTGGACGAAACAAAATTACCGTTGAAGTATTAAGTTTTATGTAGAATTTATCAATTTTTTAGTACTATACAGTAAAGACAATATTATTTTATTACTAACACTATGGCCAACTGCTGATTTGTTGCGGTTTCTTGTGAGAAGACCTTCACTACTTCTGTGCTTCCAACCGCCTCCCTATTCCTACATCTCTTGTCATCAATGAGTTCACTTCCGAGTGTCAACATTTATATGAGGAGGCTAGTAGAATAATACGGGAGATGATGTGTGAGTTATTTAGATTTCCTGGTACCTACATGTACAACGACGTTTGTGTCGATGTGTTGGCCCGCATAAAATTATCTGGGTTGAATTACAACGGAACCAGAAAACAGTTGGAGATTTTTACAAAAACTCATCGGCAATATCTTATATATTCCCGATTTGATGTTACCTACCTTGACATCATCGCATCGGAGTCTCCCTGAGGAAGGGGGGGGGGGGGACCCTACTGTTGATTGTCGAATTAAATTTCTTTTTTTTTTCCTTTTCAACATCGTGCCATCCTTTATTCTTTTCGTAGATTTATCCACGCGGGTTTTAATTTTAACTGTCACCGAGCACAGGATCAATATTCAATAATAAATAACAAGCTATTAAATAGTCCTCAAATCAATTCATCAAACTCAAGTATACAAGATTTATTTAAATGACATGCACTCGGTGAAACACCGATCCACTTCAATCAACAGCATGAATAAGCCGTCGCTACTGTTTATCACCTTGGACTTGAGCAGCTAATCTTTTACACACAGCAAACGCGGTGAATGAAAGTCGACACAGTGTTCCACGGAGTCAATTTTCGTAAAATCACCCGCCACCGCGCCGAGTGGATGAGATGCTATACACTCTGGACGTACTGTATGCTACTGGGGCCTTAAACAGAGAAAACACTACCCTTGCGCTCATCCACTCAGAGGAGGAGGGTATCAGTCTTATTGGAACATAATTCCCTGTTCAGGATATAGATTACCTTTCCTTCTACGTTCAGACATACTTTTTATCCAGCAAAGCTTTGATAACTGTCACATGACCATTTCTGGCAGCTAACATCAGTGCAGACCAACCTCTATCATTCTGGACATTCACATCAAATTTTCCTGAAAGATGGAAATAAATTAGAAACTGAGATATACGTTGATTAATTGGAAGTTAAGCCTCAGGAGAGTAGAATTCTCTCATACGCTATGTTCCATACCGGTTTCGACTGTGTTAGTCTCTTCAGTGGATTTGCGTTTGATTCTGATCCGGTGTGTGACCGCTTTATAGACCATATGTTGGCGGATAAGATGTCCGTCTCTGGGCAGATATTTGGACCGCCTTCTGTCTATTGTTAAACATATGCGGCGGATAATTTGTTCGTTAACTGATTGTTGGCGGATAAATTATCTGCCATTTTTTTCTTTTTGCATGTGCTGCGATAATAAATGAGTGTGTGTGTGTGTGTGTGTAGGGGGGGGGGGGGGGGGGGAGGAAGGCGTTATTTTACTGTTAATGTTAATCCTATGGTATGTTGTCCAGGTAACTACAATTAGCAGATAGTGGGTCCGCGGTTTGTTCTTCTTATCGTTCATGTTCTGGGTTGGTGTGGGGGGGGGGGGGCATAGGGGGGGGGGGGGAATCTTGTAACTAACAGCGTAAATCTGTGTGGTGTGTTATCCATAAAACGCCAGTGGTTAATATGATTTTATCACACAGGTACAGTACGTGGAGAGTGGAGTGTAACTAAATCACCCACCAAGTGGTGTTATCACCCAAGCTATAACTTTCAAATTGTGTACATACAGTACGTGGAGAGTGGATTGTAACTAAATCACCCACACAGTGGGGTTATCACCCAAGCTATAACTTTCAAATTTTGTACATCTCAACAAAAACACAAGGAACGTTTCAGCCAATGGACCTTCGGGTTTAACCCGGAGGTCCATTGGCTGAAACATTGTTTGTGCTTGTTATGCTTTGCAACAAATTTGCAATTATTGCTTGGGTGGAATCTCCACTTGGCAGGTGATTTAGTGCTAAAACACTCTCCACGTACTGTATAGACAAAAACACAAGCACTGTTTCAGCCAATGGACCTCCGGGTTTAACCCGGAGGTCCATTGGCTGAAACTTTGCTTGTGCTGGTTATGCTTTGCAACAAATTTGCAATTATTGCTTGGGTGGAATCTCCACTCTGCGGGTGATTTAGTGATAATACACGCTCCATGTATTGTATGTGCATGTGTGCTGATGAACAATATGCCTCAAAAACATGGGTGCGTACAAATATTTATGGACCAATGGTGACCATTGTGAACTGGTCATAATCCGAGCATGGGCAGTGATGTTCATGCATGTGTTCACTAGGTAATAAAATCATCATCAGCAAAATTTTAATGACTAAAACTCCGGGATGTACCCAGTGCTCCATTAATACAATTTTTGATGATTATTCCTGTTATTAGTTTTTTGAATCTAACATTATTGTGTCCAATGAAATATTGCCTACTCGAGGAAAGTGACCAATCCGCAGCGTAGAGATGGATGGTTAACCGAAAATTTGGTTCGGTTTTGGTTTTGGGTTTTGTTATCAAAACCAAAATCGAAACAATTACAGAAAACCGTCGTCGCGGTTTTCAACTTCAATGTTGAAAAACTCAAATCAGATCAATTCTCAGAATAAAGAGATAAACAACTTAAAATTAACCTATTTTCAAACTTCAGAGTCGCGACACCCTGTTTTCAGAACAGCTGCAGTAATTGGTATTGTGTTCGAGTATGGCATTTACCGCGAAAGTTAAAAAATTTATAGTAATTTATATATTTTTTATACTTACCAATGACCCAGACTTAGCTGGTGCTAACTCCACAAAAACCAGGGCCAAACACAAATTTTGCCCCCCAATCCCCAAAATTTGCATCCAAAACAAAAAGAAATCATGTCCTAAAGGACCTCCATAGTACGACTCTACTGCGCATGCGCAGTGACGCAGTCGTCCCGAAATTGGCGCCAAATATCATTCTTACTGGCAGTGCCTGGTCAGCGCTATGTACTCAGCGGGGAGGCAAGAGTTCCCAACTCAGGGAGGGCCATCCCCGTCTGGGTCATTGGTAAGTATAAAAAATATATAAATTACTATAAATTTTTTAACATTTTTATACTGTACCAATGACCCAGACTTAGCTGAATAGTAAACAGGCTGGAGGGCCTAGGACATAGAGGAAAATCCAATAAGCTCAATTATAAAATAAAGAGGTAACCCCTTAAGGAGAAAAGGAGTATTAGGCTTTACATGTATCTTTCTTATTTAATATTTAAATTAGAAAGATACACTACCCTTAATAATTGAGCACAATAACATTCATGTTCTCTATTAACATCCAGTATAACCCTTATACTAATTATTTTTGAAGCAAGCCAATAAATAAAGTAGTCCAGAGAATTGAGACTCTTTATAATCATTTAAAAGTGTCCGAGTATTGTATATTAAAGCCCGTTTGACACTTGACATATACAAATGCTTCACACCGAGCTACACTTTAAAAATAAGACATGAATGAAATTAAACATTAATATTACACTTTAAAACCATCCCGGAAGCGACTCAGAAATACTGTCTTGGAGGAGGCATTCCCTTGCTTTTCACTATAAAGCAGGTGACCTAAGGGAACACCCGCCCCCCCCCCCCCTTCCCCTTGCCCTGGGGCAAATAGCCCAGAGCGAAGAGGGCAGCCGGACGGAGTCACTGCCGGAACAGAAAGCCTGCATAACTATAGTTGCAACTGTTTAGTGGACGACATTCTGAGCAACAGATAACGGACCTAAACAATGCAGGTCTCCAGAAATGGACTCAATATTTCTGAGATAAAAATTAGTAAATGTGGATGGCTGAGACCAATAAGCAGCCTTCATTAAATCTGTAATAGCAACACTATTAGCATAAGCCCAGGAAGTAGAAAGAGCTCTTACTTCATGAGCAGAAATCTTAAGCACAGACTGCTGAGAAGAAGATAAATCTTCATACGCAGTACGGATAGTTAACTGAATCCATCTAGCAATAGAATGGACTGAAATGTCCTTTCTATTAGGCATCAAAGACAGAAAGAAACGTTTCCGTCCCTTTCTGATGAACTGAGATCTCTGTTTATAGATACGTAGTGCTCTAACAGGACAGAGTAAAGGTCTACGCCCGTCTGAAGACGGAAGAGCCTTAATAACAATAGGTTCCGGATATTTATTAGGAGCCTGATTCTTAGCTAAAAAACCGACATTAGTAGTGAAGGTGATAGTGTTCCCAACACTACGATAATGAGAATCATCCACCGATAGTGCATGAAGCTCACTGACTCTTCTGGCAGAAGAGAAAGCTAAGAGAAAAGCTGTCTTATAAGATAAGAATTTGAAATCTACTGTCCCAAGAGGTTCAAATGGCTTTTCCTTCAATTTAAGGAGAACCCAAGCTAAATTCCACTTAGGAATTAATCTAAGAGTTCTGGGTCTATTTATCGAAAAGTTTCTAACCAATTTCGATAAAGAGACATTAGATCCAATTTGTAAACTATCATGATGTGCATAGGTATCAGATAACATAGATCTATAACCCTTTATAGTAACAGGTTGCAGTTTGATTTCGTCAAACAAGTATACTAGAAAGTTAGCAATGTCTGGTATAGAGGGATCAAATATATTAACAGAATGATCCCTACACCAACGACGGAAAACCTTCCACTTAGCCGCATAGTTTAGCGAAGAGGAGGTCCTCCTACAGTTAGAAATCGCGTCCACTGCTCGTCCTGTAAAGTGCTTGCCATGCAAGAAGGACCGCACAACGGAAAAACGTGAAGGTTGAGACCTTGCGGGTTGTGATGTAGTTGGCGCGATTTCCCCTGCCAAAGAAGATCCTCTCGTGGAGGGAGCTTCCGCGGTAGGTCCCACAACAGACACCTGAGTAGATTTATCCACGGTCTCTGTGGCGACAGAGATGCTACCAACAGAATCTTGCATTGAGATTGTTTTATCTTTAGCAATACTTGTTGAATTAACGGCGCTGGAGGATACGCATATCCTATCATTCCGTCCCAAGGGATCGATAGAGCGTCTACTGCAAATGCTCTTGGATCCGGACACGGGGACACATACGTCTGCAACTGATTGTTGAGATGTGTCGCAAATAAGTCTATCATTGGCCGTTCCCATTGGTAGCAAATCTGATTGAATACTTGTTTGTTGAGAGTCCACTCCGACGGCAACAAGCGACCCTTTCGTGAAAGGGAGTCTGCTAGCACATTCAGACGACCCGGTATGTGACGGACCGAAAGAAGAACGTGATGTTCCAACGCAAACAGAAGGATTCTTTCCGTTAGATTGAACAACGGAACTGAATGAGTGCCTCCCTGATTCCGTATATACGCCACTACTGTCGTATTGTCGGATAGGATTTGGACATGAGCATCGTGAATAATGTCCATCCAGTGACGTAACGCAAGCCAGATTGACATCATTTCCTTGATGTTTATGTGCTTGCACAGGAATTGCGGATCCCAAAGACCCTGGCATCTCGAATCCGTTGGGATTAATGATGCACCCCAACCTGTTTGACTGGCATCCGTCATAATGGTAAAACTCGGATCCGGCAACTGCAGCGGAACTCCTTGAGTTAACCACTGAATGTTTGCCCAAGTCTGAATCTCTTGTTTCACTTGATCTGACAAGAGAACGTCTACATCGAGCGAATGAATTTTCACACTCCAATTCTGAGTCAGGAAAATTTGAAGAGGCCGTGTGCGTAGCCGTCCCATCGGAATGAGATCCGCGGCGGCTCCGCACAGACCTATCAGTCTCATAAATTCTCTCGCCGTGACTTTGTCTGTATTCAGACAATAGCGAGCGTAACAACTGACTAATTTCGCTCTGGTTAACGGCAGACGAACGAGATTGTTGTGCGTCTCGAAGCTCATTCCCAGATGAGTGAATGACTTGGACGGCACCAGATCCGACTTCTCCTCGTTTACTATGAAACCGAGACGTCGGAGCAATAGAAGAAGATTCTGAACATCGTTCTGAAGCGTTAACTCGTTGCCGTACCTCTGAAGAATGTCGTCCAGGTAGGCCGACGTTACCGCAGACGAATGAGCTCGGAAGTAGATCATTACCGAGTTCATTACCCGAGTGAAAGCCCAGGGTGCTAGATTCAATCCGAAGCACATGGCCCGGAACTGATACACCACTCCTAGGACTGCGAAGCGTAGATACTTTCGGAATGTCGGATGTACCATGACGTGAAAGTACGCATCTTTGAGATCTATGCTCGTTGCATAATCGTTCACCCGAATACTCGCTCTGACCGATCGAATCGTCTCCATATAAAACTTCGGAGCGACGATCAGCTTGTTTATCCAGCTCAAATCTATGACTGGACGGAACGAGCCGTCTGGTTTCGGAACCAGAAACAGATGGCTGTAGAATCCCAGCGATTCCTGGTTTTCTACGACCTCTACCGCGTTCTTCATTAAAAGAGACTGCACCTCTGATAGCAGAGCGTCTCTTTTCTGAGGGTTTGACGGAAGATGAGTCCACTTTGGACTTCGAGTTAATGGAGGCTTTCGTTTGAAGGATATCTTTAGACCTTCCGAAGTCACTCCTCTCACCCACGGGTCGTCCGTAATCGACGCCCACTCTTGAGAAAAACTCGACAACCTTCCGCCAACCGGAACGCGATAGAGGTTTGAGCCATCACCTCCTGGATCTGCGAGGCCTGCGGTAGGAGAAACCACGCCTTCCACGACCCGCACCTCGCCTCGTCGACCTCGGGGCGTCCGACCGATTGTCCCGGCCTGAAGGACGTCCCGAACGAGAGTCACTATCCTGACGGTTTCTCGAATAAGAGCTAGAGGACGCACCGGAACCTCTATAGGAACCTCTCTTGGGCGGATAAGACCCAGAAGTGCCCGCCTTATTCGTGTCTGCTGTATCCGACCTTTTAGGAGCGGATCTAAACAACAGAGAATCACTAGCTTTCTTTTTAATATTATCATAAATAGTGGAAAGCTTGCCGTCAAAGAGAAGATCTCCTGAGACCGAAGCGACTCTAAGAGAGTTCTTCACCTTAGAATCCACTAGTGTGGATGTAGACAGGGCTGCGTCACGTCTAACCAACTCCAGATTTGCCACTGAAAGGGCGGAGTTACACGTGGAATAAGCTACTGCCCTTGAAAGAAGTCTTAAGGAGGATTGTATATCCTGAAACTCTTCCCCTTGAAGACGCAGTGATAACGCCTTAGTAAGGTGATCTGCGTAAGATAAGGCATCTAAATTGGCTCTGTTAGACGCAATAGCTGTTTCCAACACTGCGGTTGGAATAGAAGCTGACGACGGTAATGATAGCTCTAAGTCTTCCGCCTCGTCGTCCATACGCAGAGGAACTCTCGGTATACCCTGACCTGCCGTGTCGAATTTATTCCTTGCATTAATGAAAGGCAGGTTGAGAGTATTTGCGGACAAGAAGCCTGCTTTCCCCGTCCTGGAAGCAAGTTTAAAAATAGCGTCGTTCAATAATTCAAATGTTCTTGCAACATTATTGGACTGCGACGGAAACTCGGGAGCGATGTCCCTGAACCGCTCGAAAAAATCAGAGTCCAATGACGCTATAATTCTCCTGTCCGGAAGCGCAGCAGTCTGGCCCGACGGAACAACTTGAGGAAGAAAGTGCCGGATGAAGTCCATGGCAGCTTTGTGTTGTTCCGAAAGGGATAGCTCCAATTCATCCGTATCCCTTTCACCATCCGGTCGGACCTCCCGATGTTCCCGGTCGTCCGCCCCCGATGCTTCGGCGGAGCGTACCGACCCAGCGCCGTCGGATAATTCTCGATCCGACACCGTTTCTGTCGGCTGCTGGGATGCTGCGATAAGCTGTGCTATCTGCACTAGAATGTCCGACGTCGAGACCTGCGGAGGAGCGGTCTTTCGCTGCTTCGCCGAGGGCAGCTCCGCATCAGATGGCTCCCGCATACTTTTCCTATGCGAACGTCCGGAGTCCATCGGTCTCGAATCCCTGGTTGCCGGATGGTGTGACCTGGTCGCCGAAGAATCCTTCATCGGCGAAGCTGGCAAAATATCGGAGGTCACGCAGCCAAGGTGCGGTCGTGTGCGCCGACGAGAAGAGGAAGCCTTAACAGTCTCTGCGGACTGCTTATACAACGGAGCGTCCCGAGCGACGGACGTATGCTCCGCTAAAGACACATTTTGTACCACAACATCTGGTCCCAGATGTTGTTGTACGAGAGAGGGGCCTCTCTCGCTCGCGGCCCGGCTGGACCTGGACGAGCTAGGAACCGGACTAAAAGGCTTCCTCCGTTCTCGTTCACTATCCGCCGTCACTGGGTGTGCATCTATTATTTTTATAGTGCTCGCATCACCCAAAATTTCCTCTTGGACCGCATCGGACGAACCCGGCTGCCGAACCATTCGGTGAATGGACGCTACACCGGGCAAGCTAGCGGACGACATTTGTCTAATCTCCATGAGCACTTTTGCCGCTAGCTCTGTATTTAATTGTGACGACGGACACACACTTGAAGAAGATAACATGGAAACATCACCCTGTTCTGGTTCCTCTGAAATAGAAACTGAGAGAGTAGAGTGACCTTGTGGAGAAAGAGCCGGCAGCGCTCTTTCTCCAGAAACAACATATCGTGACACACGTTTCCAATGTTTCTCATCCCAATGTTCACATACAGGACAGGGATTAATGCGAGAACACTGACTACAATTAATGCAATAATCATGAAAGTCAGAGGAAGATTTCTTCCTATTACAATTTGAACAAGTTCCCTTCATTGTGAAAGAACAACAATAAGTCCTAGTTACTCGCAAAAACCCCTGACACAAAGATACATAATAACATGATCCATTAATAAATGAAAAAACAATTGCAAAACAAAATAATTTTGAAAAAATATTTTTTCAGAGAAGCCCAAGTTGCTGAAAAGTAACGTTGAGCCCCGATGGATCCGATGGCAAAGTGTGGTCAAAAATTTTAAAATTATATAAAATAATTAATGAGACACTTTCGGATAATATAAATGTATCTTATAATGAGATAAACGACCTCAAAGGCAAACAGCCCCCCTCAAAAAAGGCTGTTGCCAATGAAAACAAACAGTGTAAACACAGAAGAAAACATGACTCCAGGCACTGAAAAAACTGGCCCGGAATCAGTCATCAATTACACTCTATCTGATGCAAAACAGAGACTCCCAGGGGAGAATCTGCAGAACATCAGATGGAAGATGCAGAACACAAACGTTATACACCCATGGGTGAAAACGTAACTATGGGGAAAATAACAGAAAACATTCTGTAACCAAGCAACTCTCCCAGGGAATTTTTAGAAATGAAACTTCTCAAAAATATGCCAAAAGCATGGGAGAATTGCAAGGGGGGACTTTAGAAGGTTAGGGGAGAGGAAACACTGAATAAGCAGTGCAACAATTAGCAAGAATGACAACAAGAGGCGTTTGCCTCGAAAATAGGCAACTTAACATAATTTCAACAAAAAAAATTAAGTACAGCCCTGATTATTTTTTGCCACTTCTTTTTTCCTCTCCTCCTTCTATCCTCCTTAGAATCACATTTTCTCCAAGAATTACGTGTCTGGCATCCTTTAAACTGAGATTTACAAGCACAAAGATCAGTGAGATGTTGACTGATGAAGGGCCAAACAGAGAATGATATTTGGCGCCAATTTCGGGACGACTGCGTCACTGCGCATGCGCAGTAGAGTCGTACTATGGAGGTCCTTTAGGACATGATTTCTTTTTGTTTTGGATGCAAATTTTGGGGATTGGGGGGCAAAATTTGTGTTTGGCCCTGGTTTTTGTGGAGTTAGCACCAGCTAAGTCTGGGTCATTGGTACAGTATAAAAATATAGGTGATCAAATTACTTCTTACGCATCGTGTTTTAAATGTTCATCTTTTTATCAAATGTGATTTCCTTTGCTGAACTGGAACTTGTCACTTGTTCCACATATATAATGACAAATATATTTATTTCTACACGTAATTTTGAAAGCATGAACTCCAAAGCCAGTGTCAAAATCACAGTTGAAGTTGGATGGAAATTTTGGGTTACAATGACCTACATCAGCGGCTTTTACTCGATAACATTTTTATGGTCGGAATAATATTTTAGGGTGTGTTGGGTTACCCTAAATACAGGTATTTTTTTTTTTTTTTTTGGGGGGGGGGGGGGGGGTAATTTTGCAACAGACTCGAGGCAAAAATCATTTTTCTCAAACTTGAAACAGGAAATCAGAGTACCGGTATAGGATATTACACAGGCGAGTTAACTGGAAAGGGAGTCCCAGTGAAACAGACTGGTGCCAAATACATCTTCTTATATGCAAATGCAATGTATTGTTATGTTTGTACAATGAAAACCAAAAACCCGACTCTTTGAATGAAACTGAAACCGACAAGAAATTTGAAAACGGTCCATCTCTACCACAGTGGCCATACTGTAGTCCAAATCAGACCACAAAAATAGGCCGATGAAATCGTCAGATGTGTACCCATATGCACAACTAGTAGAAAGCTGTATGACGGAGGGCCACCACGGATGCAGACATTATGTACACCATACAAGGTATGGGTACATATAGAAATGGATTGGAGGAGAGTCTAATTTGATGGATAAAGGGTTAATATCTCCGGATCAAATTATCAGATTTATATAAAAAACTATACAGCACAGCACATCAGTAGCCTGAATAAAAATATAAAGTAACATGACAATCGGATTGATATTTTTTGAGTTATCTCCTGCCAAAGGGATTGGAGGAATTTTCAATTTGAAGGATAAAGGGTTAATATCTCCAGATCAAATTATCAGATTAACACCAAAAACTATACAGCTCAGCACATCAGTAACCTGAACACAATTATAAAGTAACTTGACAATCCAAGTAATATTTTTTAAGCTATCAAATGCCAAAGGGATTGGAGGAATTTTCAATTTGAAGGATAAAGGGTTAATATCTCAAGATTAAAATAACAGATTTACACCAAAAACTATACAGCTCGGTACATCAGTAACCTGAACACAAATATAAAGTAACTTCACAATCTAAGCAATATTTTTCAAGTTATCGAATGCCAAAGGGATTGGAGAAATTTTCAATTTGAAGGATAAAGGGTTAATATCTCAGGATCAAATTATCCGATTTACACCAAAAACTATACAGCTCGGCACATCAGTAACCTGAACACAAATATAAAGTAACTTGACAATCCAAGCAATATTTTTCAAGTTATCAAATGCCAAAGGGATTGGAGGAATTTTCAATTTGAAGGATAAAGAGTTAATATTTCAGGATTAAATTATCAGATTTACACCAAAAACTATACAGCTCGGCACATCAGTAACCTGAACACAAATATAAAGTAACTTGACAATCCAAGCAATATTTTTCAAGTTATCAAATGCCAAAGGGATTGGAGGAATTTTCAATTTGAAGGATAAAGAGTTAATATTTCAGGATTAAATTATCAGATTTACACCAAAAACTATACAGCTCGGCACATCAGTAACCTGAACACAATTATAAAGTAACTTGACAATCCAAGAAATATTTTTCAAGTTATCGAATGCCAAAGGGATTGGGGAAATTTTCAATTTGAAGGATAAAGGGTTAATATCTCAAGATCAAAATAACAGATTTACACCAAAAACTATACAGCTCGGCACATCAGTAACCTGAACACAAATATAAAGTAACTAGACAATCCAAGCAATATTTTTCAAGTTATCGAATGCCAAAGGGATTGGAGAAATTTTCAATTTGAAGGATAAAGGGTTAATATCTCGGGATCAAAATAACAGATTCACACCAAAAACTATACAGCTCAGCACATCAGTAACCTGAACACAAATATAAAGTAACTTGACAATCCAAGCAATATTTTTCAAGTTATCGAATGCCAAAGGGATTGAAGGAATTTTCAATTTGAAGGATAAAGGGTTAAGATCTCAGGATCAAATTATCCGATTTACACCAAAAACTATACAGCTCGGCACATCAGTAACCTGAACACAAATATAAAGTAACTTGACAATCCAAGCAATATTTTTCAAGTTATCAAATGCCAAAGAAAATGGATACGGATGCCGGACGGACAGACGGATGGACAGACAGACAGACGGACAGACAGACGGACAGACGGACGGATAAAGGAAGGACGAACGACGGATGGTCACCCCGGATGCCGGCATTATGTGTACCATACATAGTATGGGTATACATAAAAAGTCAACATCAATCCACAAACGATGGTCACCATTGGTCCACAAATATCGCAGGGTTCAACACTAACCCATGTCCGACCGACATTGTCTAGTAGATTTTGGTCCGGTCGTGCTGTTTCTCTGTCAAACTTGCCCGACTGGTCGTCCTCATTTTTCTAGGGCAC
Source organism: Pictodentalium vernedei (assembly GCA_031216915.1). Lineage (NCBI taxonomy): Eukaryota > Metazoa > Mollusca > Scaphopoda > Dentaliida > Dentaliidae > Pictodentalium > Pictodentalium vernedei. The sequence continues at coordinate 529,054,549 of CM062293.1, forward strand.
TAACTGATTAATTGAAAAAAAACTATCACTTTTGTTATTGCAGCGAGACCGAATGAGATAGAGTTGGATCGGCACACAAATATAATATATTTGTGTGTCGATCCGACTCTATCTCCTTCTATTATCATGTCGAAACATACTGTGATGATAATATCGTCGAGTTATCTCCTGTCGCAACTGTGAAGAAGGGATTTACTCGAGTCGACTCATATCTGCACCGTGCTGAATGAAACGCAGAAACCTGTGACGCCATGACTCATAGCTTATCAGTCGAGGAAATTCTTAGAATTCATTGTTCCTAACTAGTTTTTGCAATCTCCAATGAATTGGTAAGGTTGTTAGCTCAGTTATTACCTGTTGCAAATTGAAAATTTGTTATGCAGAGAATGAAAGACAGCGTCGTAGGTGTGTCCAATATGTCAGTCAGAGTGACGTCATCAAGTTTCAACTGTGTCAGTGTGACTGTCAGAGTGTGTGGGAAATAACATTTTGAATCTAGAATATACTGTGAATTATCGTGACTTCTTGTGTGCAAATGGATTACAATAATATTCTCTTATAATTCGATAATTCGCTGGGAAAGTTAAAAAATTTATAGTAATTTATATATTTTTTATACTTACCAATGACCCAGACATAGCTGGTGCTAACTCTTAAAAATATAGGGCCAAACACAAATTTTGCCCCCCAATCCCCAAAATTTGCATCTAAAACCAAAGAAAACATGTCCTGAATGGCCCTCCATGCTTCACCTCTACTGCGCATGCGCAGTGTCAAGGACGTCCCGAAATTGGCGCCATTAATCATTCTTATAACCAGTGCCTGGTAAGCGCTATGTACTCAGCGGGGAGGTATGAGTTCCCAACTCCTGGGAGGGCCATCCCCGTCTGGGTCATTGGTAAGCATAAAAAATATATAAATTACTATAAATTTTTTAACATTTTTATACTGTACCAATGACCCAGACATAGCTGAATAGTAAAATGGCTGGAGGGCCAAGGACATAGAGCAAAATGGAATACGCTCAATTATATAAAATAGAGTCATCCCCTGTAGGGAAAAGAAGTAATAGGCCTTACATGTATCTTTCTTAATTATGATAAATTAGAAAGACACAACACCTTCCAAAATTGAGCATCATAACATCCTTGAACTCTATTAATAACCAGTATAATCCTTATACTAATAATTTTTAAAGTAAGCCAATAAATAAAGTTAGTCTCGAGAATAGAGACTCTTTATACTCCTTAAAAGTGTCTGAGGACTGTATAATAACACCCGTTTGACACGTGATATATTCAAAAGCTATACTTTAAAAACTATGACCTGAATGAATTTTTAAAACATAAACTTATCACTTAAAAGCCATCCCAGTAACAGCTCAGAATTACTAACTCCAGAGGAGGTATCCCCTTGTTTTCATAATAAAACAGGTGACCCAAGGGAACACCCTCCCCCCCCCCCCCCCTTTTTCTTGCCCTGGATCAAATAGCCCAGAGCGAAGAGGGCAGCAGGACGGAGTCACTGCCGAAACAGACAGCCTACCTAGCTATAGTAGCAACTGTTAAGTGAATGACATTCTGAGCAGTAGATAATAGACCTAACAATAGAGGCCTCCAGAAATGGACTCGATATTTCTGAGATAAAAATTCATGAATGTGAATGGCTGAGCCCAATGAGCAGCCTTCATAAAATCTATAATAGCGACACTATTAATGTAAGCCCAAGATGTAGAAAGAGCTCTTACTTCATGAGCCGAAATCTCAAGCACAAACTGCTGAGTCAATGATATATCATAAGCAGTACCAATAGTTAATTGAATCCATTATTAATAGAATGGAGCGTAATGTCCTTCTATTAGTCATCAAAGACAGAAGAAGCTTACGTCCATCCTAATAAACTGATATCTGTTTATAAATACATAAACTCTAACCGGACAGAGTAAAGGCCTATGCCCTTACGAAGACGGAAGGACCTTAATAACAATAGGTTCCGGATATTATTAGGAGCCTGACTCTTAACCAAAAATCCAACCTAAGTAGTAAAGGAAGTAGTGTTTCCGACACTACAAAAGTGAGAATCATCCACCGATAGTGCATGAAGCTCACTGACTCCTCAGTAAAAAAGACGGCTAACAGAATTACTGTCTTAAAAGGTCAGAATTTGAAAACTACTGTTTCCAGAGGCTCAAATGATTACTTAGCTAAATAAGAACCGAAGCTAAATTCCGTATAGGAATTTAATCTAAGGATTCTAGGTCTATTTATTGAAAAGTTTCTAACTGACTTAGATAAAGAGACATAAGACTCAATTGTAAACTATCATAGAGTGCATAGGTATGAGATAACATAGACCTATAACCTTAATAGTAACAGGCTGCAGTAGATCTTGTCAAACAAGTATACTAGAAAGTTGCAATGTCTAGTATGGAGGGATCAAAAATATCAACATACTGATCCCTACACCAACGACGGAAGAACCTCCACTTTAGCCGCATAGTATAGCGAAGAAGAGGTTCTCCTACAGTAAGAAATCGCGTCCATAGCTCATCCTGTACCATGCTTGCCGAGCAAGAAGGACCACACAACAGAATACGTGAAGGTTGAGACCTTGCGGGTTGTGATGAAGATGACACGATTTCCCCAGCGAAAGAAGATCCTCTCATGGAGGAAGTTTTCGCGGTAAGTCCCACAGTAGACCCCTGAGTAAAATTACCCACGGTCTCTGTGAAGACAGAGATGCTATCAACAGAATTGTATTGTGGATGTTTATCTTAGCAATACTTGCTGAATCAACAGCGCTGGAGGATACGCATATCCTATCATTGCGTCCTATTAGATCAATAGAGCGTTAACAACATAAGCTCAGGGATCTGGACATGCAAACACATACGTCTGCAATTGGCTGATTGAATACTTGTTTGTTGAGAGTCCATTCTGACGGCAACAAGCGACCCTTACTTGAAAGGGAGTCTGCTAATAGAATCAGACGACCCGGAATATGACGGACCGAAGCAGAACTTGGTGTACTATAACAAACAGAAGGATTCTTTCCGTTAAATTGAATAACGGAATCGAATGAGTGCCTCCCTGGTTCCAGAGATACGCAACTACTGTCGTATTATCGGACAGGATTTGGACATGCGTTTCTGAATAATGTTCATCCAATCACATAGTGCAAGCCTAAATAACATCATTCCCTGGAAGTTAAGTGCTTGCCTAGAAACTGCGGAACCCAAAGACCCTGGCACTTCGAATCCGTTGGGATCAATATTGTACCCCAACCTGTTTGACTGGCATCCGTCATAATGATAAAACTCGGATCCGGCAACTGCAGTGGCACTCTCTGAGTCAACCACCGAATGTTTGCCCCAGTCTGAATCTCTTGCTACACTTGATAGACAAGAGAACGTGTATATCGAGCAATTCATAGATTGCTGAAAAGTTGCCGTCGAAGAGAAGCTTCTCAGAGACCGAAGCGACTCTGAGAGAGTTCTTCACCTTACTATCCATGCGCGTGGATGTAGCTAGGGCTGCGTCACGTCTAACCAACTCCAGGTTGCCACTGAAGGGCGGAGTTACACGTGGAAACTACTGCCCTTGAAAGAAATCACATTGAGGATCATATCCTGGAATTCTTTCTCTTGAAGACGTAAAGATAACGCCTCAGTAAGGTAGTCTACGTATGATAAAGCGTCTAAGTTAAGTCTATTAGACATCATTGTCGTTTCCAACATCGTGGTTGGAATTGACATAGACGGCGAAAGCCCCGCCGTCTAGACGCATATGAACTCTCGGTATGCCCTGTTCTGCCAATATAAATTATTTCCTAGAATTGATAAAAGGCAGAATAGAGCATTGCGGACAAGAAACTAAACTATCATGCTTGGTAGCAAGCTTATATATATATAGCGTCGTTAAATAATTCGAATGTTCTAAGACATTATTTGACTGCGTCGGCAACTCAGGGACAATGTCCCTGAACCGATCCAAAACTCCGTGTCCAATGACGCTATTAGTCTCTTATCCAGCATCGCAGCAATGTAGTCCGACGGAACAACCTCTGGAAGATAATGCCGGAAGAAATGTATGGCAGCTTCTGTTGTTCCGAAAGGGAAAGCTCGAAATCATCTGAATCCCTTTCGCCATCCTGTCGGACCCTATGAAATATTCGGTCGTCCGTACCTGATGCAACAGCGGAGCGCACCGACCCAGCGCTGTCGGATTATGCCTGATCCGACTGAGAATCTGTCGTTTGCTGGGATGCTACGATAAGCTGTGCTATTTTGGATAGCACGTCCGTCACTGAGGCCTGAGAAGCGGTCTTACGATGCATTGCCGCTGGAAGCTCCGTGTTCGTTACCCCGTGCATACTTCTATTATGCGAGCGACCGGAGTGTGCAGGCCTCGTGTCCCTTGGCTACAGGATGGCGTGATCTGTTCGCCATGGAATCACTGAATGCCGAAGCTGGCCGGATATTCAAGGTCACGTAGCCAATGTGCGGTCGTGTGCGCTGCTGTGAGGATGAGGAAGCAATATCGACAGTCACTCGGACTGTCTATATAACAGAGTGTCCCGAGTGGCAGACATACGCTCCGAAGGTGAAATGTCTGTACCACAACATCCGGTCCCATATGTTGTTGCACGAGAGAGGGACCTCTCTCGCTCGCCGCCCGGACGGACCGGACGAGCTAGGAACCGGACTAACAGGCTTCCTCCGATCTCTCCTCTAATCCATCGTCACTGGGTGTGTACTAAAGCCTATTATAGTGCTCGCATCACCCAAATCTCCTTCCTATACCGCAACGGATGAACCCGACTGCCGAACCATTCGATGAATGGACGCTACACCGGGTGAGTTAGCAAATGTCAACTCCGTCGATCCTACTAGGGACCTCTTAGGCGATTGATGTAATCCATGAGCACTAATTGCCGCTAGCTCTTCATTAACTATGACGACAGAGGCACACTTTTGAAAGACATCTCAGTAATTTTGCGAACAAGAAACCAGATATGCTTGGACATAGCAAGCATATAAAAAATATATATAGCATCGTTCAATAAATCGAACGTATCTGAGACATTATTGGACTGTGTCGGAACTGAGGGACGATGTCCCTGAACCGAACCAAAAATTTCTAAGTCCACCGACGCTATCAGTTTCTCATCCGGTATCGCAGCATTCTGGTCCGACGAAGAACCTCTAGGAGATGAAGTCAGATGAGATATACAGCAGCTTATGTTGTTCCGAAAGGGAAAGCTCGAAAGCTTCCGAATCCCTTTCGGCATCCCGTCGGACGGTATGAAATTTTCGGACGTCCGCACCTGATGCTTCCGCGGAGCGTCCCGACCCAGCGTCGTCGGATATTATATTATGCGACAGAGCTTCTGTCGTTGCTGGGATGCTGCGATAAGTTGTGCTATTTGGGATAGCACGTCCGTCACCGAGGCCTGTGCAGAAGCGGTCTTACGATGCTATGCCGCTGGAAGCTCCGTGTACGTTGACTCCCGCATACTTTCTTATGCGAACGTCCGGAGTCTCCAGGCCTCGTGTCCCTGGCTATCGGATGGCGTGACCTGGTCGCCGAGGATTCTCTGATTGGCGAAGTTGACTGGATATCGGAGGTCAGGTAGCCAAGGTGCGGTCGTGTGCGCTGCCATGAGAATGAGGAAGCCTTATTGACAGTCTCTCCGGACTGTGTATATAACGGAGCGTCCCGAGCGGCGGACGTATGCTCCGAATGCGAGACATTTTGTACCACAACATCTGGGGCCAGATGTTGATGTACGAGAGAGGGGCCTCTCTCGCTCGCAGCCCGGATGGGCCTGGACGAGCTATGAACCGGACTAAAAGGCTTCCTCCGTTCTCCCCTCTAATCCGCCGTCACTGGGTGTGCACATGGATATTTTATAGTGCTCGCATCACCCAAAACTCCTTTCTAGACCGCAACGGACGAACCCGGCTGCCGAACCATTCGATGAATGGACGCTACACCGGGCGAGCTAGCGTACGTCAAAGGCCGTCGAACCTACTAGGATCCTCTTAGGCAATTGACGTATTACATGAGCACTTTTCCACTAGCTCTTCATTAATTGTGACGACGGAGGCACACTTTTGGAAGACATCACAGATACATCACCCTGATCATGATAGTCTGAAATAGAGATTGATAAAGTAGAGTGACCCTGCAGGGAAAGGACCGGAATGGCCAATTCCCCACTAACATACCGTGACACACGCTACCCATGTTGTCATTGTAATCAACACATGCAGAACAGGAGTTAGTGCGAGTACACTGACTACATTATACAATGATCATGAAAGTCAGAGGAAGATTCCCTCTTATTACAATTGAACAATATCCTTTCATTGTGAAAAGAAAACAAAGTCCTAGTACTCGCACCAACCCCTGACAATCAAAATACATAATAGCAAGATCCATTAACATAGAAAAAATAAATGAATCAAAAACTTTTGAAAAAATATTTTTTCAGAACAGCCCAAGTTTCTGAAAAGTAACGTTGAGCCCCAATGGATCCCAAGCCTAAGTGTGGACAAAAATTCTAAAAATATTTTAAACAATTTATGCAACACTTACGAACAATAATAATGTATGTAGTTATGATTAAATTAACATCAAGATATTATTTTCAAGAAATCCCCCCTCACACAGAGGGTTGTTGGAAATGTAAACAATAAGTGTAAAAACACTAGATCAAGACTCCAGGCACCCTGGCCCGAAATCAGTTACCAATAATACACTATCTGATGCAAAACAGAGACTTCCAGGGAAGAAACTGCAGAACATCAGATGGTAGATGCAGAACACTACGCCTAACCACCCATAGGTGAAGACATAAACATGGGGAAAAGAACAGAATTCATTCTGTTATCCAGCTAAAACTCCCAAGAAATTTTAGTAATAATATTACAGAAAATATGCCAAAAGCATGGGAGAATAGCAAGAGGGGACTTAAAGGAAAGGGAGAGAGGAAAACACTGAATAAGCAGTGTAATCTTGATAACAAGAATGACCACAACAGGCTGTTGCCTCGAAAATAGGCAACTTAACATAATTTCATCAAAAAATTTTAAGTTACAGCCCTGATTATTTTCTGTCACTCATTTTTCCTCTCCTCCTTCTATATCCTCCTTAGAATCACCATTTCACTAATATTTATGTGTCTGGCATCATTTAAACTGAGGTTTACAAGCACAAAGATCAGTCAGATGTTAACTGATGAAGGGCCAAACAAAGAATGATTAATGGCGCCAATTTCGGAATGTCCTTGACACTGCGCATGTGCAGTAGAGGTGAAGTATGGGGGGCCATTCAGGACATGTTTTCTTTGGTTTTAGATGCAAATTTTGGGGATTGGGGGGCAAAATTTGTGTTTGGCCCTATATTTTTAAGAGTTAGCACCAGCTATGTCTGGGTCATTGGTACAGTATAAAAATATTAACTTCTCGAAATCTATTTGAACCTGAAACTTATGTGCACGGTTTTATTGGACTTGTACAAATCTCAGTCTTTACACAGTACTTTTTCTTGAAAATGTGGCGGCCGAAACGGAAAGTGACAATTCCACGAAATGAGAAACAAAATGTCAAGGTGAGTTTTCTTAAATTTCTTTATGGACAAAATCAATGCATGATAATATTACATCTGGAAATAGGCGTGTTGACTTACAACTTACAAGACATGCTTTTTTCGGGGGCATGATACATCAGGAAATGGACGTGAAATGATAGTAACTACATGTATCGTTTCACGCTCATTTTCTGATGTTATATGTAGCGCGCCCCACAAAAAGTGCACGCCTAAGTCCCAAAAGCAGCAAGCAACTAAATGCGCACCTGAGTTTTTCAAAATCGAAGGACTGTACCAGTAAGCAAAGTTGAGTTTACCGATAGTTTATAAAAAAAAAGAAATTGTGGTTCGATTTGCAAAAGTTAAACGAATGTACAATATAATTTTTTTAGCGTCGTGTCCCCGTTTTTCTCTAATTCCGTGGACTGGGTCAGGGCAAGTACAAATCAGGTCCGGGCTAGTAATTTTTGAATCGACTAGACCGACATGTCGGGTACATAAAAACGTTAATGTCGAACCCTGAAATATCGGTGTGTGCCAAGGTGAGATAAGATTTTGTGACACATTGTGTTCTAAAACACAAGCACATACATGTATTGCCTATTTGTGGTAGACAATGAATTAAAGGACTTACCCTTTAGATATTTGGATACATGTTCCATATCTCCTCTTGCAGAACTGTCCAAAAAGGCCTCAGTTAAACTCTTCATTGGATCACTATCCATTAATGATGATTCACTTTGGGAACTGCGAGACAAACTACTTTTGAAATTCAGTTGTCTGAAATGTTTTAACAAGAACTCAATAAACATCACAGGTAAGGCCCCACAAAGTTGACTGTCCATTTCTCAGGCCATTTTTTGGTAAAATTACATGCAGGTGGGCAGTTTTTTATTTTATTTTTTATAGTTATTTGCCACCAAAAGTTCATATTCTTGGTTTGTTTTGTTTTAGGCCTCATAATCAACAGAATAGCATGGGCGGTGGTGTATTTTGGCCCTTGAGTGCAAGAAGGCTTTGCAATGCTAAAGCATTGCAAAGCCTTCTTGCACTTAAGGGACACATTTATCAATTTTATCAACTTGGGTAAAATATTTTTACTTTTACTTAATGATTCTGGAGAGGCTTTTTCCAGATGAGATTCCATGATTTTTCCTGCCCCAGAGTGTCTGAAGATTTTTAGCTGCAACTAGCAGCTCTATAAGTGGCAATGTCGGTCTGTCTGTCTGTCGGTCTGTCTGTCGGTCGGTCGGTCTGTCTGTGACGAATGAGTTTCAAAACTCAATAACTTTTGAAATACTTGATGGAATGACTTTATACTTGGCATGAAAGTGTATCTTATTGATGTCTAGCCACTGTTCAATGCATGTGTTGTTCCAAATATTTTTCTTGGAGTTATGGCCCTTGATGAACTTAGAATGTCGGTCGGTCTGTCTGTGACCAACGAGTTTCAAAACTCAATAACTTTTGAAATACTTGATGGAATGACTTTATATTTGGCATGTAAGTGTATCTTATTGATGTCTAGCCACTGTTCAATACCTGTGCTGTTCCAAATATTTTTCTTGGAGTTATGTCCCTTGCTGAACTTAGAATTTTGTGAAATTGCACCACCCGTCGCAGCTACGGAGTCGATGTCGTGATTTTTTTTAACTGTCTCACTAAAGCATGTGTAATGATGTCCCAAGAAGTATAGAAGTCTCAAATGACTCAGATTGATAAAAAAAAAAACGTTTAAGTTAAATTCATCACTATTGGTGGACAGGATTAATATTAATACCATCACCTGACAAGTGCATATCAGACAAAAGGAGTTATGTTAGTTTGCCACATACCCATTCAGGGCTGTGACAATTTGAAAACAGCCCATTTTATCTCAAACTTATCTAAAATTTTGACGTTTGGAAGTTTGTGGAGGGTTAATGAACGCTTGCCCGAATAATTGTTCTCAAAAGTCTATTTTTTCTTGAATATCTGCAAGAACCACTTGAAGAAATCCACAAAAATGTGAATTTTAAGTTCTTAAGGGCTGTCTTTAATCTGCCAAAACAGGGTAAAGCTTGTTTTTTTTAATATCTGTACTACTTATAACAATTATCCCCTATGAATTCTGCATCCGATAAAAGAGGTTAATGTATCAGTGACATACCTATTGGGTGCTGTTGGTGTCCAAAAAACTAGACCATTTTAGCAGCCAGTGGAGGATTAACAAATGCTTACCGGAACATTTCATCCATGCAACTTGAAATGTCACACCAAGACCTATGACTGGCCAATATTTTTCTTGAAAATGCACAAGATGCGTTTGGAGAGCTCCACGGAAAACATGAATTTTTTAGCTTTTAATGGGTATCACTGTTTAACCAGCCCAAAATGGGTTAACACTTGGTTTATGGAATACCCTTATTACTTACAAAAATGATCTTCAGTGAAATCCACTTCCATTAAAGGAAGTTATGTTCAATTCACTGGTACTCGTTGGGTGCCTGCAAAAGTCCATTTTATCAAAATTTTGATGTTTGGCAGTCTGTGGAGGGTTAATAAATGCTTAGCCTAATATCTCCTGTATATCAATTGTGTCGCAGGTCTAACATAGATGGATGTTTAAAAATATGTGCAAGACACGTTCCGAGAAAGTGACAAAAAACCCTAATTTTGGTGAAAAAAGGGTTAAATCGAAAATTCTGCTTAGGTACAGTTAGATCTAGAAGTCCTGTCATGAATAGTGCGCTTATCTAGGCTTAATTGCACGTTGGAATTGCACGCAATTGCCATATCGAATGGCATCCAAAGCACAGCAGGTTCTCCTGGTTACTCATAGCAAACACATGCAATGTTTCTGCCAATGGACCTCCGGGTTACCCGGAGGTCCATTGGCTGAAAAATTGCTTGAGCACAGGCCATATGTACAGAATTTGATAGCTTTACTGGGGCCATAACGCGTACATTAAAGCGCATATCAACGTGCTATTCGTGCGCATTTCATGACAGGACTTCTAGTTTTAACTGTACATTTTTAGGTTTTGTGTCACTCTATGAGTGTGCAAATCTCTGTGAAAATTAGTTTGAAAATGGCTTTAGAATCGTACGGATAAAAAGTGTGGAAAAGAAAATAATAATAATCAGCAGAAAAACAAATGTCTTTTCCTCAGGGAAAAGCCAAAATAACATAGTGGTACCAAAAAAAAAAAATCTTCCATTCAAATTTGTTTTTTCTTCCTCGTTTTTAAGTATTCAAAACAGGGGGCGTGGTGGCTCGATTGGTAGAGGTGCAGGCTGCAAGCCGAGAGGTCCTCGGTTCGAATCCCACCTGCGGCAGCCGCGTTGTGTCCTTGGGCAAGACACATCACCCCCATTGCCCACGTGGGGGCACGGTGATGCTGTGTACTAAGGCGTACTGCACGTCGATGGTGCACCTGTCTTCAACCAATGCTAACCCTGCTTGTGCGGAGTTAGTATGTTGGGGAGCTGACAGTTGCTCGCCGTTGCTTGGTGGTTCTCTCCGGGTACTCCGGCTTCCTCCACCCATAAAACTGCCATGGTCATGATTAGCCATTGTGCAGAAATGACCTTAAACCCCAAAAAATAAATAAATAAGTATTCAAAACCATAATAAACTCTAATTTCAATGTTGTTAACCCTTTACCCAATGAATCACCCACATCCGCAAGCGTAATATGCAAATTTAGCATCTGCAAAAATATTATTTTTCAGAAAATTTCAACAAAACCATATCATGTGACCCCTCTTTGGATCGAGCTCATCCAATGAGGGGTCACATGATGTGGTTTTGTTGAAATTTTTTGAAAAATGTTAAAAAATTATTTTTCAAATAATAAACTTTGATATCGTCTGCGTTGGGTAAAGGGTATTAAGTCCAATAAGGAGTTTGAGAAGATGAAACTGAAAGGTTTCAAGTTAGGCCTTTAAAACTAGAGATTAGCAATGTAACGAAAAACTTATCAACTGACACTGATATCCTGAGGATACTGAAAAACCCAAACCGAACCAATCATTGGATATCAAAACCTTCTGTATTTTCAAATTTTCCAACATTTGCTATTTATAAGGCCTTGTTGAAGCTTCATAGCTGTTTCATAAAAAAAGTGACTGATTTTCTTTTTAAGTTTCATTAAGTGCCTATTATCAGAAGAACCTCCAAGTGGAAGCATGTTGAGGCAACATGCTTTTGAGATCGCAAAAGCCTGATATAAGCCTTTAAAGGTGAAGGTGTTTTTGGAACAAATCACAACATGACTGGAGATATGATTTGTACGTGCATTGGCAATAGAATATCAATGTGGAGCTCATTGGTAGTGGCATTTGTGGTGCTGAGGTAGAATGATAAAACTTATTCTGTATTTTTCTGGTGCGAAATCGCCTTTGATACAATCAGCAAATGTCAGTCAGGTCAGATACCAAATACCGAATCGACACTGTGGTATACTCCCCCCCCACCCCCCCACCCCCCCCCACACCCCATACCAAAACCGATACTGAACTCAAAATTCCAATACTGCCCATCTCCAATTAAAACAAGAGGCCCCACGGGGACTGAAGCGCTCATCTTGAACAGAACACAATATAAACAGAGTCCAAGAATGAGTCTACATTAAGCAATCCATCTCCATAGGATACACTGTCAATCCTCGAGTCTCTCAGGAACGACAAAAATAATCTGGGCATCATGCCTTTTCTTCAGTTGATCATAATGTAAAATGTAGAGCGCCACGATGAAGTCTCTTGATACAGCCTATGTGGATTAATCTTAGTTACACACCTCTAGAGAGTACTGAATACAAAATTTTTAATTTTTCAGCAACATGGACAATTCCGGCTCCCGTAGGAAGCCCAACTATTAACCTAGGCTCTCAATTCGAACAAAGTTGAATCTGACTTCCATAGAAATGTTGTGTACCAAATATGAAAGCATTCTGACTGTTGGATCTGAAGAAGAGGAATTTTAAAGAAATTTCTTCATATTGCACTAAGTTAAAATTTGGGCTACCATAGCGAGCCCAAATATTAACCTACGCATCTAATTTTAACCAACTTGAATCTGACCCCTCTAGAGATGTTGTATACCAAATATGAAAGCATTCTGACTAGTGGATCTGAAGAAGAAGATTTTTTAACATATTCCCTCATATTGTAGTATGTTAAATTTCAGAGGTTCCCATATGGAGACCAAATATTAACCCAGTCACTCGAATTGAACAAACTTCAAACTGCCCCCCACCCCCCCTTAAGAGATTTTGTATTCCAACTAAGAAAGCATCCCGACTGGTGGATCAGAAGAAGATTTTTAAAGAAATTTCCTCATATTGCACTAAGTAAAAATTTGGGCTACTACAGGGAGCCCAAATATATACGTAGTGATCCGATTTGAACAAACTTGAATCTGCCCCCCCTAGAGATGTTGCATACCAAATATGAAAGCATTCTGACTGGTGGATCTGAAGAAGAAGATTTTTAAAAATTATCCCCCATATTGAATAAAGTTCAAATTTGGGCTTGGGCCCAAATATTAACCTAGGGACTTGGTTTGAACATTCTTGAATCTGACCCTCATAACAATGATGTATACCAAATATTAAAAGAATCTGACTGGTGGTTCTGACAAAGACGATTTTCAAAGAATATTACCCATATTACCCTAAGTTAAAAATTCGGGCTCCTGTATTGAGCCCAATAGACTTTATTTTAACAAACTTGAATCTGACCCCCCTATGAATGTTGTATATCGAATATTAAAATATTCTGATGATTGATTCTGGAGAAAGAATTTTTTTTAATTTTTGCAAATATGCTGACTCAGCATTTTTTCGATGCCCATTACAGAACACCCTAAAGTAACCGATGGGAATTTTTTTTACCATTAAATTCTACTGGTCCTAAGGATGCTTCCTGCCAAATAACAGCTCTCTGTTCCATATGGTTTGGGAAATATGGGCGTTTAAAAATATTTCTATTTTTAGCTCCCAGGGTTCCCATGGGAATGCGAGAATTTTTTTTTTTGCATGAGTCAAGTACTTATGACCCAATAATACCACATACCAAATTTGGTTTAAACCGGATCATCACTTCAGAAAATAGAAATTTTGGGCAGGGCCCATCCATTACAAAGCCAAATATTGTTTCACGAACTTCATTTTGAACAAACTTGATTCTACACCTCAAAAGAAAGCTCCATAACAAATATCAAGACATTGTACACGCTGGTTCATGAGAAGATGATTTTAAAAATATTTTGGAGCATTTTCCACCACTCCCTCCCTATAGGGCTGGGCATGATGAGTTGAACAAAATTGCAATGCCCCTTCGGGACCATCACTCACACAAACTTTCACTTGAATTAGCCCAGTGGTTTTGGAGAAGACCGAAATATGGTGTTGACAGACAACGGACGAGCGGCAGACGGATGGACGATGGACGGAGAGCAGTGAAATTAGCTCAGCTTGACTTTGTCAAGATGAGCTAAAAACTTATTTCTGAAGAAATTCAGCATTTTGTTAAAAATACAGTGGAGTGCACTTAATTGGATTTCACTTAATTGAATAACTCTGTAAATTGAATACACATGTAACTTCCAAACATTAAACCATTTACCATACCCCAGTATAAATTTGACCTGTTAATTGAATATAGGTTATAGATTAAACTCCTGTTAATTGAATGAAAAATCTTGTAAGCTGTCGAGAAATCACCCTCACTCTCCCCAGGTTTCCTTTGTTTATAGACCTATTTGGCCTCAGTATATGTACACTGCCAACAATATTCTCAAAAATTGTCAATTAATTTTCATTATTTTTTCATTTTTTGTTTTTGTCTCAAGCTCGTTCCAATGAGGGGTCATAACCTATGTTTTTGAGACAAAAAATTAGTTATTCAAGAATTTTTTTTGCAAGTGTCGTCTGCTTTTCATGTTAGGTAAAAGGTTGATGGAACGTCTTCTACCGGTACTTCAAATAATAACTTACAGTTTTTGGAACACAGGTACATGTAAGTTTGTACAAGTAGCAGTGTTGAAACTACACTTCCAAATCCTGCATATTCTGAAAGAAGAAATATCTAAATGTCATCCTTCACAATAAATCTAATATATAAATGCGAATGTCTGTATCTATTTATCTCTCTCTCTCTCTATCTTTGTTCCGGGTGAACTCTCCGTTTCTCGACCGATCGATCTCAAATTTTGTACACGGGGGTAATTCGTCCCTGCAAGTGACATGGGATGGGTGCTGTGCCCGTGCGGGGTTACCTTGAAATTGGTGACCTTGACCTTTTATTTCGAAAACGGCTGGGCCAATCGGGCTAAAATTTCATATGTGCGTGTACACTGACTCATTGATCATTTTGACTTTACGGGGTGCCTATGCGGGGAGACACTGACCTTAAAATTGGAGACCTTGACCATCTATTTTGAAATCGGATGTGCCGATCATGTCTGAGGGTATATTGATATAACCATCTTCTCCCGTGCAACACCGGGTAACACCTGCTAGTAATAACAAAAAATTATAATATCTTGTAGCCAGGACTTAAAATTTGTTCTCATTTGCAAGAACTGTTTTTGATTATCACAAACATCTGCCGTAAGAATCAGTATTCTGTTTTTAAATGATTTTAAAAGAATATGTGAATACTTTCATACCCTTGTGAGTGGACATGAAACAAGTATAATTTCTATACTCTTGGGTACAAAATAATAGTACAGGCCAGAATAATAGTACAGGGTGGAAAAATTATCTGAATTTAATAATATAGTACAGATCGGAATAATAATACAGGGAGGAAATTTCCTTGAAGTAAGTCAGTTTATGCATGATAAAATTCAAGTGTTAGACATCATTCCTAGGACAGTTCCTAGGACAGTTCTTCTTTAGAGTTTTCCAATTAATGTTGTCTGAGATTAGCTGAGATTTGTTTAATCATATAGAGGACTGGTGTGTTTATAATTTTAAATATCAACCGCTGATGCTCTTTTGTGGAATTTTGTCCCATAAAGACAACTGAAAATTTAACAGTCATACACACCGGAATAAGCATCACACAGGGTGGAAACAATCCTCAAAATTAATAATCATACCCGTATGATTATTTGTTATACCCGTATGATTATTTGTTATACCCGTATGATTATTTGTTATACCCGTATGATTATTTGGTACCAAGATTTATTTATTTCTTGGTGTTTAAGGTCACATATTTCTGCACAATGGATAATCATGACCATGACAGTTTTACGGGGGGAGAAAGCCAGAGTACCAAGAGAGAACAACCGAGCAACGGCAAGTAACTGGCAGCTCCCCAACATACAACCTCCACACAAGCAGTGTTAGCATTGCTTGAAGACAGTAACACCATTGACGTGCAGTATGCCTTCGTACACAATGTCACCGTGCCCCAACATAAATTGGCAATGGGGGTGAAGTGTCGTGCCCAAGGACACAATGCAGTGGGATTTGAACCAAGGGCCTCTCAGCTTGCAGCCTGCACCTCTACCTACTGAGCTAAAGTGCCCAGTGGTACCAAGAGTAGTTAACATTGAACATCATACTTTAACCTTTACCCAACGAATCGCCTGCATCCGCCCTCGTAATATGAAAATTCGGCAGCTGAAAAAATATTATTTTTCGAAAAATTTCAACAAAACCATATCAAGAGACCCCTCTTTGGAACGAGCTCATCGAGATCGTTCCAAAGATGGGTCACATGATATGGTTTTGTTGAAATTTTTTGAAAAAATGTTAAAAATGATATTTCAAATAATAAATTTTGATATTGTCTGAGTTGGATAAAGGGTTAATGATATTAATATATTTGTGAGAGTTTAAACACTTAAGGAACAAGTCCAACTTTTGGTGAGTTCTTGTCTCATACATGTATTTGCATGTAAAACACTGTTCACACATATAGGGTGTTACAGAAGAACCTGTCTTGAGAGACCGCCCTTTGGGCCACACAAAAGTGGTCTCTCAAGACAGGTGGTCTCTCATAACAGGTTTCAGGATTTCTCAAGTCAGCGAATAACCAACCACAAAATTCAGAAATGGAGAAGAATAGATTTTTGTAATTACTTTGTAGTTGTTCTTTTTTATTAAGTTTTTGTAACAAACTGAAATGGACTGTTATAAAAATAAATTAGTGTTGAAAATCTTCATTGAAGATTTTCAACACTAATTTATTTTTATAATTTTTATAACAGACCATTTCAATATGTTACAAAAAGATTTTCGACACAAATTTATTTTTATTCCTATCTGTCACATTTCAGGTATGTACGAAATTGTTTATTCAGCAATAATCCTAATCTTTTCACAGGGGTCTTATAAAAACATCTCAATCTTTAATGAGTTAGCAATTCAATCCCAATTAAGAGCTTTTAATACTTTAGTATTAGTATAACCACAACGGATTTTCCAATTCCAGAACAGGTAAAAAGTTTTTGTCATGGTTTTAGTCTTCAAAGGGCGGTCTCTCAAGACAGGTCTATTATGGCATAAAAATACAAGTTGGAACCAGGTAACAGTGGTCTCTCAAGACAGGTGGTCTCTCAAGACAGGTGGTCTCCCATAGCAGGTCCATTATAGAGTAAAACCAATCGGTGCCTGGTATATGTGGTCTCTCAAGACAAGTGGTCTCTCAAGACAGTGGTCTCTCAACTTCAAGACAGGTTTTACTGTATTGGTCTTGTTGATGGTAATTATAGAACATTAGCAGTAGTTTCCAGTGAAGTCTTTGCTGCCTGTTTAAGCAGCCAAGACTTCACTATACATCACTGCTAAGAAATACAGTGTTACCTTACTACAGTTGAAATAACAAGTTCTGTTACAATTAGCGAAAAGACTGCTCGTTAGTTCATTCGCTCCTTACTGCAGAAGAATGAAGTAGTCCGAAATACACAAGAATGTTTGCACTGTGCAATGAAAAATATAATGCCCTATTAGCGAGGTCGGTAGTGAAATCACGAACTGACCCGATCGAACGGAAAGAAAATATTGAAACTACAGTATGTAGTAGTACTCAAACGATTAGTGGACTAGTCGATGTCGACTCTGGGAGAACCAGTAGTCAACTCTCAATTGTGCAGTCGACTAGTCGGAGGAGATCAAGCTTTTAGGTAAATAGTATCCCTTCTGTGCTACTGTCAGACAGTTTGAACAGCAATATTGGGCAATCAATGTATACATCTATTGCCATCTAATAGTAGTGACAGTAGTTTGTTATAACTGGTAGTAGTAGAGTGCTGAATTATTTTGGGCTATCGGGATATGTTATTAATTTGCCTTGTTGCAATTTATGGGAGAGTGCCTATAGGCACTCTCCCATAAATCGCAACAAGGCAAATTAAATAAGACTATATAATTTCACTCTTAGCATAATTAGAAGTACATTAACAGAATAATGTTCCAGTAAGTTGCTGTATATGAATGCCCAAGTGAAGCCAAATTTGGACCTTCAGCACTCTACCGGAACACCAACACTGTTATACGGAGACAAGTTATCACCAATGACTTGACTTTTGGGTATTGACTAGTCGACTTTCGAATTCACTAGTCGTTTGAGCACTACCGATCGAACGGAAAGAAAATATTGAAACTACAGTATGTAGAGGGCGGATTTTTACTAAATTGGTGTGGGATAGATTTCTCACTCATAAATTATTTACAGTCAGTTAGTTAGTGAGGACAAGATACAAGGACCTCTTGCAAACTTTCATCAAATGGACCACTGGGTAACGCCCAGTGGTCCATGTGATTAAATTTTGCAAGGGTTTCTCTTGCAGTAATGCAGGTATGAAGAAGAATTACACTTACCTTTCGAGTGGAGAATATATGGCGCTGCGATTAAGTAGTAATCCACTCTCTTCATTCTGTATATGTAGTCAAATTTTAATATCAATTTACGTCATTACATATACATGCATCCCAGTAAAGATTAGGAATGATGTTAATGATCACTATTTACTCATAGAATTGTAGGGCACACTGTTTTTTCTACAGGAATTGAGTTACCCTAAAGTGCTAAAGATGGACAAAAAGTGCACTTACAGTAGAACCTGTCTTGAGAGACCACCCTTTGGGCCACACAAAAGTGGTCTCTCAAGACAGGTGGTCTCTCATAACAGGTTTCAGGTTTTCTCAAGTCAATGAATAACCAACCACAAAATTCAGAAATGGAGAAGAATGGATTTTTGTAATTACTTTGTAATTGTTCTTTTTTATGAAGATTTTAAACACTAATTTATTTTTAGAATTTTTAATAACAGTCCATTTCAATTTGTTACAAAAAGATTTTCAACACAAATTTATTTTTATTCCTATCTGTCACATTTCAAGTTTGTTTGAAATTGTTTATTCAGCAATAATCCTAATCTTTTCACAGGGGTCTTATAAAAACATATCAGTCTTTAATGAGTTAGCAATTGAAACCCAATTAAGAGCTTTTAATACTTTTAATTATGTTAGTATAATCACAATGGATTTTCCAATTCCATTGTCATGGTTTCAGTCTTCAAAGGGGCGGTCTCTCAAAACAGGTCTATTATGGCATACAAATACAAGTTGGTACCAGGTGACAGTGGTCTCTCAAGACAAGTGGTCTCTCAAGACAGGTGGTCTCCCATACCAGGTCCATTATAGAGTAAAACCAATCGGAGCCTGGCAGATGTGGTCTCTCAAGACAGGTGGTCTCTCAAGACAGGTGGTTTCTCAAGACAGTGGTCTCTCAAGACAGGTTTTACTGTACCCGGAGCATGCTATTACTTCAAAATAGTGCACAATACAGTAACAGGACTTCTAGTTTCTACTGTACACGTATGAAGGAGAAAATGATATGGAGAATTCTTCAGTCCTTTAAGGACAATTACAGAATCTATGACTAGAATCAAATGAATATTTTTCAAGAATCAAAGTTGTTTCTCGTTTTCTGTGCTTGACAGCTATAATGATAAATCTACCTGTAAAAATGGAATTCTGCCTCTTATTAAACCATTTACCAAACGAATCTGTCACATCTGTCTGCCAGGGCTGTCACGATTAATCGATTGTCGATCGGTCATGCCCAAATCGATTAGCATTTTTCATTGTTGAAGAAATTGTTAAATTTTATCCATTTTAGACGTTTAATAATTAAAAAAAATTTGAGGAAAAAACTATTGTTTCTAAATGTAAAAGGTCAAGAACGTCGACGTTAAACCTCAAGAAGCCGACAGAATCGAAGTTCGCAACTGACGACCGGTCTAATGGTCTTGATTATTACACTGCCGGTCCAAGAGTTTAGAACATCAAAGCTTTGAATGTACCTAAAAAATGATCATCTTCATTGTTTACTGGAGGTAGGTCAACGAACTTGAACTTCATTTTAACGACTTCAAAGAGAGGGAGAGGGGGTCATCTAGGTATGATTAATCGATTATTATCAATTATTCGCAATGATTAATGGATTCCTAAATTAAAAAAATCATGACAGCCCTACTGTGTGCATAATTTACAGATTCAGCAGTAAAATTTTATTGTTTTTTATGTTCAACAAAACCATCTCAAGTGACCACCTCATTGGAATGAGCTCAGCATGCTTGTTTCATTCACCAAAACCATATCATGTGACTCCCCCCTTCCCCAGTGGATTGAGCTCATTGTGCTTGTTCCAATGGGAGGTTACATGAAATGGTTTTGTTAAAATTTTTGAAAGAATTAAAAAATGAAATTATTAAATTTTTAAACAAAATTTGAGATTGTTTGTTGGGTTAAAACCTGTAGTTAAAAAATTGTGATTCAAAAGTTGGGAGAAGGGGTAGGAATGTGATAATGTAATTTCCGACTTTCTACTATTTACATAGTATGTAGTGGCAGTAAGAATTTTATCAGGAAAGTGGGGGAAGGGGTTGCTGAAGAGTTTAGTTGAAAGTTAAAAAATTTATAGTAATTTATATATTTTTTATACTTACCAATGACCCAGACTTAGCTGGTGCTAACTCTAACAAAACCAGGGCCAAACACAAATTTTGCCCCCCAATCCCCAAAATTTGCATCCAAAACAAAAAGAAATCATGTCCTAAAGGACCTCCATACTACGCCTCTACTGCGCATGCGCAGTGACGCAGACGTCCCGAAATTGGCGCCAATTATCATTCTTACTGGCAGTGCCTGGTCAGCGCTATGTACTCAGCGGGGAGGCAAGAGTTCCCAACTCCAGGGAGGGCCATCCCCGTCTGGGTCATTGGTAAGTATAAAAAATATATAAATTACTATAAATTTTTTAACATTTTTATACCGTACCAATGACCCAGACTTAGCTGAATAGTAAACAGGCTGGAGGGCCTAGGACACAGAGGAAAATCCAATAAGCTCAACTATATAGTAAAGAGGTAACCCCTTAAGGAGAAAAGGAGTATTAGGCTTTACATGTATCTTTCTTATTTAATATTAAATTAGAAAGATACACTACCCTTAATAATTGAGCACAATAACATTCATGTTCTCTATTAACATCCAGTATATCCCTTATACTAATTATTTTTAAAGCAAGCCAATAAATAAAGTAGTCCAGAGAATTGAGACTCTTTATAGTCATTTAAAAGTGTCCGAGTATTGTATATTAAAGCCCGTTTGACACTTGACATATACAAATGCTTCACACCGAGCTACACTTTAAAAATAAGACATGAATGAATTTTAACATTAATATTACACTTTAAAACCATCCCGGAAGCGACTCAGAAATACTGACTTGGAGGAGGCATTCCCTTGCTTTTCACTATAAAGCAGGTGACCTAAGGGAACACCTGCCCCCCGCCCCCCCCCCCCCCTTCCCCTTGCCCTGGGTCAAATAGCCCAGAGCGAAGAGGGCAGCCGGACGGAGTCACTGCCGGAACAGAAAGCCTGCATAACTATAGTTGCAACTGTTTAGTGGACGACATTCTGAGCAACAGATAACGGACCTAAACAATGCAGGTCTCCAGAAATGGACTCAATATTTCTGAGATAAAAATTTGTAAATGTGGATGGCTGAGACCAATAAGCAGCCTACATTAAATCTGTAATAGCAACACTATTAGCATAAGCCCAGGAAGTAGAAAGAGCTCTTACTTCATGAGCAGAAATCCTAAGCACAGACTGCTGAGAAGAAGATAAATTTTCATAAGCAGTACGGATAGTTAATTGAATCCATCTAGCAATAGAATGGACCGAAATGTCCTTTCTATTAGGCATCAAAGACAGAAAGAAACGTTTCCGTCCCTTTCTGATAAACTGAGATCTCTGTTTATAGATACGTAACGCTCTAACAGGACAGAGTAAAGGCCTACGCCCGTCTGAAGACGGAAGAGCCTTAATAACAATAGGTTCCGGATATTTATTAGGAGCCTGATTCTTAGCTAAAAAACCCACATTAGTAGTGAAGGTGATAGTGTTCCCAACACTACGATAGTGAGAATCATCCACCGACAGTGCATGAAGCTCACTGACTCTTCTAGCAGAAGAGAAAGCTAAGAGAAAAGCTGTCTTATAAGATAAGAATTTGAAATCTACTGTCCCAAGAGGTTCAAATGGCTTTTCCTTCAATTTAAGAAGAACCCAAGCTAAATTCCACTTAGGAATTAATCTAAGAGTTCTGGGTCTATTTATCGAAAAGTTTCTAACCAACTTAGATAAAGAGACATTAGATCCA
This sequence comes from Pictodentalium vernedei, assembly GCA_031216915.1. Lineage (NCBI taxonomy): Eukaryota > Metazoa > Mollusca > Scaphopoda > Dentaliida > Dentaliidae > Pictodentalium > Pictodentalium vernedei. The sequence continues at coordinate 529,076,814 of CM062293.1, forward strand.
ATTTGTAAACTATCATGATGTGCATAGGTATCAGATAACATAGATCTATAACCCTTTATAGTAACAGGCTGCAGTTTGATTTCGTCAAACAAGTATACTAGAAAGTTTGCAATGTCTGGTATAGAGGGAACGAATAATATATATCTACAGAATGATCCCTACACCAACGACGAAAAACATTCCACTTAGCCGCATAGTTTAGCGAAGAGGAGGTCCTCCTACAGTTAGAAATCGCGTCCACTGCTCGTCCTGTAAAGTGTTTGCCATGCAAGAAGGACCACACAACGGAAAAACGTGAAGGTTGAGACCTTGCGGGTTGTGATGGAGTTGGCGCGATTTCCCCTGCGAAAGAAGATCCTCTCGTGGAGGAAGCTTTCGCGGTAGGTCCCACAACAGACACCTGAGTAGATTTATCCACGGTCTCTGTGGCGACAGAGATGCTACCAACAGAATCTTGCATTGAGATTGTTTTATCTTTAGCAATACTTGTTGAATTAACGGCGCTGGAGGATACGCATATCCTATCATTCCGTCCCAAGGGATCGACAGAGCGTCCCAAGGGATCGACAGAGCGTCTACTGCAAATGCTCTTGGAACCGGACACGGAGAAACATACGTCTGCAACTGATTGTTGAGATGTGTCGCAAATAAGTCTATCATTGGCCGTTCCCATTGGTAGCAAATCTGATTGAATACTTGTTAGTTGAGAGTCCACTCCGACGGCAACAAGCGACCCTTTCGTGAAAGGGAGTCTGCTAGCACATTCAGACGACCCGGTATGTGACGGACCGAAAGAAGAACATGATGTTCTAGCGCAAACAGAAGGATTCTTTCCGTTAGATTGAACAACGGAACTGAATGAGTGCTTCCCTGATTCCGTATATACGCCACTACTGTCGTATTGTTGGATAGGATTTGGACATGAGCATTGTGAATAATGTCCATCCAGTGACGTAACGCAAGCCAAATTGACATCATTTCCTTGATGTTTATGTGCTTGCACAGGAATTGCAGATCCCAAAGACCCTGGCATCTCGAATCCGTTGGGATTAATGATGCACCCCAACCTGTTTGACTGGCATCCGTCATAATGGTAAAACTCGGATTCGGCAACTGCAGCGGAACTCCCTGAGTTAACCACTGAATGTTTGCCCAAGTCTGAATCTCTTGTTTCACTTGATCTGACAAGAGAACGTCTACATCGAGCGAATGAATTTTCACACTCCAATTCTGAGTCAAGAAAATTTGAAGAGGACGTGTGCGTAACCGCCCCATCGGAATGAGATCCGCGGCGGCTCCGCACAGACCTATCAGTCTCATAAATTCTCTCGCCGTGACTTTGTCTGCGTGCAGACAATAGCGAGCGTAACAACTGACTAATTTCGCTCTGGTTAACGGCAGACGAACGAGATTGTTGTGCGTCTCGAAGCTCATTCCCAGATGAATGAATGACTTGGACGGCACCAGATCCGACTTCTCCTCGTTTACTATAAAACCGAGACGTCGGAGCAATAGAAGAAGATTCTGAACATCGTTCTGAAGCGTTAACTCGTTGCCGTACCTCTGAAGAATGTCGTCCAGGTAGGCCGACGTCACCGCAGACGAATGAGCTCGGAAATAGATCATTACCGAGTTCATTACCCGAGTGAAAGCCCAGGGTGCTAGATTCAATCCGAAGCACATCGCCCGGAATTGATACACCACTCCTAGGACTGCGAAGCGTAGGTACTTTCGGAATGTCGGATGTACCATGACGTGAAAGTACGCATCTTTGAGATCTATGCTTGTTGCATAATCGTTCACCCGAATACTCGCTCTGACCGACCGAATCGTCTCCATATAAAACTTCGGAGCGACGATCAGCTTGTTTATCCAGCTCAAATCTATGACTGGACGGAACGAGCCGTCTGGTTTCGGAACCAGAAACAGATGGCTGTAGAATCCCGGAGATTCCTGGTTTTCTACGACCTCTACCGCGTTCTTCATTAAAAGAGACTGCACCTCTGATAACAGAGCGTCTCTTTTCTGCGGATTTGACGGAAGATGAGTCCACTTTGGACTTCGAGTTAATGGAGGCTTTCGTTTGAAGGATATCTTTAGACCTTCCGAAGTCACTCCTCTCACCCAAGGGTCGTCCGTAATCAATGCCCATTCTTGTGAAAAGCTCGACAACCTTCCGCCAACCGGTACGCGATAGAGGTTTAAGCCATCACCTCCTGGACCTGCGAGGCCTGCGGTAGGAGAAACCACGTCCTCCACGACCCGCACCTCGCCCCGTCGACCTCGGGGCGTCCGACCGATTGTCCCGGCCTGAAGGACGTCCCGAACGAGAGTCGCTACCCTGACGGCCTCTCGAATAAGACCAAGAGGACGCACCGGAACCTCTATAGGAACCTCTCTTGGGCGCATTAGACCCAGAAGTGCCTGTCTTATTCTTGTCTGCTGTATCCGACTTCTTAGAAGCAGATTTGAACAACAGAGAATCCGAAGCTTTCTTTGTAATTTTATCATAAATAGCAGAAAGCTTGCCGTCAAAGAGAAGTTCTCCTGAGACCGAAGCAACTCTAAGAGAGTTCTTCACCTTAGTATCCACTAGTGTGGATGTAGCTAGGGCTGCGTCACGTCTAACCAACTCCAGATTTGCCACTGAAAGGGCGGAGTTACACGTGGAATAAGCTACTGCCCTTGAAAGAAGTCTTAAAGAGGATTGTATATCCTGAAACTCTTTCCCTTGAAGGCGCAGTGATAACGCCTTAGTAAGGTGATCTGCGTAAGATAAGGCATCTAAATTGGCTCTGTTAGACGCAATAGCTGTTTCCAACACCGCGGTTGGAATAGAAGCCGACGACGGTAATGATAGCTCTAAGTCTTCCGCCTCGTCGTCCATACGCAGAGGAACTCTCGGGATACCCTGTCCTGCCGTATCGAATTTATTCCTTGCATTAATGAAAGGCAGGTTGAGAGTATTAGCGGACAAGAAACCTGCTTTCCCCGTCTTGGAAGCAAGTTTAAATATAGCGTCGTTCAATAATTCAAATGTTCTTGCAACATTATTGGACTGCGACGGAAACTCGGGAACGATGTCCCTGAACCGCTCAAAAAATTCAGAGTCCAATGACGCTATAATCCTCTTGTCCGGAACCGCAGCAGTCTGGCCCGACGGAACAACTTGAGGGAGAAAGTGCCGGATGAAGTCCACGGCAGCTTCATGTTGTTCCGAAAGGGATAGCTCCAAGTCATCCGTATCCCTTTCACCATCCGGTCGGACCTCATGATGTTCCCGGTCGTCCGCCCCCGCTGCTTCGGCGGAGCGTACCGACCCAGCGTCGTCGGATAATTCTCGATCCGACACCGTTTCTGTCAGCTGCTGGGATGCTGCGATAAGCTGTGCTATCTGCACAAGAATGTCCGGCGTCGAGACCTGCGGAGGCGCAGTCTTTAGCTGCTTTGCCGAGGGCAGCTCCGCATCAGATGGCTCCCGCATACTTTTCCTATGCGAACGTCCGGAGTCCATCGGTCTCGAATCCCTGGCTGCCGGATGGTGTGACCTGGTCGCCGAAGAATCCTTGATCGGCGAAGCTGGTAATATATCGGCGGTCACGCAGCCAAGGTGCGGTCGTGTGCGCTGACGAGAAGAGGAAGCCTTAACAGTCTCCGCGGACTGCTTATACAACGGAGCGTCCCGAGCGACGGACGTATGCTCCGCTAAAGACACATTTTGTACCACAACATCTGGTCCCAGATGTTGTTGTACGAGAGAGGGGCCTCTCTCGCTCGCAGCCCGGCTGGACCTGGACGAGCTAGGAACCGGACTCAAAGGCTTCCTCCGTTCTCGCTTACTATCCGCCGTCACTGGGTGTGCATCTATTATGTTTATAGTGCTCGCATCACCCAAAATTTCCTCCTGGACCACATCGGACGAACCCAGCTGCCGAACCATTCGGTGAATGGACGCTACACTGGGCGAGCTAGCGGACGACATTTGTCTAATCTCCATGAGCACTTTTGCCGCTAGCTCTAAATTCATTTGTGACGACGGACGCACACTTGTAGAAGATAACATGGAAACATCACCCTGTTCTGGTTCCTCTGAAATAGAAACTGAGAGAGTAGAGTGACCTTGTGGAGAAAGAGCCGGCATAGCCCTTTCTCCAGAAACAACATATCGTGACACACGTTTCCAATGTTTCTCATCCCAATATTCACATATAGGACAGGGATTAATGCGAGAACACTGACTACAATTAATACAATGATCATGAAAGTCAGAGGAAGATTTCTTCCCATTACAATTTGAACAATGTCCCTTCATTGTGAAAGAACAACAACAAGTCCTAGTTACTCGCAAAAACCCCTGACACAAAGATACATAATAACATGATCCATTAATAAATGAAAAAACAATTGCAAATCAAAATAATTTTGAAAAAATATTTTTTCAGCGAAGCCCAAGTTGCTGAAAAGTAACATTGAGCCCCGATGGATCCGATGGCAAAGTGTGGTCAAAAATTTTAAATTTATATTAAATAATTAATGAGACACTTAAGGATAATATAAATGTATCTTATAGTGAGATAAACTACAGCAAAGGCAAACAGCCCCCCTCAAAAAAGGCTGTTGCCAATGTAAACAAACAGTGTAAAACACCAGAAAACATGACTCCAGGCACTGAAAAAACTGGCCCGGAATCAGTCATCAAATTACACTCTATCTGATGCATAACAGAGACTCCCAGGGGAGAATCTGCAGAACATCAGATGGAAGATGCAGAACACAAACGTTATACACCCATGGGTGAAAACGTAACTATGGGGAAAATAACAGAAAGCATTCTGTAATCAAGCAACTCTCCCAGGAAATTTTAGAAATGAACTTTCTCAAAAATATGCCAAAAGCATGGGAGAATTGCAAGGGGGGACTTTAGAAGGCTAGGGGAGAGGAAACACTGAATAAGCAGTGCAACATTTAGCAAGAATGACAACAAGAGGCCCATGCCTCGAAAATAGGCAACTTAACATAATTTCATCAAAAAATTTTAAGTACAGCCCTGATTATTTTTGGTCACTTCTTTTTCCTCTCCTCCTTCTATCCTCCTTAGAATCACATTTTCTCCAAAAATTACGTGTCTGGCATCCTTTAAACTGAGATTTACAAGCACAAAGATCAGTGAGATGTTGACTGATGAAGGGCCAAACAGAGAATGATAATTGGCGCCAATTTCGGGACGTCTGCGTCACTGCGCAGTAGAGGCGTAGTATGGAGGTCCTTTAGGACATGATTTCTTTTTGTTTTGGATGCAAATTTTGGGGATTGGGGGGCAAAATTTGTGTTTGGCCCTGGTTTTGTTAGAGTTAGCACCAGCTAAGTCTGGGTCATTGGTACAGTATAAAAATATCTAGGGGAGGACAATGTCCCTGCAAGTGATGGACAAGAGCACACCAACAAGCATCTTTGTTATTCTAAATGTGAACAAAATGTACCATTGTAAGATTAAGTGGTGGTTGAAAGAGCAGTTTTTGTTCAAAGTGGTGATTTGAAATAACTAAGTGCCATACACTCCCGCTTACCTTTTACCACTATCTGTGGGCACAACCCAAGGAGAGGTACAAATCGTGCATAGTAGAGTTGAAACTAGAAGTTCTGTGACTGTATTGTGCACTGTTTTGAAGTAATAGAAAGATGATTTAAAGTGCATGTTTGTCCCTGTCAGGGGGCACCATTAGCATCACCCAATTCCTGTAGAAAAACAACATGCCCAATTCTGTATAATACTAGGAAAAAGAAATCATTAACATCATTCCTAACCTCTAGAGGGATACATTTGTATGTAATAATGTAACAGAAATTAAAATTTGACTGCATACATGTACATGTATATACAGAATGACGAGAGTGGATTTCAACTTAATCATAGTGCCATATATCCTCCACTCAAAACATATTTACATGTATAACTGTTCATAATAGAACAAGAAACATTTGCACACTTTCATCACATGGACCACCAGGAGCAACCTGATGGTCCATGTGATGAAAGTTTGCAAGTGCTTCTTGTGTTCTGTCGTCAGAAGTTGCAAATAATTATCCCACCCTCCACATACTGCAGGCTTCATATTTTTTTCTGATTGGTTGATTCAGTTTGTGATTTCACTACTGACCTTGCTAATAGCCCATTATAGATGTATTTTGCAGTGTACAGTACGAACGCTCATGCAGATTTCAGAGCACTTCATTATTCTGCAGTAAGTAGCACATTACCTAACAAGTATGTTATGCCCTAATTGTGACATGACATTTAGTTTCAACTGTACAGGTCATCCAAGGCATGAGTTGTCCTGAATTTGTCAAAATTGCTTTCATTCAAAGAAGAGAAGCAGTTTAGGATAAAAAATGAAAGTGTCAATGACACTGTAGCGCAACTTGACAAACTTGAATGAAATGGCAAGTTTGAAGATCATTGGTACCCATGTTATTTGATGAAATTTCAAGATAACAGCATTGTGAGTGCACAACGTCAGAGTAAATCCATGTATTTTTAAATTTAAACTGTAAGACTGGCTAAAGGAAGAATGTTGATACACAAATGCAGTATGTTCAGAGGTTATTGTAAATGGTACCGTTTTTCTCAGAAATGAATGCTAATCAATAGCTCTTATCTAGAGTTCTTGACTAATGAGCACACCAAGTTCAAAAACAATCCTATGATAAATGTGGCCTGTAAGCCATGTCAAAGAATGTTGATGCACAAATGCAATAAATTCAAAGATTGTTGCTAACAGCAACAGTTTTTAATGGAAATGAAAAAAAAATCAATAGCTCCTATCTTTGTCACCCTGCATAAGCATACAAAGTTTCAAAACAACTTGATAATGAATGTGCCCTCTGAGGCATGCCAAAGGAAGATGTTAATGATGCACAAATGCTCTAAGGAGAAGGTCGTTGCTTGTGGCAATGTTTCTTTTTGTTGTTTTTTTTTATGGAAATTCCTAAATATACCCTGCTGCAAGTGCAAAAGGGAGAAGTTGATGCACAAATGCAGTAAGGTCAAAGGCTGATGATAACGACAATAATTTTTTATAGAAATTAAAAAAAGCAATAACTTACATCTAGAGGTCACCCCGAACACACATACCAAGTTTCAAAGTGATCCGATGATAATTCTCAAGGAATGGCGAGTGATCACTTGCACTCTCCTATTACTTACCAAAACATCCAAAGTGGCGAGTGATGATCACTCACCTCCCTGACACCTACATGTAAAATTGTCTTTTAAAATGCTAATTGCAGTTGCAATTAATCACCATCACTTGCCTAATCTGAACTGTCGGTGAGTGACGCATCACTCGCCACCAATTTGTTCCTTTAGATCTTTGTTGGATGTCCATCCGTGATCCACAGTTAAAATTACAAGTCCTGTCATGAAATGCGCACAAATAGAACGTCGATCTGCGCGTTAATCTTCGTGTTATGACCATAGTAAGGCTGTCAAATTCTGTACATATAGCCTGTGCACAAGCAATATTTCAGCCAATGGACCTCCGGGTACCCTGGAGGTCCATTGGCAGAAACATTGCCGGAATTTGCTATGAGAAACCAGGAGAACCTGGCACCCATGCTTTGGATGTCATTTGATATGGCAATTGCTCGCAATTCCTACGTGCAATTAAGCCTAGATAAGCGCACAGTTTGGGACAGGACTTCTAGTTTTAACTGTATAACTGTTGGGGCAGCTAATCAGAGATGGCGGTACAGCAATGGACCCCAACGCCCTCGAAAATCATGTATACACTGTAATTATTATTAAATGATTGTGCACTACCTTCATGTTAATACTAATTTATGCAGCCTGTAAAGGTGCATAAAAAACTTGAAACAAAGATTTAAAGCACAGCCGGTTGCTAATGTCTATTTCAAGTCATTAACGCTTGCGGACCGGCTAGCACTTACTGATGTTCTGTGTATGACATCCTTTCGTTTTCTTGGAAATCTATTTACATTTTTATAACAAAATGTTGATTGAGATAAATATAAAGTGTTCTGCTTTAAGCTGCTTAATGAATGGTGTATCACACTGATTCTTCTCACGAAATAATATCAATCCAAAAGGGTTGAAAACTGATTTTATAATTTCTTAGTATTGATAATAACATTAACATGATTTTCTCTGGCATCATTTGAATCCATTACTGGACCTATATCTATGATTTGCAGTCCTCGACCCATTACCAGCCCTTGGCTATCAGCAATCAAGAAAATAACTTTTACTCGGAAAAAGAAACACACTGAAAACTAAAACAGGAGGTGCTAGAGAGCATGTAATCGCTCAGCTGGCAGAACTGCATATCCCTCTGTTATTCTAATCAAAATCAAAGAATGCAGCAGGCTGCCATGCTCTTTCAGTGAAACAGAATAATGACTGTTTTCAGAGGACTTTCCATACATGTACATTATTTGTGCCAAGTTTTGTTCACAAAGGCCAAGTAGTTTCAGATAAGAACTTAAGAAGATGAAAATGTACTTTCCCAAAGGGCCAGGTGAGCTAAAAAAAAAAAGCGGGTTTGGGTCAAAATATAGTGGCCGGTTTGGGTCAAATTGCAAAGGACGGTTTGGCCAGATGATGGTTTAGGTGAATTCGACCACTACACTATTGAACACCATCATAAAACGATGGCTGAAATCTAGCTTATTAGATGTCATGTTATGTGGGGTGGGAGTGGGATTGGGGCATGGGGGAAGGCATGTGGGCCAAAGATTCTGCTTTTTCAAAAAAATTAGGGATGCAATACACAGATGAATGTACAAGTGGCGATGTCTTGAGCTACAAGTTTCTATCGGTAAAATCCAAGTTTGGACTTGGGTGGTCCAACGGTTTGATTGCAGTGTGTCATATCACCGAAACATACTGAAACAGATTAACAGAACAAAATAGGACTGAAATGGGACCAATACGGAACCAAAATGGGACAGAAACCAACCAAAATGGATCAATATGAGACCAGAATAGACTAACGGGTAGTGATGAGACGATTAATCGGTATACAATTGGCCATCAGTTCAGAAGGTGGGGTAAACATCGGCAAACGCCGATTGTCAAAATAAAAAAGTAGTTTGTTAACATTTTCATACTGCTTTGCATCGATTTTTTAGCTTACAGCCTTACACAGGCAGTTTTAGCAGGGATGTAATCCGAATACAGTCATGTGGGTTTTTGAATTACAACATTTCGTTGTCTTCACAAACTTTTACCACCTGAAAACGTGCGTTTATTTTCTATAATTGGACACAAAGTTACAAAACCTTGTTTCCGGTATTCATAAAGCCAATTGACAACCTTGTAACACAAAAGTGCTGCTGTTTAAGCATGTGACAATGTTTTTATCCCTAGAGGGGTCAGCAAAATGATCAATGTCGGTGATTCGTGTTTAACCAATGAGAAGGTAGAAATACAGTTAAAACTAGAAGTCCTGTCACGAATAGTGCACTTATTTAGGCTTAATTGTGCATTGGAATTGTGCTCAATTGCCATATAGAATGGCATCCAAAGCACGGCAGGTTCTCCAGGTTACTCATAGCAAACACATGCAATGTTTCTGCCAATGGTCTTCCGGGTTACCCGGAGGTCCATTGGCTGAAACATTGCTTGTGCACAGGCCATATGTACATAATTTGATAGCTTTACTGGGGCCATAACACGCATATCAACGTGCTTTTTGTGCGCATTTCATGACAGGACTTCTGGTTTTAACTGTACTGAAACACATGACATGTGGTTCATGTTATCTTTTCCAGAGGGGTAATCCAAACACTGATTTTTTCTAACAGTGAAATGTCTCATTTTAGACAGTTATGTGGTTGCACTTAACGGAGGTCCATTTGAAATGAAAACTGCCAGGATTGGGAATTTGGAGGTTGAATTATCATGTAGTTCCAATACGCAAACATAGTAACACCTTAACGGTTAATTATTCGGCATCGACAATCGGCCAATTGTGTCGGCATTCAGATGGCAGGCCTTTCTTCTTATCGGCTCATCACTAAATACAGGACTGAAATGGACCAACATGGCACCAAAATAAACCAACAGGGGACCGGAAAAGAGAAAAAATACAATTCTAAACTTAATGTGTTGGTATTTTTTTTATTTCACAGTGCTATGAAATGATACTCACTGATATGCATGTGTTTCACTATTAAGAAACTGTCCAGTCTGTCCGCCACCAGAAATAGTGGTTTTTGCAGCAATCTACAGTTAAAACTAGAAGTCCTGTCACGAACTGCGCGCTTATCTAGGCTTAATTGCGCATAGGAATTGCGCGCAATTGTCATATCGAATGACACCAAAAGCATGGCAGGTTATCCTTGTTGTCCTTAGCAAACACAAGCAAAGTTTCAGCCAATGGACCTCCGGGTTACCCGGAGGTCCATTGGCTGAAACGTTGCTTGTGCACAGGCAGTATGTGCAGAATTCGATAGCCTTACCATCGTCATAACGCGTAGACTAACGCGCAAATCGACGTGCTATTTGTGCGCATTTCAGGACAGGACTTCTAGTTTTAACTGTAGATGGCAAATAATAATACATACGCTTGTGACAGGAAGGTGAAGGAAAAGAAGGGGATGGAGCAAACATATTTGTATGATACATGTATATTGTTATCCCCGCATTTTAAATGAAAGTGTCAATGACACTGTAGCTCAACTTGACAAACTTCAACTTGGTAAGTTATAAATGAAATGGCAAAATTGAGGATCATTGGTACCAATGTCATTTTTTTTGCCAGTGGCAACATTTTTTGACAGAAACCGAAGAAAATCGATAGCTCCCATCTAGAGGCCTCCCCAAACAAGCATGCCAGGTTTCAAAGCAATCCGATCATAAATGTGCCCTGTAGGGTGTACAAAAGGGAAATATTGTGGTCTGACTAGACTAAATTCTAAGAACGTTGGCCGTGGCAACATTTTTTGACGGAAATGGAAGAAAATCGATAGCTCCCATCTAGAGGTAACCGTAAATAAGCATACCAGGTTTCAAAGCAATCTAATCATAAATGTGCCCTGTAGGGTGAGCCAAAGGGAAATATTGTGGTCTGACTGAACTAAGTTCTAAGAATGTTGGCTGCGGCAACATTTTTTGATGGAAATTGAAGAAAATCGATAGCTCCCATCTAGAGGTCACCCCAAACAAGCAGGCCAGGTTTCAGAGCAATCTGATCATAAATGTGCCCTGTAGGTTGTGCCAAAGGGAAATATTGAGTCTTATGACTAAACTAAGTTCTAAGAACGTTGGCCGCGGCAACATTTTTTGACGGAAATTGAAGAAAATCGACAGCTCCCATCTAGAGGTCTCCCCAAACAAGCATACCAGGTTTCAAAGCAATCTGCTCATAAATGTGCCCTGTAGGGAAATATTGTGGTCTGACTAAACTGAGTTCTAAAAACATTGGCCGCGGCAACATTTTTTGACGGAAATTGAAGAAAATCGATAGCTCCCATCTAGAGGTCACCCCAAACAAGCATGCCAGGTTTCAAAGCAATCCGATCATAAATGTACCCTGTAGGGCGTGCCAAAGGGAAATATTGAGTCTTCTGACTAAACTAAGTTCTAAGAACGTTGCCCGTGGCAACATTTTTTGCCGGAAATTGAAGAAAATTGATAGCTTCCAACTAGAGGTCACCCTAAATAAGCATACCAGGTTTCAAAGCAATCAAATCATAAATGTGCCCTGTAGGGTGTGCCAAACGGAAATATTGTGGTTTGACTAAATTAAGTTCTAAGAACGTTGGCCGCGGCAACATTTTTTGACGGAAATGGAAGAAAATCGATAGCTCCCATCTAGAGGTCACCCCAAACAAGCATGCCAGGTTTCAAAGCAATCCGATCATAAATGTACCCTGTAGGGCATGCCAAAGGGAAATATTGAGTCTTCTGACTAAACTAAGTTCTAAGAACGTTGGCCGTGGCAACATTTTTTGCCGGAAATTGAAGAAAATCGATAGCTTCCATCTAGAGGTCACCCTAAATAAGCATACCAGGTTTCAAAGCAATCAAATCATAAATGTGCCCTGTAGGGTGTGCCAAAGGGAAATATTGTGGTTTGACTAAACTAAGTTCTAAGAACGTTGGCCGCGGCAACATTTTTTGACGGAAATGGAAGAAAATCGATAGCTCCCATCTAGAGGTCACCCCAAACAAGCATGCCAGGTTTCAAAGCAATCTGATCATAAATGTACCCTGTAGGGTGTGCCAAACGGAAATATTGAGTCTTCTGACTAAACTAAGTTCTAAGAACGTTGACCGCGGCAACATTTTTTGACAGAAATTGAAGAAAATCGATAGCACCCATCTAGAGGTCTCCCCAAACAAGCATACCAGGTTTCAAAGCAATCTGCTCATAAATGTGCCCTGTAGGGTGTGCCAAAGGGAAATATTGAGGTCTGACTAAACTAAGTTCTACGAACGTTGGCCGTGGCAACATTTTTTGCCGGAAATTGAAGAAAATCGATAGCTCCCATCTAGAGGTCACCCTAAATAAGCATACCAGGTTTCGAAGCAATCAAATCATAAATGTGCCCTGTAGGGTGTGCCAAAGGGAAATATTGTGGTTTGACTAAACTAAGTTTTAAGAACGTTGGCCGCGGCAACATTTTTTGACGGAAATGGAAGAAAATCGATAGCTCCCATCTAGAGGTCACCCCAAACAAGCATACCAAGTTTCAAACTAGTCTGATCATAAATGTGACCTGTGAGGTGTGCCAAAGGAAATTGTGGACGTACGTACTAACGTACTAACGTACGTACGTACGTACGCCGACGGACGAGAAGTGATGGCAATAGCTCAGCTTGACTTTGTCAAGTTGAGCTAAAAATGCGGGGATATTGTCATGATCTCCGTCTGTACGTCCGTACGGTCGTACGTCCGTACTTCGTACGTCCGGTTTTGTAATTCGAAACGCTGTAACTTTCTACAGTTGTTCGATAGGGTCTGTGCAACCCAAAAATACAACTTTTAAATTTTTGTACTACCAGGTGGCTTCTGTGGAGCCACTTAAAAAATGCGTTATTTTTTCACTTTTTTGCTGAATAGTCCCAACCTATGTAATTTGGAGTTCTAAAATTACACTAGGGTGTTGCTAAATGATCTGTAGATATGTAGGAAGGTTTCGGATTTTTCGGGTGCCACGTGGCTGTGCCACCGTAGCCACTTTTGTGTTTTCTTAGACCGTTTCCGGCAAAAGGCTCGTAGGATATGTAATTCGAAATGCTAAATCCATGCTCAGATGTTGCAGTAGGGTCTATAGATGCGCACGAAGGTTTCGGATTTTTCGGGTGCCACATGGCTGTGCCACCGTAGCCACTTTTGTGTTTTGTTAGACCGTTTCCGGCAAAAGGCTCGTAGGATATGTAATTCGAAACGCTAAATCCATGCTCAGAAGTTGCAATAGGGGCTATAGATGCGCAGGAAGGTTTCGGATTTTTCAGGTGCCACGTGGCTGTGCCACCGTAGCCACTTTTGTGTTTTCTTGAACTGTTTCTGGCGAAAGGCTCGTAGGGTATGTAATTCAAAATGCTAAAACCATGCTCATATGTTGCAGTAGGGTCTATAGATGCACACGAAGGTTTCAGATTTTTCGGGTGCCACGTGGCTGTGCCACCGTAGCCACTTTCGTGTTTTCTTAGATCGTTTCCGGCGAAAGGCTCGTAGGGAATGTAATTCGAAATGCTAAATTCATGCTCATATCTTGCAGTAGGGACTATAGATGCGCACAAAGGTTTCGGATTTTTCGGGTGCCACATGGCTGTGCCACCGTAGCCACTTTTGTGTTTTCTTAGACCGTTTCCGGCAAAAGGCTTGTAGGATATGTAATTCGAAACGCTAAATCCATGCTCAGATGTTGCAGTAGGGGCTATAGATGTGCAGGAAGGTTTTGGATTTTTCGGGTGCCACGTGGCTCTGCCACCGTAGCCACTTTTGTGTTTTCTTGAACCGTTTCCGGTGAAAGGCTCGTAGGGTATGTAATTCGAAATGCTAAAACCATGCTCATATGTTGCAGTAGGGTCTATAGATGCACACAAAGGTTTTGGATTTTTCGTGTGCCACCGTAGCCACTTTCGTGTTTTCTTAGATCCTTTCCGGCGAAAGGCTCGTAGGGAATGTAATTCGAAATTCTCAAACCATGCTCATATGTTGCAGTAGGGACTATAGATGTGCACAAAGGTTTCGGATTTTTTGGGTGCCACGTGGCTGGGCCACTTTAGCCACTTTTATGTTTTCTTAGACCGTTTCCGCCAAAAGTCTCGTAGGGTATGTAATTCGAAATGCTAAAACTATTCTCAGATGTTGCAGTATGGTCTATAGATGCGTACGAAGGTTTTGGATTTTTTGGGTGCCATGTGGCTGTGCCACCGTTGCCACTTTTGTGTTTTCTTAGACCTTTTCCGGTGAAAGGCTCATAGGGTATGTAATTCGAAATGCTAAATCCATGCTCAGATGTTGCAGTATGGTCTATAGATGTGTACGAAGGTTTCGGATTTTTCGGGTGCCACGTGGCTGTGCCACCGTAGCCACTTTCATGTTTTTCTTAGATTGTTTCCGGCGAAAGGCTCGTAGGGAAAGTAATTCGAAATGCTAAAACCATGCTCATATGTTACAGTAGGGACTATAGATGTGCACAAAGGTTTCGGATTTTTCGGGTGCCACGTGGCTGTGCCACTTTAGCCACTTTTATGTTTTCTTAAACCGTTTCTGCCGAAAGTCTCGTAGGGTATGTAATTCGAAATGCTAAAACTATTCTCAGATGTTGCAGTATGGTCTATAGATGCGTACGAAGGTTTCGGATTTTTTGGGTGCCACAGGCTGTGCCACCGTTGCCACTTTTGTGTTTTCTTAGACCTTTTCCGGCGAAAGGCTTGTAGGGTATGTAATTCGGAATGCTAAATCGATGCTCAGATGTTGCAGTACGGTCTATAGATGCGTACGAAGGTTTTGGATTTTCCGGGGGCCACGTGGCTATGCCACCGTAGCCACTTTTGTGTTTTCTTAGACCGTTTCCGGCGAACGGCTCGTACGGTATGTAATTCAAAATGCTAAAACCATGCTCATATGTTGCATTAGGGTCTATAGATGCGTATGAAGGTTTCGGATTTTTCAGGTGCCACGTGGCTGTGCCACCGTTGCCACGTTCGTGTTTTCTTAGATCGTTTCCGGCGAAATGGTCCTTGGGTATGTAATTCGAAATGGTAAAACCATGCTCAGATGTTGCAGTAGGGACTATATATGCACACAAAGGTTTCGGATTTTTCGAGTGCCACGTGGCTGTGCCACCACTGCCACTTTCATGTTTTTCTTACACTGTTTTCGGCGAAAGTCTCGTAGGGTATTAATTCGAAATGCTAAAACTATTCTCAGATGTTGCAGTATGGTCTATAGATGCGTACGAAGGTTTCGGATTTTTTGGGTGCCACGTGGCTGTGCCACCGTTGCCACTTTTGTGTTTTCTTAGACCTTTTCCGGCGAAAGGCTCGTAGGGTATGTAAATCGAAATGCTAAAACCATGCTCATATTTTGCAGTAGGGTCTATAGATGCGTACGAAGATTTCGGATTTTTCGGGTGCCACGTGGCTGTGCCACCGTAGCCACTTTTGTGTTTTCTTAGATCGTTTCCGGCGAAATGGTCCTAGGGTATGTAATTCGAAATGGTAAAACCATGCTCAGATGTTGCAGTAGGGACTATAGATGCGCACAAAGGTTTCGGATTTTTTGAGTGCCACGTGGCTGTGCCAACATTGCCACTTTCATGTTTTTCTTACACTGTTTCCGGCGAAAGTCTCGTAGTGTATGTAATTCGAAACGCTAAAACAATTCTCAGATGTTGCAGTATGGTCTGTAGATGCGTACGAAGGTTTCGGATTTTTGGAGTGCCATGTGACTGTGCCACCGTTGCCACTTTCATGTTTTCTTAGACCGTTTCCGGCAAAAGGCTCCCAGGGTACATGTATGTAATTCGAAACGCTAAAATCATGCTCAAATGTTGCAGTGGAGTCTGTAGGCGCACACGAAGCTGTGTCACCTGTGCCACTCAATATGATTTTAGTGTGTCATATAATACATTTCATCTTTGTATCAAGCATTCATACAAAGTCAAGGATGCAAATGCGGGGATACACTATAGTTTGCTTTGCACACAAGTGACACCATCTAGTTAATTTTTTCATGTACATATATTATTCTGTGCTACGTCTTTGAGCATACTTTGTTAAATTATAAATTGAAATAAACCACTGCAATTACTTTAGGGTTTGTCCACCCTTTGACGCGGGTGCCCCCCCCCCCCCCCCCCCCCACATCAATGACGCACATGCACAGCCAGCCCTCCCTCCCAACACATCCACCACATGCACATCCAGCCCCATTTCCCCCACACCCTCCAATACACCTCCTCTCTAAGATAATTATGAGCCATGTACATACATGTAGCCTATCTTGCCGCCAAACTCTGGGTCATGTTTTTCGCATTAAGAAGCACAGCAGCGATCCAAGCTGACTTCATGTCCTGAGTCGGGCAGCCCACTGGCTCAATTTCAGTCGTGCTCAGGTCTGTCATTTTCAAAATTCCAGAAGGGTCATTATGGACTCCAGGAGGGCCACTTTTGGTTTGCTTCAAATGACCCCAGATCGGCCATTTTTTCGTCTACAGGGGCCATTTTTGGTTTAAGGAGACCAGGAGTGAAAGCTTGTGTGTGCATGACACAACAGTAGTCTGTGAGACATAATTACAAGAGTGATATATTTCCAGTTGCGGAAGTTTACCTATACAAGCAATTAGAAAGTTGAAAACTATGTGAACGCGTCCAATTCAGGGAATTCTGTTTCAGTTAATGGACCACCATAAAGAGATATACACTGGCCAAAAATTTGTCGGTAGACCTGTCAAACACTGAAAATCAAGTTAGAAGCCAATCACTCTACCCCCCCCCTCCCCCTCCCCCCCCCCCCCCCAATTCCACCAGTTGGCTCCTCCCACCCCCAAACTGGAAAATAATATTTTTGATTTCCTTTCCTTAATATAAATACAGCCCCCCCCCCCTCCAAATGTCAAAATCCACCTCCTCCCAACTCTTAACTAGGACCCCCCCCCCCCCCCCCCCCTGGATTTCAGACCATAATAATAATAATAATAATAATTGATTTTCTAGAGCGTAAAACCACAAAATAGTGCTCTAAAACGCTTGACAGAAATAAATACACTTTTCTGAAAAAAAAAGTCACATGTGTTTTGGTTGCCTCTTTGATAGGTTTAGGAGAATGCTTCAGTAAATACATGTAGGAAAGTTTTAAGATTTCTTTTGAAGACACTGAGAGTTTCTGAACTTCTGACACTAATTGGCAGGGAATTCCACAATTTGGGACCCACGATGGAGAACACACGATCATGAGCCTGATTAGATCTGCTAAAAGGTACAACTAGTTGAATTTGGTTTTTAGATCAGAGACTGCGTGATGGTTTATATACAGTGAGGAGCTCTTGCAGGTAAACTGGAGCCAGTTTGTGGATACATTTGAATACTAAGATCAATATTTTGAAATCAATTCTCGGTTTAACTGAAAGCCAATGTAATTGTCTTAAAACAGGTGTTACGTGTTCAGATCGTTTGGTACCAGTAATTATCCTAGCAGCAGTATTCTGAACTTTTTGAAGCTTCTGAATCAGGCACTGGGACAGCCCCACTAACACTGAATTACAATTGTCTAGTTGTGAGGTGATGAAGGAGTGCACAAGTTTTTCAAGTGCTGACTAGTTAAGATAAGGTCGCAGTCTTCCAATATTACGAAGCTGCCAGTAGCATTTTTGACATATTTTATTGATATGGATGTCTAGTTTTTAATTTGAGTCCATAATCAGGCCAATATTCCTGGCTGATTCACTTTTCATAGTGGTGTTGTTTCCACTTTCCAACCAGAAATGATGTAACAGAGGGTGTCGGCATGCAAACCCGGATATCACTAAGAATTCAGTTTTAGAGTCATTCATTTTCAGTTTAAAGTCTATCATCCATTCCCACACAAGATATATGCAAGTTTCCATGTTATTGACTGCGGTGAAGGAGTCACTTGTAACAGATGGGTTGAATGTGATGTACAGTTGGGTGTTGTCTGCGTACGGATGATATGATATGCCATGCTTTTTAAGAAGGCGACCGAGAGAAGAAGTTTACATAGTAAACAAGAGTGATCCAAGAACTAAGCCCTGAGGAACACCACACTTTAACATCCTGCTTTCTGAACCAATCTTATTGATATATATTTGTTGACTGCGACCTTCTAGATACGCCATGCTGTGTCAATGTCTGCATGAGAATACCATGGTCGACAGTGTCGAATGCAGCTGACAAATCCAAGAGAACAAGTAGCACAGCCTTACCCTCAGACACTGATTTAACAATGTCATGGCCCCACCACTGGTGGGATCTGCCTTGTGCTGTCAGATATGGGAAGGGCGTGGGGGGGGGGGGGGGGGGGGGGATTGTCAAGATGCACACTTTAATAAGAAAGGCTGCATTTTAACAAAAATCAACACTTCTTTATTTTGAAGTGGGGGGGGGGGGGGGAAGGGCAGGCATCAAAGAGCTGCCGGCAGCAACCGTGGAGTCTTTGCATTACGTACGAGTTATTCTGTGACCATTAAGTGTGTTTTTCACAAAGGACCAGTTCTCGTACTCATTCCAGACAACAATACTTCACTATGTGAACTCCACCCATTTAATAACGGTGTGTAACATGTTTTATTTGCGACATCGCATCATAACAGGCATGCGTAATAAATTGTTGAATGCACGTACTTTACTGATTGTTAGGGCTGTCGCGACTATCATTTTTTGTAATCGACTAATCGTGACCAGTAATCGACGGTTAGTCGATTAATAGTCGCTTCCCATGATTTTTTAGCAAATCATTCTTCTGTTCATAAAACTCTGAAAATGACAATGGCACCAGTGTGTTCAGACGAAGTGGGGTTGTGGGAACAACAAATCGGTCCCGACTGAAGCTACATGTAGTCCAATCTTGGACCCACAGTCCGTAATATAATTTTTGGGGTTGGTACGTCCTGTAGGACGTACCAACCCCAAAAATAATATTACTGACTGCGGGTCCAAGTTTGAACTAGATTGAAGCCGATGAATTAAAATGAATTTACCAAAGAACGTTCCTGCATATGTTTCCTTTCTGCAATAAGTTTCTCGAAATTTTGAACATTGAGATCTATGCATTCCCTCGTCAGTTGTTAAAATTAGATCTTAGTCTGAAGTTCCGAACTTTGAGAAGTGATCTGACGTTCTGACCTTCGTCATAATTTTGTCACTTCCGCGTTTTGGGTTTTCCAATGGGTGCATTCGTGTGTACAAGACTGGAGAAATTCAGAAGAATCTATTCTTCTCGAGTAACTGTGAGTGTTCTTTCTTACACAGTCAGTGACAGTCGTACAGTCTTCCGGATATGAATGTTAACTATGGTTAGATATTTAAAGTTATTCACCTTCATTGATCATTCACCTCACAAAACAATGCAATTTAGCCCCGACGTGTAGTAGACGTGTACCACCTTGAAAATGAACGACGATCGACTAAAAATAAAAAACGTCGACTACTTCAATAGTCGACGGTTAGTCGACTACTCGAAAAATCGCGACAGCCCTACTGATTGTTGTGAATAACATGACGCCAGGACTGTTATTGCTTTCAATAAGTGGATGCTGCCCTATTATTAGGTCGGTACAATGTCTTGCAAGTAAAGTTGTATAGGTTTATATTATGAAATGTGACCGTTCGAAACGGCCTATCAGTATGTGCTCGCTGCATTGTTGGAGACATGCACATTCTAATTATGAGGCCCATACTATTGTCCCAGTAAGTAACCGTCACTAATAAAGGGGTTATTATCCTCAAACTGAAAGTCACTGAGCTATATATTTTGTACTTTCTGAGCTTTTGGAGTTTCGAGCTCGAGATAAGAGCTCATTTTAGTGTGGTACATTAAAAGTTGTATTTGCTTCGGTATTGAATGTGTTTGACCTGAAGCCTATAGGTATTTGCGCAGAAGTTAATCTGCTATGTATGCCCATCATACGCGACTGATACAATGTGTGGTTTGTGAATTTCGAGTAACCACTGCTTGGGCGCATGCATTTTTTTACTATGTGAACTCCGCCCATATAATAATGGCGTGTAACATGTATTGTTTTCGACATCGCATCATATCAGGCATGCGTAATAGTCGATGGCACTGGTGGAAGACCAAGGGTGAAAGGCTTAGCTACCCGTTTCCTCCATCCACTCCTAGCCCTCGTGCTAAGGCCCATCAATGCATGCATGCCAAATTGCTGAATGCATCGCTTTACTGATTGTTTAGAATAACATGACGCCAGGGCTATTATTGTTTTCAATAAATTGATGCTGCCCTATTATTAGGTCGGTACAATGTTCATATAGAATCGAATCAGTTTAAGCATGAAATGGGACCGTTCTAAAAGGCCTATCAATATGTGCTCGCTGCATTGTTGGAGGTATGCACATTCTCATGAAGCCCACATCCAGGTAAGTCACTGTCACCAATCAAGGGAATATTATCCCTGAACTGACAGGCACTGACCTATACATTTTGTACTTTATGAGCTTTGGGAGCTTCGAGCTCGATATAAGAGCTCATTTTAGTATGGTACATTAAAATTTGTATTTGCTTCGGTATTGATATTTGTGACCTGAAGCCTCTTGGTATTTGTCCGGAAGTTAATCCGCTATGTATTCGTTAGGAGTCAATAACCTCTTACCACGGTTTTCAGGGATAATATACAATTGTTGTGTTTATTTGGGTAATTAGACATCCTTCCAAATTTACAAAAATGTCTTTATATTCCCCACTTCAAATGCACTGAAATAAAAGAAACACAACACAAACCATACATTTGTATTTCTTGTGATTTTGTTAATATTTATTGAAGGAAGTTGTGATTTTTGATCACTTCTAATTACTCACTCCAATGTTTTCACCAACATCTCTCCTAATTTCGACTTTAGAGATTTGTTTTTTTCACTGAATTATTTCTTTTTTTATTGTTTTTTCCCTGTTATTCTTAATGAATTACCTCCAGTCCATGAGGAATTGTGCTTTGTTGCTCCCTTCTATCTGCGAAGATTCTCGTTTGAGATGGCCTATTTTTAGGTGCCTTTGATTGAATTAATAATTGTGCGCAGAAATCAGGGTTAGGCGGACATTTATCATCCGGCAGAATTTTGACTTTAGGCGGGCGACTGCAGCCCAGGTGATTGTCCACGTGAAAATGACAGCCCTGCGTGCTTCATACTCTCAGATAGATCTTCATGTGAAAGTTACACACTGCATCTGTGCTTCTTTAGTCACAAGAAGAAGGTTTTATTGAAAGCACAATTCAATTTTTTTCTTGGAAGAGACCCCAACCACCAGGGATAAAATCAAACGAACCTCCTATGATTGTTTATGATTTAGGAACTTGAGCAGATGCCTATTGCATCTGAATGAAAGATGCTAAAAAAAAGTCTCTTGCACCCCCTACACCCCATGGGAAGTCTCCACGATTTGCCCCTCACACCCCTGAAACATTTTCTGGCACCGTCAGTGGGTAAATACTATAACAGTTTGGTCGGTTGTTTCCCAAGGACACAACGTAAAAGAAAAACAAGACTAACAGCGACCGCCCTGCCACGGATGCCTCCTTGATCTGTGACTTGAGCTCCATTGAACCAAAAAAAAATTTGTGTGTGACATACCAATATATCTCCATAACTGAAGCAACATTTACATGTAGGCCAAGTTTCAACAAAAATCCAATGAAGCATCTCAGAAAATCTTCCTGGCGGACAGACAGACAGACAGACGGGCAGAAATGACAAATACTACATGCCCCTGAAATCTTTTTCGGGGGCATAAAAAGAACGCTCAACTCACTTAAGTTTCAGCGTTCGATAATTGGAACGTCACGTGATGTGGCCAACGTCGGGCAAATAAGCTGCATTATCTGCCCGTTTCGAGTATTCATCGAGGCAGTCTCATTGCGGTAATTCGTCGTCCGAGACAGCATTAGCTGCTCGAATTTACAGATTTTGTTTATGATATAGATGTCTTCACTCTTGGCTAACCCAGAAACAAAATGGTGAGCTTTTCTCATAAGTTGGGTTACACTGGAAAACTTTGTTGTCCACAATTTGACTACAAAGGAACCATTTGACTCGTCCTAACTTCTTTTTGAAAGAGATGACGAACTTTGGACACAGACAGTAAATAAAAAAAACTTACGGACGAGACACCAGTTTCTTACTCCTTATTCATCATTGGAAAAAAATTATGGGCCGATTATTTATTTATTTATTTATTTATTTATTTATTTATTGGAGGTTACAGCCAGGGTCATCATGTGTCGGACAGTTCTGCGAATGGCGGACTTTTCGATCCTGGAATTTTCGCCGAAAGTGCATTTGGCCGGAACATCATATTTTAAAAAAAGACACTTTGCTGAAGGTTTTTTTTTTCAGTAACAAATTGTAACTTTATCTTACCTCACCACAAATGTCCTAATAATTTCTACGAAAGAAAGAGCACAAGGGGCAGTCGTGGAAAACAAAATTCAATTTCACAACTCGTTATAACGACTTGTCATCTCGTTTTATCGATTTGCCATCTTGTTATAACGACTTGACATCTCGTTATAACGACATACAAACTCTCTATAACGAGTTGTCATCTCGTTATAGCGACTTGCCATCTCGTTATAACGACTTGTCATCTCGTTATATAACGACTTGTAAACTCGTCATAATGACTTCACAACTCGTTATAACGACTTGCCATCTTGTTACGACGACTTTAACAACTCGCTATAACGACTTGCCATCCCGTTATAACGACTTAAGAACTCGTTATAACGAGTTGTCATCTCATTATAACGACTTGCCATCTCGTTACAACGAGTTATCTCATAACGACTTGCCATCTCGTTGTAACGAGTGGTCATTTCGTTATCACTTGCCATGTCGTTATAACGACTTAAAGACTCGTTATAACGAGTTGACATCTCGTTATAATGACTTGCCATCTCGTTATAACGGCTTATTATCTCGTTATAACGAGTTGTTATCTCGTTATAATGACTTGTTATCTCGTTATACAACTTTCCAACTCGTTATAACGACTTCACAACTCATAACGACTTGCCAGATCTCGTCATAACGATTTGTCATCCCGTTATAACGGCTTACCAACTCGTTATAACGCCTTGTCATCTAGTAATTACGACATAGTATAGCCAATGATCACCGAGTACATGTTTGTGCGTTGTATCGAGATTCCACGATCTCATTGCTTTTCGTTTGCAAAGTTTGATCGCTAAGCTTATGTTCATAGCTGGATGTGATTCAAAATGCTCATTTATTGCATTGAAATGCATTTTTTAGGGGTGTTTTGAATGATATTTCCCATATGTGATTGAAACGCTCGAAACTATAACCACATGAACATCTTTACATTGACCACGGTAGCCAGTATTGGTGCACCACGATTGAATGTTAATAAAAATATATTAAAATGTGAAGGATTATTTGAGTCATTTCACGGATTTTCAGTAATTTGAGAAATTGAAATGGAAGAAATCTGAATTCGGATCTGAACTCAGATAACAACATTTTTCAATTCTTGTTTGTATGCAGTTTGTGAATTTTCGCCTTACATCGAAACATTGTGGCCCATGTATTCAAAAATGGTGAAAAAAATTAATTACACTGCCTGAGGTGTATACACCGTTACAGGTACATTTTAAAGAGTTTTCCCACAACGGCAGTAAAATTTGGCATAGGTGATTAGGTGAAACACTAACTTTGAAAAAAATGAGCATTCCAAATATTTTGAACAAAAAATTGATGATTGGATAGTATATGTCGAGATTATACCCTATGTATATTGAAATCTGGAAATCGTGTCAGTATTTTCTAATTGACCTAACTTCTTCACAATTTTGAACGAAAATATTTTCGCTAAAACAATTATTTGAATGTGCAACGGTGTATACGACCCTGTAACGGTGTATACCGTTTTGTAATGGTGTATACACTAAAGGCATTATACTGGTGTAAAATAATATGATAAATATTCTTGCCAATAACAAGGATAAAAATTCAAAGAGGAACTTCAAAGAGAAACATTTAACCCTTTACCCAACGCAGACGATATAAAAATTTACTATTTTAAATATCATTTTTTTCAAATTTTTCAAAAAAATTCAACAAAACCATATCATGTGACCACTCGTTGGAACGAGCTCGACGAGCTCGTTCCAACAAGGGGGTCACATGATATGGTTTAGTTGAAATTTTTGAAAAATAATATTTTTTCAACTGCTGAATTTGCATATTACGCGGGCGGATTGTTAAGTGAAGGGTTAATCAATAGATTCAGTTATCAACCAACACAAAAAAGTAGAATGAAAACATATTCTTTGCGGAAAAACTGACACGAACTATATATGTTGGAAAAATCCACCCCACTTAAGGGTTATGTATTCGTTCACAAGAGGCCCAACTTATTCATTCAAAATACTTGGCCCAGAGCTCCGGAGAAAGAGAATGAAATCTCTTATGCACAAATGGTGCATCTACTTTAGAAATAATATCATCACACTCATAAATAAGTGCATCTTGTTTTATTTATCCCTGACTTGCGCATAACACTAACTTTGACTCCTTCATTTTCAATGCTTACATTTAAAACTAGAAGTCCTGCACAAATAGTGCGTCGATCTGTGCGTTAACCTACGCGTTATGACCATGGTAAAGCTATAAAATTCTGTACATATGGCCTGTGCACAAGCAATGTTTCAGCCAATGGTCCTCCGGGTAACCCGGAGGTCCATTGGCAGAAACATTGCCTGTGTTTGTTATGAGTAACCAGGAGAACCTGCCATGATTTGGATGTGATTCGATATGGCAATCGCGCGCATTTCCTACGCGCAATTAAGCCGAGATAAGCGCACAGGTCGTGACAGGACTTTAGCTGTAACACTTGCCCAAGATATGAAGTCTCATCATAAGAGACAATTGTCCAGTGACCAATTTCAAATTTCTCACTGATTTTTATGACACTACTAAGCTTTGATTTATCAGAGCTATCTAGTTTATTTCGCAATAATTGACTATTCGTTTCACTTTCAATAAAGTTTGTAACCTGGCAAGGCTTATCAAACTCAGCTGTTATGGATCAAAACAGCCACACGTGTTTGGAAAAACTGCATACGCACGTTAGGCACCGAGAGAAAACCTTACCACTGTCTTCTCATCTGATTTGGTGTACCAGCATTGTTTTCGGTAAGGGTTTTATATTGTCGGGTGCATAAGAGCTTATATCATCAACAAAAGAACCCTCCACGTAAAACTACTTAACGGACGAATTACTCTCTCCAAGAGCATCAAAAAGTTTTCGTCCGTTCTCCAGATCAGCTCCCATTGCTACAAGCCGATCGCATGTTCGTTTATTTGAGCCGCCCATGCCATCAGCACTGCTTTTACCAGGGCCAGCTTTAGAAAAGTTCCTTGTTCAGCTTTTAAACCCCAGTTCACGCAATTTAGTAGATAATACATAAGAATTAGTTCTGTTTCGATACTGGGTAGTCGGACCGTCAGTGAAGAAATGGATGCTTTCGATTTTGGGACATTAACCCTTTATGTAGTTTAAAACTGGAAGCAGATGAGCCCAGATGGCTGGGCGTCATGTCGAACGTTATCGGAAATAGAAAAAAATGGGAGAACATTGCATTTATCTCACTGCTTTTTTGCGCAATACACGACTCCAGTGTGTAGTGAAACTTGACAATTGGAAGAACCAAAGTGGACTGACTGAGCCTGCTTTCCAAATTTGCATTGGTAATTTTCAGAAAAATCTGCCTGTGTGACGGCTTGATCGGGGTGCAAAGGAAGCAAATCAGTCATGTGCCGTTGGGCAAGGAATTGGTGATTTATATTATAAAGATGCTGACAAAACTTAGCTTTGATTTCAGAGTTAAATGTGGAAACCAGTTTCTCAATGGTATCAGTCACTTTGACCTTCATTGTCAGTTTGATTTTGCACTGAATTTTAGAACCCATTTTGATTTTTTCTTTTGTTTGTTCTACTTTATGCCACTGATAATACCATATTTTCTCTTTGCACCCATTCTGATTGACATGAAAAATTGGGGACTTGTCTTTGCATTTCAAACATCTCTGTATCCACTTTTCCTTGAATTTATATTGCATCACACCACCGATGCTATATCTTCTAGAGTTGCCTTTTGCAACGACCCCAGTTGGACTATTTTATCCATTTTTAATTTAGTATTTTCATGCAGAGTACAAAAGTAGGTTGTCCAGAAACCGACAGTTTCACCACCCAGAATGGGTGCAGAGAGCAAAATTTGGGAAACCCTATCTTCAATGAACCACTATTTTCCACACAGAACTTTCTGAATAAATTTTTCATAGTGTAATTTACAAAACGTTTTTGTTTTTTCTGTTTGTTCACAGTTATAGTTTCTTTCTTGCCAGCTGTGCATCTGCAATTGTCGTCTCTGAGAAAAACAATCAATCACTTGAGACAATTGTTAAGTTTGAGGGGGAGATTGCTGAGTTGAAGGGAAAACTTGGTAGGGCGGGGCTGTCTGAGTTACACCTGTGAAAGTAGCTTTCTGAGAAAAGTGGGTGGTTGTCGGTGGTTCCAAGAGGAAACATGGGGGTAGAACCTTTGATGTGAGTGAGGTAGGTGATGAGGTGGGGGCTGCGAGAAAAGTACGTAGGACAGATGAGGGGGGCCCAGGCCGGAGCAATGCTGTAAAGCGTTTGGCGTGGACTATCAAAAGTGGTAGGAAAGGGGGGGGGGGGCAGAGAAGCAGGTAGATAGGGGTGTAAAGTCCAAAGGCAGTGGGGAGAGCAGCACCAGAAACAGATTTGATGTGCTCGATTCGGAAGAGACAGAGGAGGTGATGGAGGATAGTGCAACAGATAGTAGCTTGGGGTCTAGGCCAGGAAAAAGGAGGAGGGATCCGGGAGAAGACCAGGGGAGTAGTCCGGGAGTAGTTGGGGGAGCCACTATAGACCCAAGATCTGCTTACTTATAGACCCAAGAACTTATAGACCCAAGAACTTATAGACCCAAGATTTGTGAAACTTATAGACCCAAGAACTTATAGACCCAACATGTATGCACTGGTGGCACAGTGCATACATGTTGGGTCTATAAGTTCTTGGGTCTATAAGTTTCACAAATCTTGGGTCTATAAGTTCTTGGGTCTATAAGTTCTTGGGTCTATAAGTAAGCAGATCTTGGGTCTATAGTGGCTCCGCATCATGCATTATGACCAGCTCTTATTATACATTTTTGCTTATAAGTTTATCACTGGAGGATAAGGGAACTGGTTTTGTCTTTTTTATATATCAAAGACTTGGTTGTGTACATGAGAAGATCTCTTTCTAATAGTGTGGGTAGCCCTTAGAAGGGCTGCCACGAAGGCACATTTTGAAATCACACTCATTTGTGAGAGTAACAAATTATTGATAGGTTAGAATGACAAACAGAGATAATAAGAAATAGGATGAATGAGTTTAAATTGTATCCTGATTTTTTGTCAAGATAAAATTCAATAACTTGTATCCAGATTTTGTAGGAATCCTCATGAGAATTCACTTAAATCTGGATACAGGTTATTGGATTTAACTTCACATTTTTTATATCGTCTTTCTGGCTGCCAATTAAGATCAGGATACAAGTCAACTTTCTTCACCTGGTATTTCTCCAGTTCATAACCGCGGACAGCTAAGAACTGTCTTATCCCTGCCTTTCGTTCCAACTCATCAATAAGCTGCTGCCCCCACTGTCGAGTGTATTTCTGAGGTCCACCACTTCTCCTCATATGACCGAAAATATCTTCAGCTAATTGGCGTCTCCGTGCTTTCTCTCTCTCTACTCTGATGGATTCTTCTTCTAATCGGCGATTCCAATCAGCGTCAGACATTTCCCCGGACCTCCACATTCTGTATTCATTCATCTCTAGCGAGAACTTCATGTTGTCTCAAAATGAATTGTTTGGAATGCGTATTAGATTTTATAGACAATGCGAGGATCGGAAATGCACTGAAGAACGCTCACGCGACAATTTTATCGAGTGCGGGAAAAAATTGTTGACGTCGGACGGCTGTGATAGTAAACGTCTGTTATCAACAATTTTTTCCCGCACTCGATAAAATTATCGCGTGAGGGTTCTTCAGTGCATTTTCGATCCTGGCATTGTCTATAAAAACACTGCTGGAGATATCATAACGTCATTTTTCTTATCATCAATCATGAGAATTGAGCTATCCATCGAGGTAAAGATTCCATCACTAGAAGGTGAATGTGGGCCACGAGAAGTGAAGAAGGAGAGAGAGGACTGCAATACTATTCCACCAGAAGAGGTGAAGATGGAGAGAGAGGAGCGTAATACTATTCCAAGGAGTAATTTGCGAAGATTGGCAAGAAAAGCTGGGGTGAATAATATCTCACCATTGTTACTTGATGAAGCTGAAGAAGCCTTACACTGTTTTGTTCGAAAATTGATAAGAGATACCTAACATTATGCAACAATTAGGGGAAGAGGATCACAACATCTCGTCAATCAAAAGGATGTCAAGAGAGCCGCAAAGAGAAATGGAATAAAGTTGGTAAACTAAACATTTTTTGTTTAGTAAAAACGGCCCTTATAAGGGCCACCATATTCTTAAAAAGAGATATCACGTTTACACACTTGAGTGGCACATTTCAGTGCTACCACAATGGAATGAATTGAACTTTTTTTGTTCAATTGTAATTTCATTACTCAATTCAAAAGAGGTTAACCTCATAGCTCCCACACTAGATTTCCTTGTCATGGCATATTTTTTGTGTTTGCAAATTATTTTTGTTTTTACCTAAATGTTTTTGTGTGAAAACATTTAGGTAAAAAACAAAAATAATTTGCAAACATAAAAATATTTTTGTGTTTGCAAATTATTTTTCTGTCTTGCAAGTTTTTTATTTTATAAGAAAAATATTTTTTGTGTTTGCAAATGAATGTTATGAAAAAAACTTTTTCATAACTTTCATTTACAAACACAAAAATATTTTTTCTGTTTGCAAATTATTTTCTGTCTTGCAAGTTTTTTATTTTATAAGAAAAATATATTTTTTGTGTTTGTAAAATGAATGTTATGAAAAAAACTTTTTCATAACATTCAATTTACAAACACAAAAAATATTTTGTCTGTTTGCAAATTATTTTCTGTCTTGCAAGTTTTTTATTTTATAAGAAAAATATTTTCGTGTTTGCAAATGAATGTTATGAAAACTTTTTCATAACATTCATTTACAAACACAAAAATATTTTTTGTGCTTGCAAAATAATGTTATGAAAAATGTTTTTTATTTTTAGAAAATAAAAATCTTGAGTTGGAAAAAATTTTCCCCTGTTTAAATAACAACAAAATAATATTACCTTTTTTCAAAATCCGAATTTTTTTATTCCATGAATATTTACAGATTTGTAAATGTCTTTTATGAAAATGTCACTTTCAAAAACTGTTTTCAATGTTTCTTGGCAAGTTTTTCCATTTTAGAATTATTGTCTTTAGCTTTTCGTTTTCTTGTAACTTTCTTTGGTGGTTCCTCTTTCTCTGGAAATAATACTTCTAACTCATCATCGATTTCCATTTTTGTTTCTTTGGGTATATCCATATTATATAATAATGTATCATCATTATCATCAAACTCTGGTAACACAGGTTCTGCTAAGTCAACTTTCTCATTTGTAAAGTTTATTTGGGGAGGTGGTGGAATTGGTATCATGCTCATCCCCTGTAAAGTGTGGTTGTCAATGTCTTTTTCATCAAGTTGTAAGTTGAAACCTGTAATCGGTAATTTATCTTCTGTATGCTTTATGTATTCTGACCATGGATAAACTTTTACCGGTCCTCGTTGATCAACAGCTGGTGAACCCCATCTTGGTTGAGACACAGAGTTATTCGATAGCTTTCTCAATCTACATTCATTAATCCAATGTCCTCTCTCATTGCAATAAAAACATGGCCCTTTGTCTGAACATGTATTTGCCCAATGTCCTTTCTGATGACAAATGGAACAAATCATCTCTTTAGGTGTTGATATCAATTTATAAAGTTCATTCACAAGTCTTCTAACTTCTCCCCATTTAGATGGTTTATAGTAAATACTTTTAGCATCACTTGCTTTTTCTAATCTTGGATCTGTAACTTTATCCTTCTTTAACTTTTGGAGCGTTTCAAAAATATGTCTTGTCTTCTTGAAGTCAAAAGCAAGTGTGAAACATCTTAAGATTCTTCCTCCTTTTATACTTTTTTAATGTACATTTAATTGTGCACTTAAATGTTCCATAACGTGCATTTGCACACAATTGTTTAAATATACATTCATTTGGTTACAAACAGTTATGCTATCTCTTACACTCAATAATCTCTGGATACTATATTGCTGTTGTTAAATATTGACTGAAAGATACACTAACAAATAAAAGCTATAAAATATTTACCATAGGAATTGTCCCATAGAGTGAACGGATTACATTTTATGACTTTTGAAATGTGTATAAGAAACATTTATTAACAGTATAATTCAGTGGGTATTAAATGTACATTTAAATGCACAATTAAATGTACATTAAAGGGAAGTATAAAAAGTGGGGAAATCTTAAGATGTTTCACACTTGGGTTTTTGACTTCAAGAAGACAAGACATATTTTCAAAGCTAGAAGACGATAGAAGAAAAGATGAAGAGAGCCATTGAAGAATATAGTGAGACAGAGAGTGAGGTAGATAACAAGAAGCAGAGAGTAGAATCAGCAAGGGACATATACACCATTCACCCACTCCTACAAAGAACATCAAGAAAATTCCGTTCCAAATCCCATGTATGCAGAATAACCTTTAAACAATTCAATCAAAAGAATCCATTTGACACCCTTGGAAAAGTATTTGACAGTTTGGTAGACGATATTAAAGAAGAATGTGGAGTAGAAGACAATGATCCGATGAGAATATCAGTTAACCACCCAGGATTAGAAATAGGTATATTTATTCCATTTACTAAGGCTTCGGGTATCACTGGTAACACCATATTAGATGAAATAGAAAAAGTTGTACAATCAAATGATAACTTTACTATCCATGATGGGCAATTATCTTTAGAAATAACACACACTTCTCTACCACAAGGGTCTGGGCGACATGCACCAATTTCATTTTCATCTGTTGATAAAATGGTTGGAAACAAGAGAAGTATTATTGAAATTAAAAATGTTCATGATTCAATGTGTCTCGCACGGGCCATTGTAGTGGGAAAGTGTCATGTTGATAGAGATAATTCTGAACTTTGGCAAAAGAAATGGAAAAATATTAGACGTTCTGATAGACCGACACAAGAGTTGGAAGCTAAGGCATTGATGGACAAAGCAGGTCTTGATTATAATATTCCTTGTGGATATGAAGAATATTGTAAAATACAAGACCTGCTTTACCCAGAGTATGTCATCAAAATTCACCCACAGTATGCAAAAAGTGAATTTTTATTCAAACCTCCAGTTACCACCACTGATAGTAAAGTTATTCATATTTACCACCATGACCAGCATTTTGATACTATCACTACAATTACAGGGTTTTTAGGATGTCACTACTATTGTGAACTTTGCAGTAAAGGTGTCCAACAGAGAGAACGTCACATGTGCCCTTTTGGTTGTGTTTGCTATGCTCCAACAAAATGTATTCCTAAACATCCCACTACCTGTTACAGTTGCAATAGACAATTTAGAAGTTTATCATGCTATAATAACCATATCACTAGAAAGGGGAAAGAAGAAAAAACAATTTGTCAATTAGTTCAAAGATGTAAAACATGCAATTCACTAATATATCCAACAAAAGGAAAACATATCTGTGAAGGATTCAAAAAATGCAAATATTGTCAACAAGTAGTTAATTCTGATCACCAATGTTTCATTCCAAAATACACTTCACCCGAGGATGAAAAATTACCAAACATTCCATTTGTATTTTTTGATTTTGAAACCACACAAGACTCAGGAGTTCATATCCCAAATTTCTGTGTTGCTCATCGTGCATGTGGGGAATGTATTTGCAAATCTATAGATCAAGAATGTATTTCCTGTGACAAATTTGGATATAGGCAATCAATATTTAAAGGGGAATCTACTTTATCAGATTTTTGTGATTGGCTTTTCAGTAAGGAACATAAAGGGACAACAGCTATTGCTCACAATTTAAGAGGTTTCGATGGACAATTTATTTTAAGACACCTCATTGAAACTGGTACAACAACTCCTGATGTAATTATGAATGGGAACAAAATTCTTTCACTTAAAGCTTGTAGTATTAGACTTATAGATTCTTTAAATTTTCTTTCAATGAGATTGGCACAATTTCCCAAAACATTTGGCTTGACAGAATTAGCAAAAGGTTATTTCCCCCATTTGGCAAACACACAAGCTTATCAAAATTATATTGGCTCTTATTTAGATTCAACATTGTATATGCCAGATTCAATGTCTCCATCAGATAGGGAAGATTTTATCAAGTGGTACAAACAAAAAATTACTAGTAATGCCAGTTTTGATTTTCAAAAAGAAATGGAATTATACTGTAAATCAGATGTAGATATCTTACGTAGGGGGTGTGGGGAATTCAGACAAAAATTTATAGATAGTGATGGCATAGATCCTTTGAGAGAAGCATTTACCTTAGCCGATGCATGTACAAAAGCTTGGAGAAAAAATTCACTTCCAGAAAACAAAATGGCAATCATTTCAGACATAGGTTACCCTGCTAAAGTCAAATACTCCATTAAAGCCATTAGATTTTTACAGACACTTGCACAGGAAGAAAACATACATATTCAACATGCACTTAATGGTGGGGAAGTTAAAATAGGGGGATATTATGTTGATGGGTTTCACAAAGACACAAATACAATCTTTGAATTTTATGGATGTATGTGGCATGGGTGCATAACATGTTACAAAGACAACAGACATGAGAAAAATCCAGCCAATTTGCTAAATTACCAAACTCTATACAACAAAACACAGGAACGCATACACCATTTAAAATCATTAGGGTATAACATGAGAATAACATGGGAACATGAACTTGATGATTTTTGCAAATCAAACCCTGAAGTAAAATCAACATTAAATTCATTTTTTCCAAACATGGATCCTATTAAACCATGTGAAGCATGATTTGGTGGGAGAACAAATGCCATTAAATTACATCATAAAATAAACCAAAACACAGATAATGAAATAAAATACATAGATATCTGTTCACTCTGTCCTTATGTCAATAAACACAGAGAATATCCAGTAGGCCATCCAAATATACTCACAAAAGAAAACATAAACATGGATGCTATAAGACAGTACAGGGGACTTATCAAATGTAAAGTTTTACCACCACAATCTCTACACATGCCAGTATTACCAATTCATTGCAACAAGAAAATGTTTTTTACACTTTGCAGTACATGTGCAGAACAAGAATTAGACAAATGTGAACACACACCAGATCAACGCAGTATTACAGGTACATGGACATCTGTTGAACTTTTTAAAGCATTGGGAATGGGATACACATTACTTGACACTTATCAGATTTGGCATTGGGAAGAATGGTCTTCAGAAATTTACAAACATTATGTGAACAAATATTTAAAAATGAAACAAGAAGCCAGTGGATATCCAGATTGGGTGAAAACAGAAACAGACAAAGATACATTTAAGAAAGACTATGCACAAATTGAAAACATACGTTTGGAAAATATTGAAAAAAATCCAGGACAAAGATCATTTGCTAAAACCATGTTAAACTGTTTATGGGGGAAAAGTGCACAAAACAATTTAAAAACAAAAACAGAATACATACAAGACCCATCCAAATATTTTGACCTGATACAAGATAAAGACATCATTATTAAAAATGTTGAATTGTTTGATCATGATAAATGTATTTTAGTCAATTACACAAAGTCTACATATGTTTATGAACCTCACAAATCAGCTAATGTTGCAGTTGCCTCTTTTGTCACAGCTTATGCACGAATGGAATTATATAAAGTAATAGGACGTTTGGGTAGACGGGTATTATACTTTGACACAGACAGTTGTATTTACATCCATAACCCCACACTTTGGAATCCACAAATTATAAACAGTAGGTTAGGTCAATGGACAGATGAACATCCAGATGCAAAAATTATTGAATATGTAGGTTTAGGTCCAAAAAATTATGGTTACAAATACATTAAAGATGGTCAAATACACACTCCATGTAAAGTTAAAGGAATCACATTAGATTACAATACATCACAGAAAGTCAATTTTGAATCCATGGTGGAATGTGTACAAGACAGACACAATTACAAAATGAACATTGAATACACACATAGAATTAAACGCAACAAGAACAGACAAGTCACAAGTGAAAGACAAACCAAAACATTTAGATCTGTGTACACAAAATGTTTTGTAGTGGATAAATATGACACAAGACCTTATGGGTTTAAGGTATAAAAATTACTCTTCGGAATTCTCATTTCAAGTTTGAACAAGAACAGACATGTCACAATTGAATTACAAACCAAAACATTCAGATCTGTGTACACAAACCATTTTGTAGTGGATAAATATGACACAAAACCTTATGGGGCTAAGGTATAAAAGAAGAACCCTTCAGATTTCTCATTTCAACTTTGAACACTGAGCAGGCAAGATGTCTCTACCACTCAATCCTACTTATCCTATATACTTGTCAGAGTTAAGAAGACTTTCAAGTTTTAGTATGACTACAAACCCTATTTTAAAATCCAAGAAAGAAGACTTAGCTAAAGCTGGATTTTTCTATATAGGAGATGGTAAAGTAAAATGTTTTGTATGTGGACAAGGTTTAATGAATTGGGAAGAAAAAGATATTCCTTTGCAAGAACATGTTAAGTGGTCACCAAATTGTTCTTATATTCAACTGATAAGAAATTGTCAATTATACAACCCACCAACAAGTATGCAAACACCCCCAGATAAAATATTATCAGTGATGGATTATGGATTCACTTTAAATCAAATATTTTCAACAATGAAAAAATATGACAAGTGTTTAGATGATTTTCCAGATTCTAAGTCTTTATTTGCACTCATGGTGCTAAATGATCAAAGTACATCATTTAGTACCATAATTGCAAGACAAGCTGCAGGACAATTCAAAACTAAGTTTGATAAAATGTTTTCAGATAATGCAGGAAATGATTTTCCTGACCGTCCTGATGTATTTTGTGCATCAGGTAATATAGTACCTGATGGACAAAATACATCAGAAGAGACAAAAGAAACATCACTTTGATTTCAACCATGGAACCAGTAAGACGTATCTTAGACAACAAGATTACACGTAAGGCATTATTATATGCATTTCAATTGATCACTCCTAGTTATCTAACAATAACAAAAGAGTTTATTCATAATTAATTGGGAAAAGATGAAATGTATGGGGAATTTTGTAATGCATTACAAATCATGAATGCTTTTTACAAAGATAATATAGAAAATATTTGGACAAGAGTTGTGTGGGGTAATATAATTTATGATAAGGAAATCATTAATTACTTGTATAGACAATGTGTACCACAAATAGATAGAAGAATAGATTCTTCAGAAACTGTATTTGAATTAAAAGCACCCTTAAAACGAATACCTACTAAAAGACATGAAGAAGGTATGGAATCAGAAAGTATATAAGTGAATGATTTGACAAAACTTTTTCACACAAATACAATTATGGCATCGAGTGAATGTTTATTGTTTCAACACCCTTGTAATATCTTTATTTCGGGACCTAGTGGTTCAGGAAAAACAGAATTTGTCAAAAAGCTTATTGATATGAAACATGACTTATTTCAAATTCCCCCACAAAAAATCATTTGGTGTTATAAAGAATGGCAAAATACATATACTTTACTTAAAGAAAGTGAAGATATTAAATTCATAGAAGGTATCCCTGATGATGAATATGAAATTGTCAGTGATGCCACTATTCCCCATCTTGTAGTTTTTGATGATATGTTAGGAGATAAAGATGAAGAAAAAATTAAATTATGGTTCACACGAAAAGAAAAGATTCCCACAATGGCACGTTTTACAGCTTTAAATACACCTAAACCTGTTAAAGGGATAAGGTCTTACTTTAAATAATATAAAGTTTGCACATATATAAATAGCATTACATTTTTATATTTGTTTCATTTAATCATTAGATTCTATAAGAGCAAGATGGTGAGACAAAATAAGAAACAAAAAATTCCTTTAGTTAAAAAATATGGTGGTATGTTAATAGGTTTAAGTCAAACTCCTCCAGCATTTCAAAAACAAATTATGAAAAATGCACCTAAAGAATTAATTAATTGTGTGTCAGAATGCTGTCATAATCTTTTAAAAGGCAACATACATCTAACAAAAAGTCAGAAACAAAAATTACATCCAAAGCGTCAACAACTACGAGCACTCGCTAGTAAATCAATAACTCTTAAAAAGAAAAAACAAATTTTAAATCAAAAAGGTGGTTTTTTACCATTACTTGGTTTACTTGGACCTGCTATAGGAGTTGCGACAAATCTTGCAAATAAATTTGTCAGTAAAATATGAAAAAGATGGCTATTGTACCTTATCAAATGTTAGAAGATATGCAACGTTTTAGAAATGAAAAAGCTCAAAGATCAAGATTACCCCCTAACCCACAAGTTACAAATACTGCACAACTTCAAAATGATTTATCATCTGTGTTAGGAAATTCCGAGTTGTCTGAAAGTGAGAAAGAACAAAAGTATGGGGAAACTTTACAAAGATTTCAAATGTCACATAAGAAGGCATTACAACCAACATTGGTTCCATTGCCTGAGTCAGGAGAAAAATCATTATTTTTACGAGATCGTATTATAGAAAGTCTCCCTGTTACAATGAGACATAAAGCAACTTCATTATTATCTGCTTTATCATCTCATCCACACATGAGTTGGGATGATCAGGGAGTATTAAGTTATGGTGAAGAAGTCATAAAAGGTTCAAATATCATAGATTTAGTCAATGATGTTCTTAGACACCGAAAAGGTTTTAAACCGAGTGGATGGGAAATGTTTAGTCGTGGATTAAAAGATATAAATATCCCTCAAGATTTTGTTGGTAATCGTGAACGTTGGTTATGGATGAATAGACAACCTATACCCAAACCCAGTAAATATCAAAGTTCTCCAGAAGATAGTTGGTCTGAAACTCCTCAATCCTCCCCTCCAAAACGTAAACTTCGTCGAGGTCATAGAGTGCAGTGGAGTGAAGACACACCAAAGTCAGCACTAAAGCGTAAATTGACAAAACGTAGATTATCTGAAAAATGGGAGCCTTATTGAATGATTTATTAACTGAAATATATTACAATACAAAACATCCTGCTGGTTATGGTGGTATACAAAAATTGTACAAAGCAGCTCATAGTAAAGATAATTCCATCACAGTTGATCAAGTGAAAAAATGGTTGAAAGGAGAAAGAACTTATACTTTACATAAACCCATCCGTAAAAAGTTTTCAAGACGTAAAACTATAGTGGGTGGTATTGATCATCAATGGCAGATTGATTTAGCAGACTTACAAAGTTTACAATCTTACAACGACCAATTTCGTTATTTAGTTTGTGTTATTGATGTATTTTCCAAATATGCATGGGTAATACCCATTCACAATAAATCAGGAGAGACATTAACAAAATCTTTTCAGAGTATTTTGAAAACTTCTGGACATAAACCTTTATCATTACAATCTGATAAAGGTTCTGAATTTAAAAATAAAGATGTACAAAAATTTTTAAAGAAACAAAACATTCATTTCTTCACAACAGAAAATCCTGAAACCAAAGCTAGTATTGTTGAACGTTTTCAACGCACATTGAAAACACGAATGTGGAAATATTTTACACACAAACGTACATTAAGATACATTGATGTGTTGGAAAATTTAGTTGATGGATATAATCATAGTTTTCATCGAAGTATTCAAAGAACTCCTGCTTCAGTATCATTAGAAAATGAAGTAGAAGTATCTCAACATTTGTATGGTAAAAAAAAATCTAAAAAGAAAAAAATACAATTTAAAGTTGGTGATATAGTACGTATTAATAAAACCAAACGTACATTTGAAAAAGGGTATTTACCAAATTGGACAAAAGAGTTATTTAAAATTACTCATGTAAAACATACAATAACACCCACTTATAAACTTGAAGATATGGGTGGTGAAAATATACAAGGGACATTTTATCCACAAGAAATTCAAAGTATAAAAGATGATAAAAAATATATAATTGAATCAATTCTTAATAGACGGTCAAGACGTGTGGGAAAGAAAATTATTAAAGAACTTAAAGTACATTGGGAAGGTTATCCAAAGAAATTTGATAGTTGGATAGCAGAATCAGATTTGATATAAAAAGAATATGTCATTAAATGAAACTTCATTACCTAATGAAACCACAAGTGTTGATGTACAAAGTCAACAAAGTCAGCAATTTAAAATTTGTGGAAATCGTGTTGCAAAAAATCAAGTCACTTATTTCACACAGATTATTATCATTTATGGTATTATAATTACTGCCATTGCACATTTGAGTTTACAAAGCCCTGATAAAGAATTGTGGTTAGTGTTATTAAGTAGTTCATTAGGATATATTCTTCCAAGTCCAGGTTTAAAATATTTGAAACAACCACAAGATAAGAAAAATGAATTCATTTTACGTAACACTTCTGAGTGATAGTTCTATGGATATGTTTCCAAATAATAACCAATGTTGTTTTCAAACACAATTATCTAAACCCATTCATGTTGATAAAGAACATTGGGAAGTGGGATTAGTTGAAGTAATTTTACCTTCGGAAGCAAAAAATATTACAGATGAAGAATCTGTTTTTAAAATCATTGTGACAGATAGCAAAATATCAAATCGTATTAATAAAACAAATTTGAAACATACATTACACAAAGGTGTTGCTGTTGTTGAATTAAATATTTTATCAGGTGCATATTCAAATGGCGCTCATGTCATAGATGCAATGCAAACAGAAATTCAAGAAAAACTTGGAGACATATTTAAATCATTTGATGTATTATTTCATGTTGGATTTTCAAGTCTCCAAGGGCGTGTAAAAATAGTAGGAAATAGTATTGGGAAAGTGGGTATTGAAATGTCAGAAAGTTTATTACAAAAAATGGGGTGTAAAGATATTTTTCCTGTCATTTTTCCTAACACATCAAAAGGTGCATTTAAATATAATGTGGACTTAAATGTGGATTTCAATCAAATCTTTATTTATTCTGACATAGCAGATTATACATTTTTAGGTGATATTGAAGCACCTAGTTTACGTGTGATTCCATTTGAATCACATAAAGAGTCTTTGCATACTCATATAGAATTTGATAATGTACATTACGTACCAGTATCAAAATCTTATTTTGATCAGATCACTATAAATATAAATGGGAACACTGGTAAACCCATTCAGTTTGCAAGTGGCAAGACAGTTGTCAAGTTGCATTTTAGACAGAGACATAAATTAAATTTGTAAAAATGATGCCGGTGTATTAGGGTCTATTTTTCGCACAGCAATAAGAACAGCTGCACCATTTATAAAACCAATTGCAAAAAATGCATTTCAAACCTTAAAGAGAGATGGAGTAAGACATGGTTTAGAAATAGCAAATGAATTGATAAAAAAACGTAAAGCACCTAAAGACATTTTATTAACTCATGGAAAAGATCTTTTGAAATCAGTTGGTGAATCTGCTTTAGGTATAAAAAGACAAAAACAAGAACGAAAACGCCAGTCTGTGGTTCGTTCTCGTAGAGGTAAGACACGTCAAAGACAAGCTTATTCAAAACGAAAATCAAGACCACTTGATATATTTGATTGAAAAAAAATCATGATGTTACATGGATCTTGCGAACATTTTGGTAGTAGTTTTGATCCAGATAATGTATCACCAACATCAAGTGGTATAGAAAATATTGGTGAAATTGAACATTTTCCTATTGCATCTTTAAATAATTCTTCACCAATAGAATTTTTACTTCCAAGACAAACAACCAAGTGGTTAGATCTTGCAGCATCTACACTTGATGTTCAATTTAAAATTACAAAACAAGATGGGAGTGTTTTGGCTGGAGATACACAAATTGCTCCTATCAATAATTTTTTTCATAGCATGTTCAGTAAAATTGATGTTACACTGAATGGCAATCTTATCACCACCACCAATACAGATCTTTATCCTTATAGAGCATATTTTGAGAATTTTCTTAGTTATTCAAGAGATGTGAAAAAAACACATCTAGCTGCTAGTGAGCTGTGGTATACAGATACTCCTGGACACCACACAGAAACAAGTAAAGCTTCGTCGAACAAAGGTTTGACTGAGCGAGCTAAAATAATTGGTGGTAGCAAAAATGTACAACTAAGAGGAAAACTGCATTTAGATCTGTTTGTGCAAGATAAGTATTTACCACATGGAGTTGAGATGAGAATTAAATTGCATCGTGCTCCAACTAAATTTTGTTTGATTGGTAGTGAACATGGAAAAATAGAAATTCAAAAAGCCATATTCAGAATACCGGCATTGGATTTATTTCCAAAATTTGCGAATGATCTTAATGCACAAATAGATCGAACAAATTATAAAATGCCCATAAGACGTAGTGAAATTAAAACTTTTACTATTGGAAGTGGTCTTCGTTCAAAAATAGAAGACTATCTGTTTCATAAACAGATGCCAAAACGAATTATTCTTGGTTTAGTTAGTAATAGAGATATAAATGGAGACATTGGCACTAATCCATTTAATTTTCAACATTTCGATTTGAATAAGTTGGAAATCACAATAGATGGACATTCCATTAAAGCACGTCCCTTTGAACCGAATTTTGAAGGTGGACTTTATCTAAATTCATATTTATCATTGTATGAAGCTATGGGCTATTTTGGACAAAATCAATCATTTAATTTATCTTTGCAGGATTAT
Organism: Pictodentalium vernedei; assembly: GCA_031216915.1. Taxonomy (NCBI): domain Eukaryota; kingdom Metazoa; phylum Mollusca; class Scaphopoda; order Dentaliida; family Dentaliidae; genus Pictodentalium; species Pictodentalium vernedei. Next base: position 529,118,026 of record CM062293.1, read on the forward strand.
GCAAAAGGGTATACCCTTTGGGGTATTGATTTGACACCTGATCAGAGTAGTAGTGGGCCCTTGGCTCACCCAATAAAGTCTGGCAATCTTAGGTTTGAACTTCAGTTTGCTCAAGCTCTTCCAGAGGTGATCAACGTTGTTGTCTATGCAGAATTTGATAGTGAGATAGAAATCAACAAATTCAGAGAAGTGATATTTGACTATTAAACAAGATGAGTCAGTGTGAACATTGCAAGATGTGTAAAGAAAAAATACAAACATTATTTCAAGAATGTGTAGTGATAGAACTGACAAAATCCATTCAACAGAAAATGAAAAATATCTGTGAAGAAGAAAATCGAACCAACACAACAACATTAATAGATATGAACATTGCAGAGTGTTTACAGAAAATGTGTCCAGTGACTATACTATATAATCTACACAAGAGAGCAAGAAAAATAAACTTATTAGAATATTGTGCTCATATAGACTTTGAAATAGACTGCCAAAAAGACATTCAAAAGTGGGCAGATTTAGTGAAAAGAGACTGGTCATATTATACAGCATATCTTGATTAATGGCTCCGTGCCAGCCTTTTTCAAGGCTAAGAAGATGGAAACCATACAATTACAAACTATACTTGACAGTTCTCAAAGGTTATCATCCTTAAATGGAAAAGTGTGTTCAAAAGACTTGTTACCAAAACAAAAACCTAAACACAGACAAGCATATATTGTGAACACAGATTCATCAAAAGAACCAGGAGAACATTGGATAGCAATATATTTTAAAGACAATCATTCTGCTATCTACTTTGATTCATATGGTTTACCACCAATAGATAGAGACATATACAATTTCATAGTGAAAAATACAGATTCCTGGACAATAAATACAATGAGACTACAAAGTGAATTTACTGTTGTGTGTGGAATGTACTGTATATTTGCTTTAGATCATCTTGCAAGAGGATATGATTTAGAGACAGTTCTTACTATCAAATTTGATCCAAGAAATTTCCAAGAGAATGATAGAGATGTTCGACGATGGTTTGAGCAAACTTATAGACATTATTTGAAATAACTGTAATAAATATCAGGTGTCAAAACAATCCCACAGAGGTAATTTTTTACATCTTTTAGTTTTTTAAGTTTTTTATTAAAGTCAATCATCAATTATATAATTTTCGCCAGACATTTGTGTAACAGAGAGATAGGGTTTTTTAGTTACTTTTTATATTTGTTTCAAAATCAGATCACTTGAGTGATATCAGTTTTTTTATCTGACTCCCAAGATTGTTTTCAAAAAACAATCTTGGGTATCAAATAAAAAAACTAGCATAAAAAAGAATCTTGATGTAAATAGGTTTTCTCATGGATAGGCAAACTCAGATCTCGGTGTATATATGTTCAGAGTTCATTTCAATATAATGATTTAACTTTAAATACAGTTTTGTGTTTTGTTAAAACCTCTGTGATAGTTTTGTCGAATTTGTTAGGTTAGTCCTATAATCCCTTTTTTATCACCGTGTCCCTATTATTTCCCAACAGTAAAAAAGAGTTAAGAGTCACTTCTCTTTTTCACTGAGAGTATTAGGTTTTTAATATTGTATGCATACTTATCAAAAACTGTTATAGTGTAACCTGATATACAGTTTATACTGTAGAGAAAATATTTTGATTGCTAAACATACAATGAATACTATTCTTACTATAGAAAAAACAACTATCACAGAGAGTTCGACCACAACGCGAATCCCTAAGTTTTTTTATTTTGTGCATGTGTTCTTGTGTTTTATTGTAAGTATAATTTCCTTATACTTACAACAAAACACAAGAAGACACACACACAATTTCCCCAGTTATAGAAGTTGTATACACAGGGTGGAGAGATGACAAAACCCAAAACCATATGGATAACCCCTAATATAAAATGATTTTAAATTAATATAGACATTGGGTCACACTCTAGGGAGGGAACTGTTTTTTGTCTTTTTATATAACAAAGACTTGATTGTGTACATGAGAAGATCTCTTTCTAATAGTGTGGTTGGCCCTGAAAAGGGCCGTTTTAAAACATCTTCAGTTCCGTAGAGAGCTATGTGTTGAACCCATCTCTGCTTCGGTGAAGAATTCACCTTCCCACACGTCTATGGTTGTTGCTAGCATCTCTTCTTCTGTAAAGCAATCTTGCTCCCATGTGTAGCTTTTCCCCACAAGAGCTTCCTCCTGCAAATGTACGGGGAGATCAAACCAGTGTTTAGGTCGATTCTTGTACTGGATCTCCCCGAACGGACGTGTGGCGGCTTTGACGAAAGGGTGGTCTTCAATCTTCTTCAGTTGTTCTTCCATCGAAAGTGTTGCCGACCACCACTTTCTCAAGGCCAAGGCGAATTCTTCATCGGCTCTCTGTTTCTTGGTTCTCTCATAACTCTCTACGGAACTGTAATTGATCTTCGTTGGCTCCATGTCTTTTTTCCTCTCTGTCAAATATGATTTCTTGAGTCAGATGATGAAATGTATCCAAATCCTCAACTCACCTTCTTTTTATAGACAATGCGAGGATCGGAAATGCACTGGAGAACGCTCACGCGACAATTTTGATCGAGTGCGGGAAAAGATTGTTGACATCGGACGGCTGTGATAGTAAATGTCTGTTATCAACAATCTTTTCCCGCACTCGATCAAAATTGTTGCGTGAGCGTTCTCCAGTGCATTTCCGATCCTCGCATTGTCTATAAAATCTAACACACATTCCAGACAATTCATTTGATAAAAAGCAATCGCCTGTTCTGCATTCAATCATGGATGAATACAATATACTAGATGATTTTAACGATTTAATTCGTATTGACAACTCATTGATGACACAGCAGAGAATACCAAACCAAAAGGATACCATACCAAATAAGAGGGTGAATAATACTTTTTCACAAGATGGAAAAAATGAAACATTATTACAGAAAATCTTGGAGACTCTACAAGACATGAAATCATCTCACCAAAAGATCGTTCTCTCAGCTGATAAGATTACAGTTCCTATAGAATTCAAAGTGTCATCTCTTCCTTTAACAGTACCATATGAGTTGGCAGAACCGATACCTAAACCTAAGAGAAAAAGGGGACGTCAAGCACAGAATCAGTTAGTGACTACATCCACACAAACAGATACAGTAATTCAACAACCTATTCCAGAGGAAGAATTATCTGATGATATTGTTAAACCTAAAAAAAAGAAACGGGTACGATTCGATGGTCTTGGGCGATACATGAAAAATATTGCTAACTGTTGAGTGACTTGCACTTCATCAAAATTAAAACAGCCCTTCTAAGGGCTACCCACACTATTAGAAAGAGATCTTCTCATGTACACAACCAAGTCTTTGATATATAAAAAAGACAAAACCAGTTCCCTTATCCTCCAGTGATAAACTTATAAGCAAAAATGTACAATAAGAGCTGGTCATAATGCATGATGCGGAGCCACTATAGACCCAAGATCTGCTTACTTATAGACCCAAGAACTTATAGACCCAAGAACTTATAGACCCAAGATTTGTGAAACTTATAGACCCAAGAACTTATAGACCCAACATGTATGCACTGTGCCACCAGTGCATACATGTTGGGTCTATAAGTTCTTGGGTTTATAAGTTTCACAAATCTTGGGTCTATAAGTTCTTGGGTCTATAAGTTCTTGGGTCTATAAGTAAGCAGATCTTGGGTCTATAGTGGCTCCCCCAACTACTTCCGGGTAGTTCAGGGCCTGGAAAGAGACGGAGGGACAAGGATAGGAGTAATCCTAGGTCAAAGATACCGATACCGATATTGATTCCGAGTGGGGCTGTTGGAGAGGAAGAGGACGCTGTAAACAATAGGAGATTAGAGGAGATAAATAGGGCGAGGGCCAAAAGTAAGTTGGTGGTTGCGGGAAGTAGCATAGTTCGGGGGATCGACAAGGTTGTCTGTGGTCCGGACAGTAAAAATAGAACAGTTCTGTGCTTTCCGGGGGCTAAAGTGGAGGACCTGAGGGATAGAGTGGACGGTATTGTAGCTGGGTCGGGGCCTGATCCGGTAGTGGTATTACATGTGGGGTCCAATAACATCAGGGAGAGGAAATCAGTTCGTTTGGTGGACACATACAAGGACCTAATTAGTAAGCTACTTAGCAGGAATGCTCGGATCATCGTTTCAGGGGTGCTCCCCGTTATGGGTGGTGGGAATGAGAGGAACTCGCGGATTATGGCACTAAACGAGGAGCTGGAAGAGCACTGCAAAGACTTGGGAATACATTTCATTGACCACTGGGATTCATTCTGGGGACAAGGAGAGTTGTATGGGCGAGACGGATTGCATTTAAGTAGGATGGATACAGACCTGTTGGGCCAAAAAATTTTACAGGTGGCTGGGCCTTTTTTGGAGAAAAGGGGGGTAGGGGACCACAGCCGATAACCCAGAGGGGCTCAAATGCTGGGAACATAGGAAGAACAACAAACATGCACAACACAGGGACATACCAGGGTTATAATAATGTGCCAGTGATGACAAAAAAACAAAGATTCATTAAGTTTGGGTACTGCAACATCCAGGGTCTGCACAAGAAAGTAAGCGAAATATCAACAATGATGGACGAAGGAGACTTCGATATAATGGGTCTAAGTGAGACGTGGATACGACGGGATGAGCGGGTTGATCAGATGAAGGGTTGCGTGTGGATAGGAGCTGGGCGAACTGAGGGTCAGAAACGGGGTGGGGGTGTTGGCATCTACGCTAAAGAGGAATTACAGCCCTCATTGATTACAGATCTCACAGAAGCAAGGACTCAGATTACAGTATCCAACGAAATAGTCTGGGCAAAAATCAAGTTAGGAAGCAGGAGTGTTGCCGTTGGTGTTGTATACTTAGCAGTGGAGGGAAGTAAGCCCGAGTGGAATGATTCAATATATACAACTCTTAGATCGAATATCACAGAGCTTGAAAGCAGAGGGTTCAGTATTGTCCTAATGGGGGACTTCAATGGGCACATCGGGGATAAGGAGGAGGGCATACAGGGAGGTGATAGGAAAATTAACACGAATGGGGGGAAGATGTTGGACCTATCAAAAGAGCTTGGTTTAAAGATCCTGAACAGGGATGCGAAATGTAAGGGTAAATGGACCTGGGAGAGGAACGATAAGAAAACAATAATTGATTATATACTCACTGACATCAGCGTATGGAGGGAGGTTATAGATGTAGAAATAGATGACGAGGGAAAAAATGACTTGGGTAGTGATCACAACCTGATAACAGTTAAGATTATGGGCAAAAAGACGAATAGAGACAGAAATACCTTCAAGGAAGTTTGGGGACTAAAACAAGGAGCCGACTGGAAGCAGTTTCGGGAAAAACTAAAACCAAATCTTGAATGTATACCTAGGGATGCAAATGTCCAGAGTATTTCAGATGGCATAGTAAATAGCCTAACAGAGGCAGGGAAGGATTGTATAGGAAGGGTGAGGGTCCCAACGAGAGAGCTTGGATACAGGGTTAACGAGGGACTGAAAAAGGCTATAAAAGAAAGGAAGGTAAAATGCGCTGCTTACAGAAGAAGTAGGAAGCTTAAAGGGGTGGATAACAATGACACAAGACTAATGAAAGGAGAATATGAACTGGCACGGAAAAAGATGAATGAGATAAAGAATAATAATAGGAAGGAGCGCAATTGCAGTCTTGCCAGAACAATAAAGAAAACGGGGGGTTCGAGCTCAAACGTATTTTGGAACTGGGTAAATAAACGGGGGAAAAGTAGTGTGCAGAGTATCAAAGTGGATGGGGAAAGTACAGAAGATAAAGGCCGTATCGCTTCAGAGTTAGTCAAGCACTGGGAAAAGATAAACGATAGGCGATGGGGCAGTGGGTCCCCACCAAAAAGAAATACACTGGTGGAGGAGAACCTATCCAATCGTGTATGTAGCGAAATAACGGCAGAAGAAGTGCGGAACGTGGTCTCGAAATTAAAAAATGGTAAAGCGGGAGGGACTGATGAAATTCCGAACGAATTCCTCAAAAATGGAGGGGAGGCACTTATTGAAGTCCTGACAAACCTTTTCATCCTGGCTCTGCGAAAGCAAGAGGTCCCCAGAGAGTGGAGGGAAAGTAAGGTGTCGTTCATACACAAAAAGGGGGATAAGGAAGTTCTAGATAACTATAGGGGGATATCAGTTAGTAGTAACATCGGAAAAGTATTCTGTAAGGTCATATACGGTAGACTAGAGGAAGTTATTGAAGAGAAAGGTTTTTTATGAGAAATTCAAAATGGTTTCAGGAAAGGATGAAGAGTCACTGATCACCTATTTACACTCACCCAACTGATAGAATCAACAAAGGCTGAAAAGAAAAAGATGTTTCTGGCATTTCTAGATGTGAAAAAAGCGTACGACCGAGTGTGGAGGGAAGGTATGTGGCGAAAACTCGAGGGCATCGGACTGGGGGGTGACTTTGTGGAGATCATGAAAGCACTGTATACAGATGTGCAAAGCCAACTCAGTCTAGGGAGTATCACTACAAAACGAGTCCCTATGGATATAGGCCTCAAGCAGGGGTGTATCTTTTCACCGATTTTGTTTGCATTGTATGTTAAAGATTTAGGGGACGAACTAATTCAGAGTTCGGAGGGGGTAAATGTTGGAGACATAAAGATACCAGGCTTATTCTTTGCGGACGACATCGTGTTATTGTCTAGAACTGAACAGGGACTAGAGAAATTGCTGGAAATTGTTGGTAGATATGGGAACACTTGGCGGCTCGAACTAAATGAAAATAAAAGCAAGGTAATACCCGTTGGACGCAAGGTAGATATGACGAAGAGATGGAGAGTGGAGGAGTTCTCAATCCCCGAAGGGGAAAGCAAACAAATCACTGTAGGAGAAACGGGAGAGTATGAGTATCTAGGGGTAAGCATAAATATAACGGGAAGAGGAGTGTACAGAAATTACTCAGCCAAACTGATTCTGAAAGGGAAAAGAATTCTGAACCAACTAAAACTTTTAGGGAAAAATAGTTTCAACAAGGTCTTTGTGGGGAAAACACCGTGGGAGAGGGTGGGTTTACCAAGTATAACGTATGGCACGGACGTGATTCCATTAAACCAAACTGTTATTAAGAAGTTGGAAAGTACTCAGAATGATGCCGGCAGATGGATAACAGGGTCGAGTAATGCTGCAGCTTTGGAAGCAGTAAGGGGGAGCTTGGGTGGATGAAACTCAAGGACAGGGTAGATTTGGGAAAACTGTGTTACTTTAACTACTTGAGAAACCTGCCTGACAACCGGTGGTGCAAATTGATGCTCGATACCATTTGGAATTCTAATATAGAAACGGGGTGGTCAAAACATGTGAGGGAACTAATGGACAATTACTCTATAGAGGTCACAAACATAGAAGTAGGAAGGAAAGAAGGCAAAAGGTTTGTCAAAGAGAGAGTCATGGAACATTGCAATCGAAACTGGCGAGAAGGGGTTAGCGTGAAAAGATCACTGCAGGGGTTACAATATAAAGAAAAGCCAGCTTTTGAGAAGTACCTAGATGGCACCTTTGGAGGGTCACTGCTGTTCAAACTGAGATCAAGATCACTGGAGCTTCGGGGAAAAATTGGGAGAGGTGGGGAAAAGGGATGCCAAATGTGCCACTCTGGAGTAGTGGAGACCCTGGAACATTTTCTCTTGGAATGTCCACAGTATATACCTCATAGAATAAAATTTACTGGAAGAATAATGCAGAAGTGGGGTGAAGAAACAAAGGATAGATGGCTGAAGGGGGACACGAGGGAGAGGGTAGGAATGCTTATTGAAGAAATTGAAAAAGAGGAAGTGAGGGACACTATTAAGCAGTTTATATCTGAATGCTGGGAGGAGAGGAGAGGAAGAGGGGGTGGGGTGCAGTGGGAATGATGGCCTTCTCCCATGAGGACCGCGACAAATCAGCGGCTGGCCAAAGAGTTATTATTATTACTTTAGTGTGGAGTGTTGAGGCACTTGAACCGTTATTTGATGACTTTGACTTATGTCGATCCCCGGGCTGCATATGAATTCCAAATTTCATGAAAGCAAATTTTTTCAACCTGTATTTGTTCAATATTGAAGACCTGATCATTTGAGATAGTACATTTTTCTTGGGACCCGACTCCTTGTTAGATGAAAGAATATTGTGAAAGAGAAGTGCTTTTCGGACATCAGATCCAGCACTTGTAACTCCCGTCATTATTCTTTTCGTTTTTGTTTCAGGAGTTCTTGTACAGATAACTGCTTTATTTTCTGATTTTCACTGTAATATCGTTTTCTGTATTTCTCTTTCAGGCGACGCTCTTTGTCGAGCTCCGTTCGTAATTTAACAAGTTGGCAGTAGGCAGCAGCCCTATCCTTTCGGATTCTCTTCCGCCCGCATAATATTTTAGCTGAGGAGAGCTGACCACTATTATTCTCCTGGGCATGAGAGGGACCAACAACAATTTCGTAATTAATAGGTCTATTACCCACATCAAAATCGCCATTATCATTCGGAGATGAAGGCGGAGTCACTGAGACAGATGCCTGTGAAGCCTTGATCTTCGCCATCCTTTCTCGCCGACAATGCCTCACTCGTTTGCGTTGATTACGTAGCTCTCTTTCAGACAAATCTTTAACCTTCTTCCGCCGAGGGGCATTTCGCCATCTTTCTCTCTCTTTGTGTAAATGCAAAGCTCTCATGTTATGATCACGGTTCAATCTCAATATTTATTTTCTCATTCTTTCCGCTGCAGACATTCCCATTTGCTGTAATATAAAGAAAAACCAATTTTGAGACTCGCGGCAAAAAATAGAATATCAAGTGCCGATCAACAAAATGGGCTGCGAAGCATTTAAACTATTTGAGGCGTGTATATTTGTGTACAGGTCTGGATGAGAATAAGTTGTAGGAGGGCTCATTTTGTTAGCTTTGTTATGGGTATACAGAGGTGTATTACGGCGGTTCATTGTTGGTACGATTTGTCCGTAGAGCAACAAAGAAAGAGTTTTGCAGCTAAACCCCAATCCTCCACCACTTGATATTATTGGTTTAAGTACGGTATGGAGATCAAGGAAAGAAGGAGAGATCAAAGGAGATAAGCCCATTACTTTTTGTGCTAAATTTAGTGGAATGATTTGACCTTCCCGAGACACTCTTTATCAGCGGTGTAATGCTATAGATTCTGATTCAGGTAAACACTTGAGGTATTGGTGCAGCCAGCTTAGTGCATCTAGGGCATTAATGTCAAAGCCCTCAACCCTACCCCACCCCGCCCCACACCATACACACATTCGTCATGTTTTCCCAACAAAAGTATTACTTGTACAGCTAATATATTAATTTCATCTTATACCTTGTAGACTATAGGTATGCATTGCTAATTCGCTTATTTAAATATCTTAAATAAACCCAAATATTCCATTATTTTCTCACATTTTGACAAATATAGAGAATCTAATACACACCTGCCATTTTACTTTCCATGCTAACACAATGTGACGAAAAGGAAAGGGTGTTTCTGGCCCGCCCCATTTTTCCCCTTTCATCATATTGTGTACGCCCCATTTTTTCCCTATCATAATATCGCGACTCACCATTTTACTGTTATCACACACTACACATCAATGTAATTCAAATAGTTAACAATTTTTTATTATACATTTCATTTTCACAGAGTCACAAATATACACTTGGATACGGTATTCCACGAGAACCGGCGTTGTCAAGGAAGGTAAACAGTACAGAGACAAATATAGTTATGACAGTCTTAGACCTCCGCAAAGTGAAGTCCTGGTGTCCTGAAACAGGAATATTCATCCAACAGTTTTACAACTTCACGCAGTTTTCTAACATATGATTCTTGAATAACAATATAAGCAGAGAGTGCAAGGGCATGTTTTTTGTTTTTTTTTAGCAATTCGTATCCTGACCCGAGATGAGTTGACTTGTGGAAATTCTCTTGATATCCTCACCTATGAGAGATTTCAAAGCTGTCTTTTGCTTTTTCAGACAGACCCTTTCCCACAGGGCCTTCCCTTTCAAGTTCTTCCACAAACATCCACATGTTATAAAAATATTCTCTGTACATTTCTCCCCAAAATGACACTTTCAGAATCATCACGATCAATAGGACTACCATCATTTAACATTGTTGACAACAAAAATAAGCAAAGGTGTTCAAGAAGAGACGTGATCATTATCAAATGATACACTATATACAGATTATCATGATAATATAACAATAACATGATTTTGGAGTGAATTATGGTTCATTAGCGGCCCTGCAGCAATGATGAACAGCCCGAGGGTTTATTAAAGGCCCGAGACGAATTCGAGGGCCGTCAATAAGCCCAAGAGCTGTTCATCATTGCAGCAGGGCCGCTAATGAATCATGATGCCTGACAACAATCATGTTATTACTATTATTACCACTCCCTGTTACAGCTAACCGCACGAGGGAACTGCTAGAAGAAATAATCACTAACTAAAGTCGGTTCGATATTTCTGTTTCGATCGTGCTTTCGACTTCAGTCCAGAAATACAAAGGGACGTCATCCGAATGGGAGTAATTCATTCGACCATGGAATCTAAAAATAGCCGGGCCGCGGGCCGCTAATGGCTAATAATAATAACACTTTGGCCAGCCGCTGATTTGTCGCGGTTCTCGGACAAGAAGGCCATGGTTACCCCTGTACTCCCACCTGCCTCCCTATTCCCACGCTTCTCCTCTCCTCCCAACACTCAGAGACGAACTGCTTGATGATATCCCTTGTCCCATTCTTCCCAATCACTCCGATTAGCATATTAACCCTCTCCTTTGAGTCTCCCCCTAACCACATGTCCTTCATTCTCCCATCCCACTTCCCCATTATACTCCCAGTGAATCTCATTCTTTTAGGCTGATACTTTGGGCATTCAAGAAGAAAGTGTTCCAGGGTCTCCACCATGTCCAAGTTACACATCTGGCACTCCCTTTCACCGTCTTTCCCAATTTTTCCCCTCAGCTCCAGGGATCGCGACCTCAGCTTGAACAACAGTGACCCCCCAAAGGTGCCATCAAGGTACTCTTCAAAACCTGGCTTCTCTCTATCACGCAGGCCACCCAAAGACCTCTTTGATTTGACCCCCTCTCGCCAATTACGGTTACAATCTTCCATGACCCTGGTTTGCCCCAACGTCCAGGTCCGAGATCTCCAATGAGTAGTTCTCTACTAGCTCCCTCATTTGGACCATCCACCCCGTTTTGATATTTGAGTTGAAAATTCTCAGGAACATTACTTTACACCATCGGCTGTCGGGGAGATTTACCAAATAATTAAGATAACCGAGCTTCAACAGGTCTATCCTGTCCTTGATCCTCATCCACCCAAGCTCACCCCTGATTGCTTCTAGCGCTGCGGCATTACTCGACCCCGTTATCCATCGGCCTGCATCGTTCTGCAGGATTTCCAAGCTCTTTACGGCCGTCTGGTTTAGGGGTACCACTTCCGTACCGTATGTTATACTTGGCAGCCCCACCATTTCCCAAATGGTTTTCCCCACGAAAACCTTATTGAAACTGTTTCTCCCCATAAGTTTCATTTGGTTAAGGATTCGCTTCCCCTTCAAAATCAATTTATTTGTGTGGTTCCGGTAGATGCCTCTTCCTGTAATGTTTATATTTACCCCCAAATACTCGTAATCACCCGTCTCTCCCACATTGAGAAGTTTGCTGCTCCCTTCCGGAATGCAGAACTCACCCACTCTCCACCTTCGAGTGGGGTCCACTTTGCGGCCCACAGGTATAACTTTGCTCTTGCTTTCATTAAGTTTGAGTCTCCATTTGCTCCCATATTTCCCAACAATTCCCAGCATTTTCGTTAGCCCCTCTTCGCTCTCTGACACTAGAACCATATCGTCTGCAAAAAATAGCCCTGGGATCTTCACGTCACCAACTGCTACCCCCTCCTCGCTACGCAGGAGTTCATCTCCTAAGCCTTTGATGTACAATGCAAACAGGATCGGCGAAAGGATACACCCCTGTTTTAGGCCTATCTCCATAGGCACACGTTTCGTTGTAATGTTTCCCAGGCTAAGTTCACTCTGTACATCTTGATATAATGCTTTCATAATTCCAACAAACTCGCCTCCTAAGCCCATAGCCTCCAGCTTGCGCCACATACCTTCCCTCCATACTCTATCGTATGCCTTCTTGATATCCAAAAAGGCCATAAACATCTTTTTCTTTTTTGCTTTCGCGGATTCTATCATTTGGGATAGTGTGAAAAGATGGTCAGTAACTCTCCTTCCCTTCCTGCAGCCATTCTGGATTTCTCCCAAAAAACCCTTCTCCTCAATTACCTCCTCTAGTCTCCCATAAAGGACTTTACAGAAAACCTTTCCAATGTTGCTACTGACAGAGATCCCTCGATAGTTATCCAAAACGTCTTTTTCCCCCTTTTTGTGAATAAATGTCACTTGACTTGGCTATTTATACCATTATCGCCCGCGGCCCGGCTCTGTCGAATTACGTCACTGAAATTAGCGTGGGAATAGGGAGGCAGCTGGGAGTACATAGGTAGCCAGGGTCTTTTCATCCGAGAACCGCGACAAATCAGCGGCAGGCCAAAGTGTTATTAATATCATTATAACATATCAAACCCACTTGTTGTAGTAGGGGATTCGGAAGAAAGCTTATGTGAACCGTCTCCCAAGTCTGTAAGATTACACAATTTCAATTAGACAAATAGAATGGGTGGGCTGGTTGGATATTGTTACAACAGTTTGGGGACTGACTCACTTGGAGATCGCAGCCCAACTCCAGTATGAGAGGACGATATTCTAATGGACACAAATTTAAATAATCCCTACCTATTAGCTGTATGACCCTATTTTGTTTGTTCGACATTTCACAAACGATCGATTTGAGGCCATCTAAAAAAAAATTCTTTGTATGCAGTGCACCATTCTCTCAACCGACTGTTGTATCATGATCCGCCTCAGACCATAAGCCACCTTGTCCAATAGATGAATTTAATGCACTGCACATGAATTTATTTATTTATTTATTGGGGATTAACGACAGTTTCGACAGCCAGGTTCACCTCGTATCGGACATTTTTTCGGGTGGAGGAAGCCGGAGTACCCGGAGAGAACTATCGAGTAACGCCGATCAACTGTCAAGCTCTCCAACCTACTAACTCCACACAAGCAGGGTTAGCACTGGCTGAAGACAAGTGCACTATCGACATGCAGTACGCCTTAGTACACAAGGCCACCATGCCCCCCACGTGGGCAATGCGGGTGAAGTATCTTGTTCAAGGGCACAACGCAGTTGCCGCAGGTGGGATTTGCAGTCTGCACCTCTATCTACTTAGCCAGCGCGCCCCCGTACACGAATTCCCATGACAATTATATTATTAAAAATTAATAGTTTATTTTTTCCGTGATTTATGTAATATTTCTAAATGTGTCTAATAGAAAAATATCTTACCTCAATTTATCTTCAGTAGAACCGGTATATAATTTTTCGTCCAATGCAGATGAATAAATTGAAACAAAATATATTTTTTCCTGTACTGTAGATGCTAGCCTTAGCTTGACAAAGTTTCTTGATGTAGTGGGAATATGGATCTGTACTTCACAGTTTTTATACCTGAACGTTCATGAAAAATTCTGATGACTCACGTTTGATATCAAAATTTATTATTTTAAATACCATTTTTTTTTAATTTTTCAAAAAATTCCAACAAAGCCATAACGACGAACTCGTTCCAACGAGGGGTCACATGATATGGTTTTACTGAAATGTTTTGAAAAATAATATTTTTTCAACTGTTGAATTTGCATATTACGGGGGCGGATGCGGCCGATTCGTTGGGTAAAGGGTTAACAGTGACGAATCTCGATGGCCCTAATAATAGTTTAGACCGGAAAACATCAATCATTAAAATCGTTAATGACGATCATATGTGTTTGGCCAGTGCTTTTGGGGTGCCTTTTGCTAGTACAAACAAGCTGAGCCTCCAAGAATTGACGAAAATGAAGAAAAGCTCTAAACATCTCACAAAAATGGAGTTGATTTTAAAATATGGTAAAGTCTCCACATTTACCTGCAAAAAATGTGTGAATTGTCACGAGTCAGTATGTGGAAGTATGCAACACAGGCCGAATTTTGTCGTGGCGCACACCGTCTGCCATCAATGTATCGACGAGCCATTGGGACTGGGGTTTCAGTGTCTGAAATGCGGGGCGCGTCACATCTGCGGTGAGGTGGATGGCAAAACTCATCAGCACAAGAGAAGAGCAAGCCCTGTCCCGATACATGTGGAAATATCAATTCAAAGCTAGTGGATCCAATACGCTAGCTACCTTCGGACGTTGGCTATTCACAGAAAATATCACAAACATTTTGCTCTGATCTCGCATAATGGAAAGGGGTACGGTGACATCTTTCTGCTGGAATGTTTAGTTCAAAACTCAGTTCACCCTAAGTCCATAATCTACTCGGGATCTCAAATGATGTTTATGGAAGTTATTAGAATTAGAATTAGGGTCATCAACAGCTTGAACCTTTTTAGCATGCCATTAAAAAATATCCCAAAGGCCTTTGAGTTGCAGGCCAAGGGCTGCCTCCCTCAATATTTCAACAAGAGGGAATATCAGAGGTATATAGGATCCTAGCCAGCCCCTTATTTCTACGGTGTCGAACATATGTCCCCTGGGGATAGGGAGGTCTTTCTTGAATGGCACGTTACTAAGAAGAACAACATTTTCGATTTTCGAAAAGAAATATATGACTATATGTGACTATTGCCGTTCGGACGTGGACATTTTACGGAGCAGTTGTTCAAAGTTTAGGGCTCTCATGTTAGAGATCGCAAAATCAAATTGACCCGTTCTGTTATGTGACCATTGCATCCGTCTGTATGGCCATTTGTAAATGCTTGTTCTTAAATGAGAAACGTGTGGCTCAACTGAAGCCATCCAATGGATCTGGTGATGTGTTCAAAAATGAAGGCGGAGTGGACAGGAACTTAAAAAATGGTGAATGGAAATAAAAAAAAAAGTGGTCGAAAGTAAGATGCCTTACAAAGTTATGGGTGCTGTATTCGAGTAGCTCGGGGTACGTTCGCTGTGACCAGTACTCTAAGTCCTCTGTCCAATGGCTGGAGTGGGTGGGTCATACCACTGGTCACTGGAAAATCTATCCAACACGCCCTTAATGGCGGGGAAGTCTCAGTACCACGATCTAAATATAGACTGGATGGGCCAGAAACCAACACGGCTATGAATTCGAATGATGCGAGAACTGTAACAAAGACAATCTATAGACCGTAAATAATCCGCGCACCAATCAATCCGTGAAGGAATTGCACCCTCTGAACCTTAGAATAAAAACATTTCTCAGAAAAGCAGGGTTCAATTGTTCGTAATGTTTGTTGTAACAATCGGCGATATCCCGAGGATAGTCTGCCGTAAAACTGAGAAACACACTTCCATCACATTCACTGTAAGTGATTGGCGGCATTGAATTTTGTTGGTAATGAGTGATGTATCAATCAGAGTAGAAAACAGTCTGGCGTAAAAGTTTGTTCCCTAATCTTAACAATGAATTTTCTATTGAAAAGCAGAGAAGTACAAACAAGATATCCTAAAAACGGTATGGCATAAACTAGTTTCAAGGGTCACTTCTATTCTTTATTGTGAGTGCTAGGTTAATATTGTATGCATCTCCATCAAATTTAATATTTTGAAAAAACTTTTTTCAAAATGTAAAAATTGATAGACAATCATAAATATTTTCCACCTAAAACAACAGTCAAAGAGAGTTCGACCATCAAGTTTTTTTTAATTTGTTTTTTCTTCTTAGCTTTTCTAATTTATTTATTTATTTATTGATGTTTAAGGTCACATATTTATGCACAATGGCTAATCGCGACCATGACAGTTTTATGGGTGGAGGAAGCCGGAGTACCCGGAGAGAACCACCGAGCAACGACGAGCAGCTGCCAGCTCCCCAACATCGTAACTCCGCACTGCAGCACAGGCAGAGTTAGATTGGTTGAAGACATGCGCACCATCGACGTGCAGTACGCCTTAGTACACGGCGTCATCGTGCCCCCACGCGGGCAATGGAGATGAAGTGCCTTGCCCAAGGACACAACGCGGTTGCCACAGGTGGGATTCGAACCGAGGACCTCTCGGCCTGCAGCCTGCACCTCTACCCACTGAACCACCGCGCTCCCCTTTTGCTTTTCTAAAAACAGAGATGTAGTAACAAGATATCATAAAAACGGTATGGCATAAAATAGTGTCTGGAGTCATTTCTCCTTTTACTGCGAGTGATAGGATAATATTGAATGTATCTCTATCAAATTTAATATTTTGAAAAAAAAACTCTTTCAAAATGTGAAAAGTAGATAGATAATCATTTATTACTTTCCAAAGTGTGATTTACTGGGATTTCCGTGTTTCATTATAAACGATAACTTCACAAGTGAATTATGCAATCAACAAGTATTGGGTCATGTATCCGTACGCGCAAACGAGGACGCTTTGCCGTGGGTGTAATGGGGACTTCATTGTTTTTGGGTTTTTTTTTACCCTTTACCTAACATGAAAAGCAGACGACACTTGCAAAAAAATTCTTGAATAACTATTTGTCTCAAAAACATAGGTTATGACCCCTCATTGGAACGAGCTCGACGAGCTCGTTCCAATGAGGGGTCATAACCTATGTTTTAGAGACAAAAAATGAAAAAATAATGAAAATTAATTGGACATTTTTGAGAATAGCGCTGGCCGGTTTTGGCAGTTACGTTAGGTAAAGGATTAAATAATATAATTATCGTTAATAATGAAACGTAATAAACAGAGCAATCACTTGACTGGACTGGTTATGTGAGATAATTCATTCGAGGCGAGGGGCTATATTGTAAAACACTCGTGCGCATTCGCGCACTCGTGTTTCTACAACGTCCCTCACCTCTCATCAATTATTTCACGTAACCAGTCCAGTCAAGTGATTACTCTCCATATAATCATAAATATTTTTCACCTAATACAACTACCACAGAGAGTTTAGCCACAACGCGTACCATTTAGTATTTTACATTTCGTTTTTTCTCCTTAGATTTTCTAAAAAGTAGAGAAGTAGAAATAAAATATCATAAAAACAGTATGGCATAAAATTTTGCAATTACACCCGAGTGCCTCCAGGATTTTTTATGGGGAAATCAGTGTTATGAGGCGAAGGCCATATAGCGTAAACATTTAACTCTGCAGTTCCCATAGACGATCCTGGAGGCACTTCACCGTAAAATTTTAGTGGTAAAATTTTACGCCAACGTGCCCCCAGGGTCATCTGTGGGAATTTCAGGTTTAAAACTTTACGCTATATGGCCACTAACATTCTCCTTTGAAACTAATGGAATTCGCGTTTTAGCCTTATATCTAATAAAAGAGTTGGCCAATATATTTTCGAAGAAGTTGGAAAGAAACCGATTTTTTGTGCGCTAAATATCAACACTGCAGAGAGAGAAGAAAGAGAGAGAAGGGAAGTAAAGATAGAGGGAAGCGAGATATATATAGAGAGAGAGTGGGTTGGAGGTGGGGAGAAATAGAGGGGGAGACAGAGAGCCGCAAGTTATAAATTGATTAATTTCATAGACATATCGATCTTGTCTGCTAGTTTGTCGTCATTTGTTGATCCTAACAATTAGTGAATACATTGAAGTTTAGTTTCATATGAATCGAACAGTCAGCTGTGACGTACTTGTCCGTGAAACAACTATAATGAACAATCGTTGTACTGTTTCATTAACCTGGTGAATGAGTACAGCACGGGGGATAGTCTTCTAAGTTGGTGTTTCTTAAGTATTTTGAACTTTCAAACAAATGTTACCAGATGAAGCCACAAAATATGTTTGCGTTAACTGGTAAGGCGCTAGAAGCCACTATCAGGGCTTTAATATGAGGAGCAGGTACCTCAGCCTAAAGCTGCCATATTCTGTGGATATGCTTCATATTATCTTAGAAGTGAAATTACTTAGTCTATATGGGTTTGCCTTGTTACAATTCATGGGAGAGTGCCAAGAGGCACTCTCCCATAAATTGTAACAAGGCAAAGACACATAAACAGATTTTGACAGCCGAAAATAACTTGACACTCTACCAGTTAAAAACATCAGCTTTTCAAATAGAGAATGAAATCACTAACATATTCTCTTCTCCATCAAAGTCAACGCATACGGATCATTTCGGCAGTCAGTATTTCCATCTCGTCGATGACACGAGACCACCCTAACCAAAAACCACACCTACTGTCGGGTTTCATGTGGGCGATCTGATTTATTCAACTGGGAGGAATCAACTGACTGTTGAAATAAACTGTATTTATCGACGTTCATCAATCTGATTCTGGCAGAACCAAGTTTTAATCTGAACGTATCTTTTACATTAGTAATCATTAGAACACAATGACATAACGTATCATGAGTTCCAATGTGTTCTATGATCCATTAGGAACATAGAACACATTGGAACTCAGGGGACGATAATTCTACCAACACGCGCATCGTATTTTCTCGAAATTCTGGAAATGTAATGTCCACAAAAAAACATCTAAAAATGTGATGCTGTCCTATGAAATTCTGAAGCATTATACCGGAACGTTGAGGTGACGCTATAGATGGTCATATAACCAAAACTAAAATGCGTCGGATTTTCCAGTAATTTCGTAAGTCATATTGTGGAGCTCAGAAATTTAAGAGATACCTGGTTTTCTTGTTTTTTTATTTGTCTCTATGTGCACATTTTACATCACTTCAAAGTTTAGCCTATATTTTACAAATTTCATTAAAACTGAGACGCGGTTTTTTCTTTACTTGGCGACTTAGAACGCAAAAACGCGACAAAAACCTTCTCGTTGCTGGGGCGTTCAGGGTTAGCTGTGCTTCGTTGGATGACTTCTGGAAATTCGCTTTGTGATGTCAAATCCATCTGACGAGTCCAATTCGTCAGATGAGTTCTAGAATGTTCTATGTCCCATATGGGACATAGAACATTCTAGCACTCAGGCGACGAATTGCATCTGTCAACATTCAAGAACAGCAACTAGAAAACGCAATTGAACGACATAATGAGATTTCAAACTTCTGGCTGTTGTCTATTCGGTGCGCTTTGTTAGGTGGATTGGTTAAGTAAATATACAGAAAGACAGCTATACAGGTCTGCCATAGCCTCATTCACGCCAGACCGCAGGCAGGGTTCATTCTTTTGTCCTGTCTTGTAAGAAAAGACCTCTCAAGCCAAAAGCTTATCTCAAACACTCAAAGCGAAACCATCTACATTCATAATGTCTTAAAATTACTTTTTGTGAATCATTCAATGAATTAAATCCACACACACATCCAAGTAATGTAATATATCGAAACGACGTAAAAATTGAATCGCGTCATATTTCTCTGAAAATGTAGTGTGTGATACGCTTGCAAAATATAAGAGACCCATATTTTTGCTTTAGTCCATCTGACGCTATTTTTACATATTATGACGTCTGGAATATTGGCGACCACTGCGATCAGTGCATGCTTGTGACACACCCGGTTGCAAATCAACGGGTGCTAGAGAAAGGAAATATCACAGTTTGATGGAATGAGGTATGATGCAGTGCTGTATGTACTTATCGGTTCGTTCCGCTGGAATCGCAGTGGGTCATGACATCAAGAACTAGGACGACGGAGCACTTATAATGGTTCAATCTCATACCTTCAAATGTTGATTCACTTCACATGTAGCAATGTATAATAGGCGTGGCTGATCCCGCTATTTCTCCAACTTTAATGTCAAATTGGCCATTTACAACATTTTGGCCATTAACCTATCCGTGATGTCTGTTCACCTTTAACTTCTGGCTATTATCAATGTCTTAGAGGCAGGACAGGAACCCATTGTCGACGGTCTTGAATACGGAAAATTGATATAGTCGATTTAGTCCAACCTTTTCACCAGTGGCAGTGAGTCCTAAGTGACCCTATCTCAGCGGGGTGGCAGTCCATGCACCTACCCCTGCCACATCGCGCCAGCTTGAGAAATACCAACTTCGCAAAATTGTTTCTTTTCATGAAAGCACTGTATCCCAGCCAATTGACGAGAATTTCCCAAAAATTTTCATTGTGGTGCGGGGAATAGATGCTGCATTTTTTGCCATATGGCGACACGAATACCGCATTTGTTATGTCGAATACGAAAATATAGTTTGCGAATGCGCGTGGGCAACCTTGGGGTGCTCGTGCGTGTTCTGAATTCAGGACTGGTATGACTGTGTTCGGCTGATTTCCTAAAAGAAACTGACAATTTGGAGTGGTTGCTTCCCAAACTTTGGCCACAAGCTACTCCACATGGAAGGTAACGTATTGCAAGTGCTGGATATGCGGAGGCTGAAGGCCTCGGAGGTAGGATAACAGCCATTGTGGCACGTTAGCAGTGCGGGGACCCGACACCGGATATTACCGATCGCGTACAGTTGTTTTCGTGGATATGGCGGCCATTTCTTCACTTTGTTTTTCGAGGAGACTTTTATATTCACAAATTATAGAGTCTTGTTCTAAGATTTCTGCATAATCGTTTTTTCGAGAAACCGTAAGAATAATAAAGATTTATCGTGGAATATATTTCCACCTCATTATTCAAAGGAATTTTACACAAATTAAAGCTGAATGCTTTCATATTTGGTATACAACATCTCTAGGGGGGGGGGGGGGAGGGTCACATTCAAGTTTGTCCAAGTCGGGTCCCTGAATTAGTACTTGGGCTCTCGATTGGAGCCCAAACTTTAACTTGATGCAGTTTGAGGAAATTTCTGTAAAAATCTTCTTCAGATCCACCGGGGGGGGGGGGGGGGGGGGCAGATTCAAATTTGTTCAAATGGGGTTCCTGGTTTGAAAATTTTGCGTTCGGTTCAGACTTGGAAACTCTGGTTTGAAAATTTTGCGTTCGGTTCAGACTTGGAAACTTTGAACCAAAATTTGGGAAAACATTTTCTCGATTTTTATGCGTTTTGTTCAATTTTGAAATGAAAAAAAAAATTTGGCCTGAAAATTTTGGGTCCAGTTCGGACTCCGAAATTTTGGACCAATTTTCGGAAATTTTTTTTTTAGATTTTTTTCAAAATCGTGTTCCTAGATGAAGTAGAGTGGTTTTATGCGAAAATATCCTCCCCTCCGTTCCTTGTCTGGGTGGGGGGAGGGGGGGGGGTCAGTTAGATGTAGCAAAATGTTTGGCTACAAAATATATTTTGAAATATTTAGAGTGATAAACCCCCCAGCCCTACTGAATTTTAACTTAGTGCAATATGAGGGAATTTCTTTTAAAATCTTCTTCAGATCCACCAATCAGAATCCTTTCATATTTTGTATACAACATCGCTAGGTGGGTCAGATTCAAGTTTGTTTAAATCGGGTCCCTGGGTTAATATTTTGGCTCCCTATTTGAGCCCAAACTTCAACTTAGTGCAATGTGGGATCATTTCTTTAAAAGCCTTCTTCTTCAGATCCACCAGTCAGGATTCTTCCATATTTGGAACATATATATATGTTTGCATTCAATTTAAAAGGAAGTTCAAAGACGTCGAGATAAAAGTTTGGAATCCTATTTTTGCGACTTATAGAATGTCATTAAAATTAAATTAAGAACAAGTGACCCATGAAACAAAAGGAAAACGCTTATGGGTCTATCTGTGGATCCGTCTTTCCGTCCGACTAACAGCCATACTGATCATCCGTCCGTCTTGCTGTTTTGTCCGTTCGTCCTTCCGTCCGTCCGTTCACCCGTCTTTCCGTTGTTGGTTCGTTCTTCATACTGCCCTTCATTCATGCTTAACTTCCTTCCTTCTTTCCTTCCTTCCCTCCTCCGTTTGTTTTCCTTTTCTGTGTCTGTTCTTTCTCCACTGAACAAATGTATTGTAAAACGCTTTGCTGGCAAGGTGGAGTCAGTAACTGCACCAGCTCCTAGGGCAAGTTACTATTTGAAACAAGACGCTCCCCCATTGTTTAGAAAATGTGACAGTTTTCTGTACTTATTTTGTCCTTAAATTGTTTTCATAGTTGTATTTATCATTCAAAGAGCATTAATTGTTATGCTGTTTGTTTTGGTGTCTATTTAAATCAATGACCGTTTTGTTTTGTTCGAGAAGAGTAATGTCAGAAAAATAAACTCAGTTTTTAGAATATTTTTCAAAATTGTTGAATTTAATTCCTTCTGACAAATATCCAGCTCCACTCAGTAATCAGAGAAAATTTATCTCAAATAACTGATGCTCAAAACGGAGTATAGTGCGAAAAACTTCAAAATTCAAAAAAAGGAGTAACTTTGTCCCAAATGTATGACTGTTGTCTGGCGAGACCAATTAATATTTTTCACCGTGCAGCCCAAAGGCTACCCATATAATGAATATGGATTCTTCACTAAACTGACATGGAAGATACCACTCGGGATCAAATGGTTAAAAAAAAGTGTACGGTGAGATAAAATCTCCAGAGAGTCTCTTATCTAGTTCAAACAATTTTTATTTCCAAAGTTTAAAGAAATTTACAGAAATCGAGTACGAGAACGATACACGTATCAGCGATCTCAAAACATTAATGGAGATGGATTCAGCAACAAGCTGGTAGCTTATACTAGGCTGTTCCTTTATAGATAAGTTGTTTATGTACAATCTAGGAGCGATGTGATGATAGTTACTTATTCCCTATTTGACATTTTGACATTTTTATTCCATCAAAACAGGAAAATGGCACCTGCTGTAGGGTGGCACAAATGAAGACGAGTTGATTGACATGTTGCCCATCCGCATAAGGCCTCTCTTTAAGGGGCAACCAAGGCCCTAAAAGTGACAACCTCCCAGAAAACTTTCTAGATGGGCAAATCTGATCAAATAAAAGGTGCTGTAGGGTGGCACAAATGAAGACGAGTTGATTGACATGTTGCCCGTCTGAATAAAGCCCTTCTTTATGGGGCAACCAAGGCCCTAAAGGTGACAACCTCCCAGAAAACTTTGTAGATGGACAAATCTGATTAAATAAAAGGTGCTGTAGGTTAACTCGAGTTTAAAGCAAGTTTATCGGCGATATTAACTCAAATTTATCCGCGAGGTTATCGAGACTTTATCCGCGTTGTTAGCGAGAGTTAATTCGCCAGGTTAAAGTGAGTTTTTCGCGAGTTTATCCTTGAGGTTAGGGCGAGTTTTACGCGCGTGTATCCGCGAGTTTAACGCAATGTTAACGCGAGTTTGACAGGAGTTTATCCTCGAGGTTGACGCGAGATTAACGCTAGTTGACCCGCGAGGATAACGGATGTTAATCCGTACGGTTAGCGGGAGTTTGACACGAGTTTAACGCGAGTTGTACGCGAGTTTAACGCAAGGTTAACGGGAGTTTGACAGGAGTTTATCCGCTAGGCTATCGCGAGTTTGGCGCTAGTTTTTCTGCGTGGTTAACGCGAGTTTCACTGTGAGGTTAACGCGAGTTTATCCGCAAAGTAAACGTGAGGTTAACGCGAGTTTAACGCGCTTTTTACGCAAGTTGATCCACAAGGTTGACGCGAGATTAACGCTTGTCTTAATCTCGCGTTAACCTTGCGGATAAACTCGCGTTAAACACGTGCTAACCTCACGGATACCCTTGCATTAACCTCGCGTCGAACTAAGAACGCTAATAAACTCCCGTTAAACTCGAATTCACCTCCCGGATGAACTCGCGTTAAACTCGAGTTAACCTCACTTTAAACTCGCGTAAACCTAGCGGATAAACTTGCGTTAATCTCGTGATTAAACTCGCGTTAGCGTCGCACATAAACCCGCGCTAATCACGCAGATGAACACGACCTAACCAGCGATTCAACTCCCATTAATCTTGCGTTAAACGCGCGGATAAACTCCCGCTGAACTCGAGTTAACCTCCCAAACAAACCCGGGTTATAGTCGCGTTAACCTTGCTGATTAACTCGCGGATCAACTCGCGTTAACATCAAGGATAAAGTCGTTTTAACCTCGAAGATTACCTCGCGGATAAACACACGTTAACATCGCGAATTAACTCGGGTTAATCTTGTGTTAACCTTAGGGATATACTCGCGTTAAACTCGCGGATAGTCATGCGATAAATTCGCATAATCACGCGTTAATCTCGCGTTAACGTTGCGTATAATCACGCGTTAACCGCGCGGATTAACTCGCGTAACACTCGCGTTAAACTCGCCTTACCCTCAGGGATAAACTCGCGTTAAACTCGCGGCTGAACACACGTTAACATCGCGGATTTCCTCGCGTTAAACTTGCGTTAAACTCGCGTTAATGTCGTCGATAAACTCGCGCGCGTTAATCTCGCTTTAACCTCGAGGATAAACTCGCGTTCAACTCGCGGACAAACACTCGTTAAATTCGCGTTAACCTCGCGGATTAATTCGTATTAATCTCCTGGATTAACTCGAGTTAATCGCGCGTTAACCTCGCCGATTAATTCGCGTTAATATCGCGTTAATCTCGGGGATATACTCGCGTTAAACTCGCGGACAAACACGCGCCAAGCTCACGTTAACCTAACGGAGTCACGCGGATAAACTCGCGATAACCTCGGGCATAAACTCGCGTTATAATCCCGGATAAACTCGAGGAAAACTCAAGTTTAACTTGCAGATACACTCGCGTTAAACTACTGAATAGACTCGCGTTAATCTCGGAAATAAATTCTCTTTAAACCCGATAATCTCGCGATAACCTTCCGCATAAATTCGCATTAATATCGTGACTAAGCTTGCGTTAACATCGCGAATTAACTCTCGCTAACAACGGGGATAAACTCGTCATAACCTCGTGGATAAATTCGCTTTAAACTCGCGTTAACCTTGCGTCTAACTCGCGCTAACAACGTGGATAAACTCGCGATAACCTCGTGAATAACCTCGAATTAACATCGCCGATAAACGCGCGTTAAATGCGAGTTAGCCTCGTGGATAAATTCGTGTTAGACTCGCTTTAACCTTGCGGACAAACTCGCGTGAGACACACGCTAACCTCACGGATAATCGCACACTGACAACGCGGATAATCTCCCTTCAAAATCGAGTTAACCTCGCGGATGAATACGCGTTAAACTCGAGTTAACCTCGCTTCAAACTTGCGTTAATCTAGCAGATAGACTCTCGTTAAATCTCGCAGATAAACTCGCGTTAACATCGCGCATAAACTCGCGCTAATCTCGCGAATAAACACGCATTAACCTCGCGAATTAACTCGATTAACCTCGCTTTAACTTCGCGGATTAACTAGTGTTAAACGCGCTTTAAACTCGCCTTAACCTCGGCGACAAATTCGCGTTACACTCGTGGGTAAACACACGTTAACATCGTGGATTAACTTTAAACTTGCATTAACCTCCCGGATAACCTCGCGTTAACCTAGTAGGTGACATGCGTTAACCTCCCGGATTAACTCGCGTTAAACTCGCGGATATTCTCACGCCAAACGCCGGCTAACCACGCGGATAAACACTAGTGAACCTCGCGGATTACCTCAGATTAATCTCGCTTTAACCTCTGGTATAAACTAGTGTTAAAATCGCGGGCAAACACGCGTTAAATTCGCGTTACCCTCGCAGATTAACTCGCGGATAAACTCGCAATAAGCCCGGGGATAAACTCGCGATAACCTCAAGCATAAACTCGCGTCAACATCACTGATAAATTCACGTTTAACTCGCGTTAAACTCGCGGACAAACTCGTGTTAACCTCACGTATAATCTCGCGTTAACCTCGCGTTACATTTGCGTTACCCTCGTGGATAAACTGGTGTTAAACTCGCGTTAAACGTGCGGATAAGCTTGCGATAAACACGTGCTAACTTCACGGATAAACTCGCGTTAAACTCGCGCTAACAACGTGGATCACCTCGCTTTAAACTCGAGTGAACCTCACGGATAAACGCGTGTTAAAATCGAGTTAACTTCGCGTTAAACACGCATCTAATGGTTAGACTCGCGTTAAGTTCGCGGATAAACTCGGGTTAGCGTCGCGCATTAACTCGCGCTAATCTCACGGATACTCGTTAATCTCGCGTTAACCTCGGGGATAAACTCGTGTTAAACTCGCGGACAAACACGCGTTACATTCGCGTTAACCTCGCGGATTAACTCGCGGATTAACTCGCGGCTAAACATGCGATAACAACGCGGATAAACCCGCGACAACCTGGCGCATAAACTCGTGTTAACATCGCGCATAAACTCGCGTTATAATCGCGGATAAACTCGCGTCAAACTCGAGTTAACCTCACCGATAAACTCGTGTTAATCTCACGGATAAACTCGCGCCAAACCCGCGTTAACCTCGTGGATAAATTCAAGTTAAACTCTCGCTAATAACGTGGTTAAACTCGCAATAACCTTACGCACAAACTCGCATTAATATCGCGGAAAAACTTGCGTTAAACTGGCGGAAAAGCTCGAGTTAACGTCAGGCATAAACTCGCGCTGACCGTGCCGATAAACACACGTCAATCTCGGGGATTAACTCGCGTTAAACTCGCATAAAACTCGCGTTAACCTCGAGGATAAACGCGCGTTAACTCGCGAATGAACACCCGTCAAAATCGCGTTAATCTCGCGTATAAACGCACGTTAAACTGGAGTTAACCTCGCGGATGCATTCGCGTTCACCTCGCGGATTAACTCGCGTAAACATCGCGGATTTACTCGCGCCAAACTCGCAATGACCTCGCGGATAAACTCGCCTCATACTCGCGTAACATCGCGTTTAACTCGCGCTAACAACGCGGATAAATTCGCGTTAACCTCGCACATAAACTCATGTTAACATCCTAACATCACCTATAAACACGCTCCAAAGTCGCGTTAACCTCGTGGATGGACTCGTATTAACCTCGTGTTAACATCGCCGATAAACGCGCGTTAAACTCGAGTTAACCTCGGGGATAAACGCACGTTAACCCTGCGCCGACTCGCAATATCCTTGCGCATAAACTCGCATTAATATCCCGGATAAACTCGCGTTAAACGCGCGCTAACCTCACAGAAAAACGCGCGTTAATCTCGTGTTAACATCGCGGGTTAATTCTCGCTAACAACGCACATAAACTCGCGATAACCTCGAGAAGAAATTCGCGTTAAACTCCAGTTAAACGCGCGTTTTACTCGCGCTAACAACATGGATAAACTCGTAATAACCTCGCGCATAACCTCGCGGTAACATCGCCGTTAAACGCGCGTTAACCGCGAGTAGGTGATAATTGAGAGTTCAACCATCAACGTACATGTACGTGTACGTGTACATGTACACCTCCATAGGATTTAGTGTTAAAATCGTGTACGTGTACACGATTTTAATGTTTTTTAGGGTGATGTTAGAATCCCCTTGAGAATTCAAACATCACTGATTGTATCCAAGAATGACAGAAAACGCATGAAATTTTACGTACAGTACATGTACCGTTTCGATTGAAATCGGCAAGTGAGTTTCCCCCATAGGATTCAGTGTTAAATTGCGAGCAAAAAAACGTTTTGAGAATTCTAACATCATCCTCTCGCCGATTCTAACAATCCGCGTCCGTACACGATTTTAACACTGAAACCCAATGGAGGCGTACACAGAGATCCGCTTGCGGATTTTAGGTCTGAAATCAACTCGCGTGAAGAGGTGATGTTTGAGTTCTCAAACCCACTGTCGCGTTTCTCGAAGTAAGACTGGCGCACGTTATTGCGAGGTGAAACCCGCTGTCACGTTTTCCTGAAGTAAAAACTAACACATGTTATCGTTATGACTGAATGTGGTTTTCGTTCAAAAAGAGTCGACTATGAATATGGTCTGTATTATAGATATTCGTGTTTTGTCTTGATGTGACGAAGAGAAATTGAGTTTGAGGGATATTGTTCAAAAGAGTCGATAAAAATATGATTTGTAATAGATATTCATGTTTTGTCTTGATGTAAAGAAGAGAAGTTGACTTTTAAGCGTTCGTTCAAAAGAGTCAAACACTTAGCGGAATGTTTAAACGCATTTTCCGCTCAATTAGGTTTTGAGTGGTAAAATTTTTAATATATTCATGATAGCAATCAGAGAGAGATTTGAAAATGAAATAAGTTCTCAGCGTTAAAAATTAGTTTTCTTTTGTGTGTTGAAACTGTTTTAACAGTCATCAAAGGGATTCTCTCTTAATTCGACACTGAGTGAATGGTTCTTTGATATGTGAATGGAAATCTTTTGACAAAATGTAAAACTACTGTCAAAATGCGTTAAATCAGAAACCGGTTTGTCATGTACTGCTTAAACGTATTTTTTAAACTTCACCAATTCGATCAACAGTCAGTTGAGATGCGAATATTTTCAGCTTATTATATTAAAGACGGAAAGATTTTTATTACTTAAAAACCTAAAAATATAATTAAACATTTAATTTTGAAAATAATAAAACAATTAAAAACGAAAGATGTTTTTACAGATGGATTCTAGACATCGAGATCGAATTTTAGAAGAGTTTGAGCGTGCTAAGAAGAGCATTCAGTCAGCTGATAGAAGCAGACGTCTTGGTGAGATGGAACTCAAACGCAAAGCAACAAAAATATTTAAACCCGTGACGGAGGGTCAAGAGCGAAACAAGAAGGAGATAGTCGAAGAATTGACACCCATAAAGGAGAGTTCTTTGAGATTGGGTTCGTTGCCTCTTAGTTTTGGAAATCGGTATTCCATTCAATCTACACCGGATTACGTTCCCATGGGAATTCAAACAGATTTGAGCGAGACCGACGATACAGCTTCGACTATCACCACTGATAGCGTCGCATCGTCCGATGATGGCGGTAAGAGAGATCTGTCATATGGATTTTATAAGGATTCGGGGGGAAGGATTTTTGTAGGAGACACAGAAGTAGATATTGGCGATGATGAATTGATCGTGGGTTTGAACAGATACGAATTGACTGATGGACTGCGCAGATTGCTCCTTTACGACAAGCCTAGGGATTACACGGATCAGGATTTCGACAATTACGGCGACATTCTGGTTCAGACCCACGCCATGAAGAGAAATAACGATGCCAGAGAGACGAGACCCAAAGCCAACAGAGGTTACAAGTGGGCGAAAGTGGTGAAACCCATATGGGATATGAACAAGAAGTTCATCGAATCAGTGACTGGCAAAGGGGTGAAAACCACTTTTCTTCCGAGCGATTCTGATGCTCTGTCTCAGAGATTGAGTTTGTTGATGGCGAGCAGACGGGCTGGTAACACAGGATTAGATAATCAGATAGTTACTATATCTGACGAATTGTTAAGACGGAAGGTTTTGAATAAAAACCACTATAAAAGGCTGATGAACGAATTGAAGGATTGATGTGTATATAATAAGTAGAGAGAAACAAACAAACAAACAAAAATAAAACAGTAAATTTTTACACTAGAATAATAAAAGTATTTAAATACAACAAAACGATTTACCAGTGAAAAAAACAAAAATATATTATAAAAATAAAATATGTTGGTGATAAAGAACAGGGGATACATCAGAACTTACGTTCAAGGCGCTTCTGGCATCGTCGATTCTATAATGCGAGCATTCACGAGCGATGCGGGTAGAAAACTCGCATCGACTGCGTTTGAGGTCGGTAAGAAGACGGCTTTGGATGCTGGTAAGAAAGCCGCTTCCGAAGCCAGTGGTAGGATAGCTTCTGTGGCTGGCAAGAGGGCAGCCGACGCGTTGATCGACAAGTTGATCAGTCCGCCGGCGAAGCAAGCTGCGTTAGAGTGAACGCCGAAAAGTTGGAAAGATTTTAAGGATGCTGTGGTACCCATACAAGATTTAGCCAAAATGACGAGTGGATCTGGATTGAAGAGAACTCGCGATGGCGTGATATAAATAAATAATAACATTAAAAACTGAGTTTGAAAAACATAAAAAATTTGCATTTGAAAAAAATCTAAAATAACAAACAAAAGAAATAAAACAAAGATGAACATTAAAGATATGTCTTGGAACGACGCCGCGACCAAGAGGTCGAATAACGAGTTCTTTCCCAAAAGCATAAGAGGCTTGATAGTGGGAAAATCGAATTGTGGAAAGACCAATCTGTTGATGAATCTGTTGTCTCGACCCGACTGGTTGGATTATGACAGATTGTTCGTGTTTGGCAAGAGCTTGTTTCAACCAGAATACAGATTGCTTCGAGAGTGCATGGATCGTAGATTGCCCAAGGACGTCATAGCCAGAATCTTTGACAGTAGGGAGGAATTCGACAAGAGTGAAGCTCCACTTTCGACCATTTTGGACGGTGCAGCGATGGAACTGATGAAGAGAAATGCATCTTCGAACGTCGAGTGTCGATTTTATGAAAATGCTAGCGATGCTCCGGATCCTAGAGAACTGAAATCGGAAGATAAGAATCTCATGATTTTCGACAATCTGCTTTTGGAGAGACAGAACCGATGCGAATCATATTACGTTAGAGGTCGACACAGCAACGTGGACTGTTTCTACCTGTTGCAGAATTATTTTCGATTGCCAGGACAGACGATAAGGGAGAACGCTAATTTTCTATGTCTCTTTCGCCAAGATCTCAAGAAACTCAATCACATCTACGGCGATCACGTCGCAAACGACATGAGCGCGGCGGAATTCAGGAGATTCTGCAAGAGGGTTTGGGATGGTGGACTTTACAATTTCGTCGTGAGCGATTTGACAAGCGAATTTAATCGTGGAAAATATCGGTGCGGATTCGACAAGTTTTATGTTTCTGATGATAAGATAGAGCGTGAAAATAAAATTTAGAAAATAATAAATCTTCAAATAATTAGTTTTGAATAAAAAACAATAAAATTAAATATAATGTTCGAACATGAAGAATTGTTAGAACGGATAGCCGAGAATACGGCTGCAAAACAAACCATTCAAATCGTGGAGAGTGGCGATTCAACTCGATTCGCTACGAAATTCGAACCTTCCATCGAATTGAATAGAGAGAAAAGATACGAGATGGCGTTGGTGAATCTGGAGACTTATTATTCCTTTCCCAACATCACCGAAAAGAATAACTCATTCAAGTATTCCGACGGAGTGGATTGGTTGGAGATTCGAATTCCCAAAGAGAGTTACGACATAGACGATTTGAACACTTACATTCAGACGCAAATGAAGACGGATGGAAAGGGAAGCAACAAGATCAGACTCGCTCCCAATCCTAATACCTTACAGACGATGTTGGATTTGGAAGATAATTTTCGAGTGGATTTCAACACAGACGATTCTATAGGCAAGATGTTGGGATTCGATCGAAAGATGTATCGAGACCATGCGGCATCTGAAAATACGGTCGACATTCTCACAGTCAACAGCATTCTGGTGAACGTGGACGTGATTGCTGGAAGCTACATGAATGGTAGCGCTCAACTGACGATCTATTCCTTCTTTCCAAACGTGTCGCCGGGTTATAAGATCGTGGAGCGACCTCGAAATTTAGTTTATCTACCAGTGATTTTAGACACGTTGTATAGTCTCAAAACCACGTTGACAGATCAAAATGGTGAACTGTTAGATCTTCGCGGAGAGAGGGTGACGATACGATTTCACATAAGAGAAATATAAAAGCAAAAAAAAAAAAATATTGTGTATATATATAGATAACAAAAATAAAATAAACGCAATATTAATTTTACAAAATTATTTTAATATAATTATTAAACAAGAAACAATTGAAGTAAATATATTTTAAAAAACAGAATTATGACAGAATACGTGATTAAAAACGTGAACATATCTGCAGGACAGAGGAAGAAACTTAAGAGAGCGTTAACAACTCGAGGCGAGGCGGTGAGATTCAAATTCACTCACGAAGATCTGACGAGAGGCGGTCAGGATTCGATCGCCTGGACCAGAAGTCAAATCAAAAGGATGGAGAAAGTGATTTGCGATGGAAGAGGGTTGACGGTGAGATTGAGTCCCGCTCAATTGAGATACAATTTGAGAATGAAAGGTGGTTTCCTACCGCTATTGGCAGGAATCGCCGCAAAAGCATTACCCTTCGCCACAAAGGCACTACCCTTTCTCGGAAAGACTCTCGGCGTGGGAGCTCTCATGGGAATCGCTAGTTCGGCAGTTGAGAAATTAATGGGTGGCAGCGGACTGTTTTTGAAGAAGGGAGGAGCCGTGTGTCACGTCCAAGTAGACGACAGCGGTAAAGGATTGTATCTAGAACCCATTAGAGGTGGCAACTCTCTGAGAGGAAACGGTCTCTATCTGAAGAGTGGACAGAACGTTGAGCGACTCGGCAAGGGTTTGTTGCTCAGTGAGAATTCACCGTTTAAGAATATACCGATTTTGAATATGTTATTATAATATAAAATTATATAAAATATAAATCATAGAAAGTATAAAATAATATATTTAAAATGGGTAAAAAGGTGGAGAAACAAATTTATCACCTGGATGAAAAGGTGGAGAAACAATTTGATGATAATGACGAATATCGCAAGACAGAGAGCGAAAAAACAAAAAAATGGTTAGACGCTAATGATGGATATCTAAGGAAAGAACTGATGAAAGAGATAGATAAAGCGCAGGATAGACGGTTGGGAATGAGACACTTTCCACCGTCACCACTACCTTCTGAAGAGAATGGTGATGATGCAAGTGTTACCAAGAGATGCACAACATTCGTTCATAATTATGATTCGGATAAACAAAAATGATGTTATAGATGTATCATATCACAAAAAAAAAGAAAAAAAGAAAAAGAAGAATCGACGTCGAAAATTGAGAAAAATGGAAACGTTATTATAATATATGGTAATAGTGAAGAAGAAGGAAAACAAAAAAAAAGAGATCTAAAGATGATCTCATTCCTTTTTTTTTTCATTTTTCTTCGCTAAAAATCAATCTCTCTATTGTTTATGTTTCCAAGCTCGTTATTAGCATGTTGACACTCATGTTTTCAAGATGATCTCATCACGTTTTTCTCTTTCTTCTTCGCAAAAAATCAATCATTCTATTGTTTATATTTCCAAGTCCGTTATTAGCATGTTGACACTCGTGTCTTCTCCTTTTTCGAAAACGTGTTGAATGTTTATCTTTACTCTTTTGAGTTTTTTTACATCGGTCAACTCTCTCTCACCACCCAATTTCTTCACGAGTTCGAATGAGATGTTTGGGAATATGTAATTTCCATAGGACAACGACAAATCGTCCTTGTCGAATTCTCTATCTTCGGCGATGACGATGTTCTGCAGATCGCTTTGGTACTCATAAATCAAATCGAGCGCGGCTTCATCCAATTTCAAAGGCATCTTATATCAGTCGTAGTTATACTCTAAGCCCTTCGTCTCGACCTCGTTCAATTTGATGGGATCGTGTCGTTGTAATCTATAGATTTTATGACCAAATTTCTTATACATTTCGACTCGTTTCAATTTCAATTCGCATCTTTTAGGTGTTGTTGTCCTCGTGATCGATTATTAGGGTTTTTTTTGTTTTTACGAATTCTTGCAAATAATGTATATTTTAAATTTTGTATTTTAATAATTTGTTTAAAAAAAGTTTTGTTTTTTTTTTGCTTCTTATATATATAAAAAAAAAAGTTGTTTTTTTAATTTTAATTTCTTTAATGTGAAAAATTTTTTTGTAAAAGTTTTTTTCTCTTTATATATATATATATAAAGTTGTTTTTTCACGTCTGCTTCGCGGAAGTTTGTTTGGAACCTCGTGCGAGACTTCGCGTAAAAGTCGTAAGAGTTCTATTTGTCTTGAACCTTCTTCTTCTTTTTTAATAGTTTGAACGACATTGTCGATTAATTTTTGTTCACTAATAGTATTACGATTCGATTTTCTATCGCAAATCGTATCGTTTTCTTTTGAAACGCGTAAATATAAATTACGATTTTTTTTCTTCTTGGTTTTTTGGGAGAATAATGACTTATTAAACAATGTCAATGTTTATGTCGAGATTCCGTTGTGGATGTTGTCGTCATGATCGATTATTTAGTTTTTTTTTGTTTTCCGAATTCTTGCAAATAATGTATATTTTAAATTTTGTATTTTAATAATTTGTTTAAAAAGTTTTTTCTTTTTTGCTCTTTATATATATATAAAAAAGTTGTTTTTTTTATTTTAATTTCTTTAATGTGAAACAAATTATCATTAAATACAAAAATTTGACAAAAAAATATTCTTACAAACTCAATTTTGAGGTAAAAACAATGATCAAGTCTGAACATCTGAATTATAGTTTAGAACGTGCAAGACTGAATCCTATGGGGAAAACTCATTTGCCGATTTCAATCAAAACGGTACATGTACATGTACGTAAAACTATGGTCGTCTAGGACACAATTCAGTGTTAAAAAAATTCGAGCTCACCCTAAAAAAACGTTAAAATCTTGTACACGTAAAAAGTGATCGTAGATTGTTTTGAATAAAAAAACATATTAAAGAAAAAAATTAAATTTAAAAAAAATCTTTTTTTTTTATATAAAGAGCAAAAAAACAAAACTTTTTAAACAAATTATTTAAATACAAAATTCGGAAAAAAATATATTCTTACAAAATGAAACAAACAGATAAAAAATTGGAAAATTTAAATGAGAAAACCATACCTCAGTTAAACGAAATTTGTAAACTATTAAAAATTTCACATTTCAGAAATCATAGAAATAAATCAAAAAAGATTGAAGTCATACAGAAACATTTGCGAAACGATGGAAAGGCAAACAAAATGCTGATAGCAATGACGTCAAAAAATGCATCAGTTGTGAAAAATGAGAAGAAGAAGAAAAAGATAGTAAAAGGAATCAAAATGCCGACATCGAAAAAAAACAAAAACGTTTCAATTGTGACAAATA
Organism: Pictodentalium vernedei; assembly: GCA_031216915.1. Lineage (NCBI taxonomy): Eukaryota > Metazoa > Mollusca > Scaphopoda > Dentaliida > Dentaliidae > Pictodentalium > Pictodentalium vernedei. Next base: position 529,152,906 of record CM062293.1, read on the forward strand.
AGAAGAGGACTAAACGAAAAGCCGTTGAAGAAGAACTTCAAGTTTCCAAAGAAAAGAAAAGAAAAACTAAAACGAAAACGAGTGATGCACATCGGATTCTAGGCAAACAAGATATATCGAGCGAACTTCGACGAGCAATAGACGAAGGGAAAGGAGAAGAATATCTAGCGTGACTCGCCGCAGTACTATTTCAATTGAAGTCTGTGGAACGGGAGAGTGCGATCAATGGTATTTTTAAAACTTTCGACGTGGTTCCCTCGTTGAAGAAAATCGATCCGAAATTGTTCATGGAACGGGTGAAGAAAAAAGTATTGAATTTGTTTCGCAAATACATGAATGTGGCACTAAAAATTAAGATGATACTCCATTGCGCGATGAATAAAATCAACGTGAAGTCCGGCGAGAGCATCGTGAAAAATGCATATTTCAGATCTAACGTCGAACCTGTATTTCGAGGTTCAGATTTATCGGACATTTTCGAAAAGATGAAAGACAAGATGTTGACGTCTCTCGTGAATTATCAACATGAAGGTAGTAATTGGACGTTCGATGAGGTGTTGAAACTCGAAATTCACATAACTAAAAACGATTTGTTGAAAGGGTCTTCCTACGTAAAATTACCGTATTTCCTAACAAAAAATTCTAAATGGGCAGTCACTTCCGCTTTATACCCTGTCAAAATGAACTTCGAAAGAGTTTCTTCTTACAAGGTAACTTCTAAAAATCTCGACTGGACTGGAGTGACCTTTCCAACAGAGTTAAAACACATCGAACGTTTCGAGGCTCAAAATCCCACCGCAGCGGTGAACGTCTTTGGATACGATGACGAAAAACGAAAGATCTATCCTCTCAGACTGACTTCGTATCTCGAAAGAGAAAAGACGATTATTTTATTATTGATTTCGAATGGTGACAATCGTCATTATTGTTGGGTTAAACATCTGAGCTGATTACTGTCGAAACAAAATAATAATCATAACGGAAAGATATCTTTATGTTACAATTGCATGAACGTGTTTCACAGCGAAGACTCGTTGGCGAAACATCAGGAATATTGCAACGAAAATAAAGGTGTCACCGTCGAAATGCCCAAACCCAACACCATCGTGAAGTTTGAAAATCACAATAGAAGGTTAAAAGTACCATTCGTTGTGTACGCCGATTTCGAATGTTTCACCACGAAAATGAGTTCCTGTCAACCCAACACTCTTCAAAGTTACGTCGAAAGGTATCAAAAACACATACCTTCGGGCTATTGCATTTACGTGAAATGCGCTTTTGACTCGCAACACGACATGGGTCCCTTCACCTACACGAAACAGTATGAAGATGATGATGTGGCTCAAAGGTTCGTGGAAGAGTTAGAATGAAAACGTCAAATGTTATACGATAAATTCAAAACTCCGGCAGAAATGATCATCACGCGAGAGCAGCAGGACGAAAATAACAGAGCCACCGAATGTCACATATACAAACAATCGTTCGACGAGAATTCGAAGGAAAATAAGAAGGTCAGAGACCACGATCATTACACAGGTCTGTATCGCGGTCCGGCTCACAGCAAGTGTAATTTAAAATATCGAGACGCCATTTTCTATCCGGTGATGTTTCACAATCTCTCAGGTTACAACAGTCATCTGTTCGTGAAAAATCTCGGCACCTCACACGAAGAATTAAATTGCATCGCAAACAGCGAAGAAAGATACATTTCCTTCACGAAATGGAAGCTCATGGAGGAGAAAAGAGTAATCGACGGAGAGACGTTGGAAGAGAAAACGAAATTCATTCGTAGAGCCATACGTTTCATCGAGAGTTTTTAATTCATGTCGACCGCTCTGGAAAAATTAGTCGATAACATGAGCAAGGATAAATTTAAAATCATGAGTGAACATTTCGGAGAACGAGTAGACGTGATGATGAGGAAAGGAGTCTATCCTTATGATTACATGAATGATCTAAAGAGATTCGAAGACACCACACTACCTTTGAAAGAAGATTTTTATTTGAAATTATATGAATCCGACATTTCCGATGAGAATTACGAACACGCTAAAAACGTGTGGAAATCATTCGATATGAAAACCATGAGAGATTATCACGATCTCTATCTGAAGACCGACGTTCTACTCTTGGCAGACGTGTTCGAAAATTTTTGAGACATCTGTTGTCGAAATTACGATCTGGATCCCGCTTGGTATTTCACCGCACCCGGTCTGGTGTGGGACACTCTGTTGAAGACCACCGAAGTCCAATTGGAATTATTATCCGATGTGGACATGTTGCTCATGTTTGAAAGCGCTGCGAGAGGCGGCATCTCGATGATCTCTCACAGACATTCTGAGGCTAACAATCCCTACATGAAAGGAGGTTTCGATTTGAAATGGTCGACTAAATACATACAGTATTGGGACGCTAATAATCTGCACGGTAGGGCTATGAGTCATCCTTTACCGATTGGAAATTTCGAATGGGTTAAGGAACAGGAAGAGATGCAAAAATGGAGAGACTATCCTTGCATTTTAGAAGTCGATTTGAACTATCCGGAAGAATTACATGAGCTACACAACGATTATCCGCTGGCTCCCGAAAGAATGGAACTGAACAAGGGAGATGAGGAAAAACTCATTCCCAATTTATTTAACAAACGTAACTACATCGTCTATAGTGAGAATTTGAAACAATACGTCGATTATGGGATGAAATTAGTCAACATACATCGCATCATTCGATTCAATGAAGAGCCTTGGATGAAAAAATACATCGATCTCAACACGAATCTCAGAATTTGAGCTGAGAACGATTTTGAAAAAGATTTTTTCAAACTCATGAACAACTGTGTGTACGGTAAATCGATGGAAAACATCAGGAAGAGAACTGACGTTCGACTCGTCACGTCTGAAAAAAAAGCTAAAACATTAGTGGCGAAACCCAATTACAAACACCGAACCATATTCGATGAAAATCTAGTGGCCGTTCACATGCAAAAGACGCACCTAAAGTTCGACAAACCGTATTATCTTGGACCGATCATCTTAGATGTAAGCAAGCGATTGATGTACGAGTTTCACTACGATTACGTCAAACGAAAATTTGATGAAAAAGCCAAACTACTGTTCACCGACACAGACAGTTTAGTTTACGAGATAGAGACGAAAGACGTCTACCAAGATATATCTCAGGACGTGGCTGAGTGGTTCGACACGAGCAATTATCCCATCGATCACCCGTCCAACATTCAATCAAACGACAACAAGAAGGTGTTGGGTAAATTTAAGGACGAGAGCGGTGGTAAACAAATCGTCGAATTCGTGGGCTTGAGACCCAAACTGCATGCTTATCATTTAGAAGATGATGAAGAGATCAAGAAGTGTAAAGGAGTTAAAGCGTGCGTGGTGAAGAAAAACATCTCTTTCCAAGAGTATAAAGATTGTCTGTTAGGAAGTGGTCCGGTGTATAAGATTATGAAATCGATTCGAAGTGAAAATCACGACTTGTATACCGAAATAGTCAACAAGATTTCGCTGATGGCCGACGATGATAAGAGATTCGTGTTAGACGATAAAATAAGCACTTTAGCACTCGGACATTGGAGTTTAGATCTAATTAGAGACGATATGAATGTGGATGATTGGATTCCAGATACGATTGTGGATGATGGGATTCCAGAAAATCAAGAGGAATTAGATGGATTCAAAATTATAGAAATCGATAGTAACATCAAGTGTTCAGAAAATCAAGAGGAATTAGATGGATTCAAAATTATAGAAATCGATAGTCACATCGAGTGTCCAGAAAATCAAGAGGAATTAGACGGATTCAATATTATGGAAATCGATAGTGACATCGAGAGTCCAGAAAATCAAGAAGAATTAGATGGAATTAAAATTATAGAAAACGATAGAGACATCGAGAATGTTAGTTTAAAAAAAAGAGAAAAAAACCAAAAAAAATAACGTCATTTTTTAGTGAATTATAATAAAATAAATAAAAAAAATATATACGCATTATGAATAAGAAAATAAAGATATCCATAGAAGGTGTCGTCTTACCTAACGAACCCTTATCCAACATCGATCTGTTGAATGCGGCAAAGGATTTGAAAATCAAAGATTTTCTAGGCGTGTTCTCCAGAGATGCCTTGCCGAAGAGAAGGCCTCGACAATCGGAATGCGGAATTTTAAATCTAGACGATTCATTGGGTGAAGGCACTCACTGGGTGGCGTGGATCAAGAACGGGAAGAAGAAAAATTATTATTTCGACAGCTACGGAATCTCGCCGCCAAAAGAAATAAAGAACTATTTCAACAAATCGATGGTTCGTTACAACACGGAACAAGTGCAGTCACCAGATCAAGTGTTTTGCGGTCACCTGTGTCTCTACATTCTCAAGAGATGGTCTGAAGGAGATCAATTTCAAGACGTTCTCAATGATTTACATTAGAGAGAGATTTTTTTTTTTTTATAGTATATATAAAGATAAAAAATTATTTTGAAAAAATTTTTTTAATCGAATAAAAACGAAAAATAAAATAACATAGTTCATTTTTAATAAACTGCATTTTGAATATATTTTTTCTAAAAACAAAACATCCCACAACAACATGCCAGTTGATAAATTTGGTAGATGTGACAACGAAAAAGTCAACCCAAGAAAGAAGAGGAAGACATTCGAAGTCAACGATGGTTACGACGTTGCCAACTTGGACAAACGTTACGTTCGGAGATACAAACCTCGAGAAGAACCTTTGAACATGAACGATAAGAAGCTCTACAATCTTCCCGAGCTGATAGATCTCGCAGATGCTGCGACTAAAAAATACGTCGACAGGGGGAACGCCGATTTCGAATGAATCCTGCTAGATAATTACGTGGATAAAACCATGACCGACAATCTCGATCTGAAATCCAAACGTTTGGTGAACGTCGTGAATCCCATAGATCCCACCGATGCCACGACCAAGAAATACGTGGACGACTCTCACGCGAGATTCAGCGAACACCTGAAAAATAGATACGTTCAGAAAACGATGCACTCGGAACTGAATGCCAATTATAACAAGATAACGAACGTGGACACTCCCACGAATCCCAAGGATGTGGCGACCAAACACTACGTAGATCTGGAACAGAGAAAGTCTGACGGACGAGAAATGAAATCGGATATGAATGCAGGATTCAACAAGATATTTAATCTGTCGGAGATCAACGACACGGATGCAGACTCAACCACAGTCAATAAGGGCTATGTAGATTCTGCCGTGATACAATCACAAGAATACCTAGAATCGCAAGTGGACGATCTCTACCTGAACAAACAATCTGGCGGAACCATGGAGAGTGGCATCAACATGAACAGTCACAATTTATTCGGTCTCGATCCTGATCCCGAGTTCGATTCCAGCGCGGTCAGCAGAAAGTACATGGATGACAACTCAGTCTGGAGAAAGGGTGACATCATGGAAGGTAAACTAGACATGGGTGGACACGGGCTCACGAATCTACCGGATCCCATGAACATGACGGATGCCTGCACCCTGATTTCGGTGGTGGAGAAAGTCAAATATGCTAGACAATTGATCACTGTGTGGGCCGAGGAGGCCGGCACCTTAGATGAAGGAAAAGCTGAGTGGTCTTTCGTAAATGGAGGTAGCGGATCGAAACATGGTCAGGTGGGATATCCCATGCCGGTGAAATCCTTTGAATGAGTCTGGCTTCCTCGGATTTGAATAACAGAGTGGTCGTCAATCTCATGGTGAATGGAGTAGAGAGCGATAAGAGATACAGCGTCGAAAAGACCGAGAATCAACACGTGAATGTTAGCACGTTCGCACGCCTCTCAAAGTGAACGCCGGAGACAGGATTAATTTCGTTATGAAAACCAATAATCCCGAAGCCGCCACTTCCCCGGTGAGTCTACTGATCGAACTAGTTCCTTTGAACAAACAGTGATTGCGCGAAAATAATGAATTAAAAAAAATAATGTGTGATTATTAAAAGCAAAAAAAAACAAAACAAAAAAAAGTAATGAGATTTAGAAAGATGTTCAATCTCTCTAGATCACATTACTTTATTTATTTTTTTTTTGTTTTTAATAATTACTCATTACTTTTTATTTTTTGTTTTTTATTTTTTTTCACACTCGTCTCTCATCGAATGATCGACATCTTATTTCCGTCCGACTCGAATTGTAATTCTCTGTCCGACAGGACCAGGGCGAAGGCTTCGGTTTTTCTTGGCACGTTCCTATCGAATTGCATCTTGATCTGAATGTCTAAGACGCTACTCTTGAGTCGTTCACTCTGTTTACTGACGTCGAATACGAACATGGGATACATCGACTTGTATTCGCCGGGAGACATGTTAGGGTTGCTCATCAATTCATCTAGACCGTGATACTTCTTTCTAAAATCAGCGGCATCACCATACAGTCTGCAGAAATCGTTCTTGTCAATCGATGCATTGTATTCGATTGCTGGATATCTCGTGGCGTTCAGAAACACTTGCATGTTTCTCAAATGACAATGATCAAACAGCGACGCATTCTTTTCCTGAGACCCGTCCCTATCAGTCTGAAACGCAACCACGATGAAACACGGTCTCTCGGAAGCGGATTTCACCGTCAATCTCCAATCGAAGTGATTCGTGGAGGGAGGAATGCTAGCCGTGTCGCACTGTCTCATTCTAAATCCCACGGGTAATTTACTCTTGGATTCTATGATCTTGTAGAGACGCACTTTCTCCATGATCGAAGGCTCCATGTGTGGAACGAACCACGATATCTTGTGTAGAGTTATCTTACCCACATCGGTCACAGTGAGTCTCACTATTGTGTCGTCGTTTCCTTTTCGAATCAACGTCAGATTGTGTTTGAATCCATACATGATCTTGTTGTAATCGTCCGCAAATCCAAAGATGTGTTTCAAAGGTATCCTGAACGAAAACGTTCCTTTAGGTCTGGATGTCTTGACAACGTAGTCGAATATCAAGGAGGCGCCGGCGCCTGTGCTAGCAGGGCCGATGGTGTCTTTCACCCACAACTGATTAAGTCCTCTGGATTTTGAAAAATCATCAGGATACGTCAAGAGTCCGAACATCGTGGTGGCCTGACTGGGATGAAACACAGATTCTATCTCTTGTCCGGATAGCATGTATTTTATATTACTGAATAGATGCATGATGCCATTATTGGCTAGAGTAACCGTATCGTCGTCGGCGTAGTCGCTCCCATCTTCCTTGGTGAGACGTCCCTGCACCAATATGTAACTCTCACTAGGATGTACAAATAGATCTTGAGTTTCGACGTTAATTCTTATCTCTCCCGCATTGTTCAAACTCATTCCGGTTACCGGTTCGTATTCGTGAACCTCATATTCTTGAATACTTTCATCTTTCACTATGCTTTGTGCTATATCTAGTATATTTGCCATTTTAAAGGATTTTTAGTTTTTTGTTTATTAATTAACTTGCTTTCTTTATCTAAAAATAGTTTTTTAATTATTTTTTATTATTTTTTTTTCTCTCTTATATATATGTGTGTAAACAAGAAAATGTTATGGAGAGTAAATAAAAAAAATTTTGTTTTCTTTATCAAAACTTTGTCTTCTGTAATTGTTGTTCGTAAAACTTTCCGATGATCTCTTCTGCATCCAAAGCTTCGATTTCGTAAGTCACCGGATCGATGTGAAATATTTTGATTATCACGCAGATTTCCGAGGTCCATCGAGGAGTATAACCCTTTTCGAAGTGCTTCTTATAAGCGTAGATTCTCACTCGATCACCGACAGCAAATTTCGGCGTTCTAGACTTCTTCCTGATCTTAGATCTCTCAGGATATAGATTCGCATAGACCCGTTTTTCGTTTCGAGGATCGCTAGCTTCCGCGGGAGTCATCTTGATCGATCTGTGTCGCGTGTTGTTGTAATCTTTGACCAGACCGTTCAGATCGTATATGTATTTCTTGGTCGAATTTGCCGTGAAGTATCTGTGCATCTTTTCCTTCATCGTTCGATTCCAACGTTCCACCACGCTGGCTTTCTCTTCGTTTTCGATCGAGTAGTGGTCTACCAATCGATGAACCTGCTTGTTGTAGAATTCCTTTCCCTTATCCACCCACAATTTACTCGGTTTTCGAGAAGACGAGTCGAACACGCTCTTCAGAGCCTCGGCGACGCAAAGTCCTGATTTATTCTTCAAAGCTCTGATCCAACCGTATTTGGAAAACACGTCGATGACCGTCAATAGATAATTGACCCCCTCGTTCCACCTCGAAAACAATCTCATGTCGACCAAGTCGGCAGACCAAATATCATCCAGACCCTTCACGAACACCCTTCTCTTTTGAAATTTACGCACTATGGGTTTGTGTAACTCCTCGGCCAATTCGCTCGTCAATGATCATTTATTCTTCTTTTCAGATGCGCTTTTTTTTTTTGAACGCCCCATCCGAATCGACGTTTTGCACCGATCAGATTGCCGACCAGCGAACGTTCCATCTTCTCTCTTCTGGTTGGATTCGATATGCCTCTCAATTTCCCCAACATGTTTTTATCGCAGACGTCATTGCGAGTCTCGGTGTCGGGATGTCCAGCGTAGCACAGATCGTGATCATACGTGGCCGCGTCCACCCTATTCACAGGTTTGCTCCAAGATTTGGGTGTCAGATCGGCGTTGAGTCTCTTGTTCAATTTCGTTCCGGTTCCCGTGAAACTGTGACCGGGCAGATGCATTTCGAAAGGTAGATTATTGATCATTTTATTCACGATGCCTTTACCTTTGCTCGCGTTCTTTTTTTTTTTGATGAATCTAGTCTTGAAAGAACCACACACATCGCAAATTCCGCGAAGCATCTGTCTGTCGTTTTTAGTTCGCACTTCTCTAGAATTACTCGTCTCGGTAACTCTCTTACACTTTACGCAATACATTTTAAGAGTTATTTAAATTAATTTCGTTTTTTATTTTATATATAAATTTAATAATTAATTCTGTTCTTATTATATATATTTTTTTCAATTGCTGCTCTTGAGTTCTATCATCTTACTGAATTCCTCCCTGGCCTCTTTCCTCCCCTTTTCCACGAGAGAATCCTTCATCTCTTCCTTGATGATCTGACGAGTCTTGATTCTCACGGCTTCTTTCATGACATCGTATTTCGTTTTCTCGCTCAATATCGCGAAGTATTCTCCGTCCGATATCCTACCGTCTTTCAACGCCATAGAGATCATTTCGGATATCGTGTCGATCTTGGTGTCGTCCAAGACGCGAATCTTGTCATGTTTCCTCACCTTCAGATATAATTTCCTACTCAAAAAGTTTCCGAACGTGCTAAACAATCCGGCGGCGAGAGCTACTCCTTCTACGGTCAACACGATCGGAATGCCGACCACGGTCGACAACAACCCGATGCCGGCCGCATGTAAACCCATGGAAATCGTGATGAGTGTCGTGTCGATCGCGTTGACGAATGTCACGAAACGCGAATACTTCTTCTTGAGGGAATGACGAGAATCTCTCTCTCGAGTTAGATACTCTTGGATTCTATTGATTTGATCGATGCGATACCTCTCTCCTCTTTCTCTTTCTTCTAGCGACGGTGTCGTCGGCAAAACGTCGATCGGCTTCTCATCCTCGTCGTCCACTAACGTCGGATACAATTTATTTCTGGTTCTCATTTTTGTTTTTTTTTCTTTCTAACATTAGATGCAAAATTTTATGTGTGTATTTATTTTTATTTTATTTTTATTTTCTATTCTCCCTTATTTTATATCAACGAGAAAACTTAGACATATGCTTCATTCAGCAATAATTTCTTGACGCATCCCTTGTCTTCTAAAGTCAGACTTTTACGCGCCAATTTCTGTTCTTCCGAAACTGTAGGCTTGTCTTGATTCTTACAGAAGACTAATCTCTTCCAAAGCGTGATCACATCGTTGAATCTAACGCGTTCGAATGCCGGTTCGAAATACATGACGACCATATCTTCCCTTTCCATCGTCAGACACGAATGATTCACGTGATCGAAGTCTAGATGATCCCGACATCCGACGCATCGTTCTAACAAGATGGGACGTAGTTCTTCGTTCACGCAGATTGCATATGCTCTCATCAGCATGTTTAATGCTCTAATAGTCTGGGAAGCGCACATGATTTACGTTTTTATTATCTATTCGATTTGATATATTTATTTATTTTTTTTTAAATAACTATTTATTTATATTTTTTTCTCTCCTATATATATCAATCAAAAACGTGACAGCGGGTTTGCGTATTTCTAACACACCGACAACACTGTTCGTTCAAAACATTTCCATAGATCACCTCGCAATAACGTGCGCCAGTCTTACTTCGAGAAACGCGACAGTGGGTTTGAGAATTCAAACATCACCTCTTCATGCGAGTTGATTTCATACCTAAAATCCGCAAGCGGATCTCCGTGTACGCCTCCATTGGGTTTCAGTGTTAAAATCGTGTACGGACGCGGATTGTTAGAATCGGCGAGAGGATGATGTTAGAATTCTCAAAACGTTTTTTTGCTCGCAATTTAACACTGAATCCTATGGGGGAAACTCACTTGCCGATTTCAATCGAAACGGTACATGTACTGTACGTAAAATTTCATGCGTTTTCTGTCATTCTTGGATACAATCAGTGATGTTTGAATTCTCAAGGGGATTCTAACATCACTCTAAAAAACGTTAAAATCGTGTACACGTACACGATTTTAACACTAAATCCTATGGAGGTGTACATGTACACGTACACGTACATGTACGTTGATGGTTGAACTTTCAATTATCACCTACTAACGCGAGGTAACCTCGCGGATAAACTCGTGATAACCTCGCGTATGAACTCGCGCAAACGCGCGCTATCTTCGCAGTTAAACTCGTGATAACCTCGCATTAACATCGCCGATAAACTCGCGTTAAACTCATGTCAACCTCGCGGATAAACTCGCGTTAACCTCACGGATAAACTACCGCCAAACTCGCGGACGACCACGCATTAAATTCGCGTTAAACTCGAGTTAGCCTCGCGTTCTACTCGCGATAATAACGTGGATAAACTCGTAATAACCTCACGCCTAACCTCGCGGATAAACTCATGATAACGTCGCGTATGAACTCGCATCAAACTCGCGTTATCTTCACAGATAAACTCGTGATAACCTCGCGTTAACATCGCCGATAAACTCGCGTTAAATTCATGTCAACCTCGCGCATATACACGCGTTAACATCGCGGATAAACTCGCGTTTAACTCGACTAAACTGGCGTTAACCTTGCGGATAGACTCAACACGTGTTGAACACGCGTTAAACATGCGTTAAACACGCGTTAGTCACGTGGATAAACTCGGATTAAAGTCATGTTATCCTCGCTGATGAACTCGCGGATAAACTCGCGTTAACCTCGGGATAAACTCGCGTTAACTTCACGGATTACCTCGCGGAGAAACTCGCGTTAACCGCACGGATAAACACGCGTTGACATCGCGGATTAACTGGCGGCAATCTCGTGTTAAACTCGGGGATATACTCGGGGAGTCAATCTGCTGGGTTAACGCAAGTTTATCCGTGATGTCAATATATCAAATATGCCAGTCAACTCGTCTTCATCTGTGCCAACCTACAGCACCCTTTTATTTGATCAGATTTGCCCACCTAGAAGGTTTTTTGTGAGATTGTCACTTTTAGGGCCCTGGTTGCCCCATAAATAGAGGCTTATGCGGACGGGCAATATGTCAGTCAACTCGTCTTCATTGGTGCCACGCAACAGCACCTTTTATTTGATCAGATTTGCCCATCTGGAAGGTTTTCTGGGAGGTTGTCACTTTTAGGGCCTTGGTTGCCCCATAAAGAGGGTCCTTATGCGGACGAGGAACATGTCAATCAACTCGCCTTCATTTGTGCCACCCTACAGCACCATTTATTTGATCAGATTTGCCTTATCTAGAAGGTTTTCTGGGAGGTTGTCACATTTAGGCCCTTGGTTGCCCCATAAAGAAAGGCCTTATGCGGACGGGCAACATGTCAATCACCTCGTCCCCGTTTGTGCCACCCTACAACACCTTTTATTTGATCAGATTTGCCCATCTAGAAGGTTTTCTGGGAGGTTGTCACTTTTAGGGGCTTGGTTGCCCCATAAAGAGGGGTCATATGGGGACGGGCAACATGTCAATCAACTCGTCTTCATTTGTGCCACCCTACAGCACCTTTTATTTGATCGGATTTGCCCATCTAGAACGTTTTCAGGGAGGTTGTCACTTTTAGGGCCTTGGTTGCCCCATAAAGAGGGTCCTTATGCGGACGAGGAACATGTCAATCAACTCGTCTTCATTTGTGCCACCCTACAGCACCTTTTATTTGATCAGGTTTGCCCATCCAGAAAGTTTTCTGGGAGGTTGTCGCTTTTAGGGACTTTGTTGCCCCATAAAGAGGGGTCATATGGGGACGGGCAACATGTCAATCGACTCGTCTCCATTTTATAATCAGTTGTACTTTGGATTTAAACACTGTGTGGGATAAAGGTTTGGTATCTAGACTGTTTTAGTGTTTGTAATAGTGCTCTTGGGTGGAACGCCTGCATGTAGATGGGTAGTGTAATTAATCAAAGTGAGACGGCCGATCAGTCACGGAAAGTCGACCTTTATGGTTGATACGGTACATATGTCTAGGATTGGGTTTCATAGAGCGCATATGGCCGAGGTGGTAAATTGATAAAATGTATAGACACTAACAAACTTCGTTTCCTAAAATTTATTTTTCCCGGCGGAGTTCAGAATGGTCAAGTGTTAAACCAACAGTTCAGACTGCGTGGGCGACTCATTTGGTAATTAAATTCTCGAATAAGCATGCAGACCTACATTCCTCCGCGAATATGCACGCCCAGACGCATGCGCGCGCCGCACACTGCACAGTCACATATCTGTGTCTACAGATATGTAGCTGCACAACACACAGCATACACACACTCGCATTTCAGCACGCACACCCACCGAATAATAAATACAAAACAAAAAACAAACAAAAAAACCCAAAACAACAACAAAAAAAACCAAACAAAAAACAGGCATTACAGCGCGCATAGCCGACGTGACTATCATTCCCTCGCGTAATGCCACACCGTTATGTTACTGGGCGTGAACGCCAGCAGTGGGCAGAGTTATGTTTTTATTTAAACCTTTTAGTTAGCAAGATAAAACTGTGAGTTGTTTCAAAAACGTGTCTGTTGATTTCAGGAGTGAAAAGATAGCTGCAGTACAAAATGGTGTCGGCGTTGACAATACCTATCTGACCTATTGTAACTGTTCGCATGTCGTCGTGAAGCGGGCAACGTTGCAAGAAATATTCAGTTATTTCCCGTTCGCCACATCTACAATAGAATGAAGACGATAAGTGATTTCTGAATAGGTGATCATTAAGATTGCTGCATCCTAGGCGAAGCCTACAATGTAGAATCTGGGCTAATCGGGATTTATGACCGACATAGAAGCTGGGTATCTTGCGATTGTCCTTGTTAAGATACTGTTTGAAGCTGGTGGGATTAGGGTTTTCTCTCACCTGAACTGGGGTCTCATTCCAAAGGTCGGTTGTGGAAGGTAAAAAAGAAGATTGGTGACTGTGAGTTCGGTATCTGACGTTATTCAGGTTAGAGTTGTTTCGAAGGTTATAGCTGTGGGTTTCCGCGAGTGCTGGGGGATCATCAGTGGCATATAAAGGGATGTTAGACGATGGTACATTTTGAAGTACTGCATAAGTTTATGTTTTTTCGTTCTTGAACCCAAAGTTTTTCAGGTAGTCTCAATACACAAAGACTTCTTGCAGTCACTTGTAGTTCCTCCAGTCACAATCTGGGCTGCTTCAGTTTGAATTCGTTCAAGTCCACGGGATTCTTCTGCACTGCAGTTATCCCACACTTCGTCTGAATATTCCAATGCTGGGCTCTGATCTCTCTGCACACACTACGCAGTGTTCAGAAAACATTTTTTTCTGTATTTCAATTTGGTATCAACTCTGACCTGTTACCCCCAGAATTCCAAAAGAATTATTTCAAGATTACCTGTTACATATTGATATTGTCGAGTAACCTGTCCGCTACTTTTCGAATTGCAGTATTTTTATTCAAGCAGTATACACCTGTGATCTACAATTACTCAGTGACAATTGACTTTTGTTACCGAATTTTACACACTTATATTATCTCTTTTTACAAGGCATTCCACTCCATGGTGACACCAAAAGCAAAAATTGAATTCCTCTGTGCGACCTTCACGTTTTCTCTTCGGTGTGTTAGAGCTCAAAGACTTAATAGCTTCGGAATTTAATTTGTTTTGAAATCGTCCAGATGATCCGACTGTATTTGGCTTCGAATCTGACTGAATTAGAAAATTTTCGAATCGCTATGTTATTAAAATTTCCCCCAATTATCTGCTTTTGAAATCTTCTTTTGTAATCAGGTTTCTTGTATTAAAATCCCGATGACAGAAGAAGAATTCAAGGAGATTGCACTACCGAAACTATTTTGATGCCGTTTCAGGCATGTTCTGCTTTTGGTTAACTCTCCCAAACACACGCGTCTTCATCGAATGCAACACTGGAGTGAAGACGTACAGTATTTGCAATATTCCAGTGCTGTAAGTAGCGTAGGTGAAATATAGAATGAATGGGTACTAGGGCCAATAATCAGATTTAAACAACGTGTAGAATCAGGGTTTTAACCATGAGTCTCTGCTATCTGGCAATAGGTCGAGTTCTCATGGTCACATATTCTTCCCTATTCACCACCTATCCACAGGACAAGTCAATAAGGGAGAAAATGTGATAAGAACACTGCACCGATTAGATATAGAATAAATAGGTACTAGGGTCGGTAACCAGATTTAAAGCAAGAGTAGTATAAGGATCTTAATCACTCGGCTTGATGAATGGATAAAACCCTTATTCTACGAATGATTTAAAGCTGATTACCGGCCCTAGTGCCTTTTTGTTTATAAATAATAGACTGTTTCCTTAAAATAAACGATATTTTCGATTTAATAACAGACGAGCGAACTCATGGGTTTGTTTTGTTCACATCTGCGCCGGTGGGCAGTACTTTGGTAATGGAATTCCCATAGAAAACTTTTTTCGCAGTAGAAGCTTTACACCGGTAGTGGGGTTAAAAGCTAAACTTTAACTTTTTTTCACAGGTAGAAACGTAGGTGACCATGGTATAAATATCTACAACTTTAACAGAGGTGAAATTTGATTCTATTTGAAATTCGATTCGAGAATTGATCCGATTAGAAATTTTCTACCGGATTTGATTCGAGATTCGATTCTGCCTGTCGTCGTCTTTAATGTCTATATTTTGTGTAAAGTTTGTAAATGTAAATACACAGTAAACATTCATTTCCTCTGATTCAACTCAAGAACTTTTTCTCAATTATAAATTGATTTGACCGAGTCTTTAATGACCACACTAATACCATCATACATGTTTGTTTATTACCTAAATTGGATTGCTGACTCGTTACTGCTCTGGTAAATGCACAGAACAACACACGCGTGTGAATGGGTTAATCGATATGGCACGAGTGCCAGCTCGGAAGGACAAAACGAGAGGCCGCATGCACGCCTTCACATCCATAAAAAGTAACTAGTAGAAGGACACTCAGCAATTTATTTGACAGCACTTACTATCAAAAACGAGAATTTTATCGTCAAACAAGTTTGCGAGTGAAACCAGTGTTACTATTGTTAGCATTGTAATTGCGTTTCACGATTTGAAGAACATTCCAGTGAAATTTCGCTTCTATTCAAAAATTGTCCGTCAGCGATTTTTATTTTATGCGTGGTTTAGTATTGCTGTAGATGGGGCTTTCCCAGAACAGGCGTATAATAAATGTAAATAGATAGAAAAGAAATAGTTTGTCTCTCTTTGCATATTTGTATTGAAGTACCGTTGAACTTCAATTTGACATTATATGTATGGTTCGGTGTCAAGTTAAGGGCCTATATAAGTAATGAAATTTTGTTTATTTTGAAAATTCTCGCCTCTGATATTCCTTCAATTCAAATTAAATATACACAAAATGTACATCAAAATGAAGGTTGGGATTTATAGAACACGAAACACATGTGTAATCAACTTATAGAGTCGACTGTAGGCACCACTGGTTCCTGGAAGTCTGCTGCCGTATTCGCATCAGAACTGATAATTTAATAATATTTCACGAAAACAACTTGTGGCCAAATGTGCTTTACATATCCAAGAACAAAGCTAGGGGATAAAAATTCTTCAAAACACGGCGACAGAGCTGCATTGGGGAAAATTTCAAAGCCTTTGCCTTTGTTTACGTATGAGTCTACTTTCGATTTCCGGTCGACGTCATCGGACAGAAAAAGCATGTAAAAACAACGCCGTCTAAAATCAAATGATGAAAAAGATCGCCTTCATACAGTATACTGTTATTAGATAGAGATTGCATAGTTGTCAGATTCAGTGCAAGGTATCATGATACCTGTTGAAATTTTTTAGAATTACGATTTTGTTTTTCGATGGAAATTCATGGTAACGAGTGATTTGCGCATGTCTGTCGAGCATGGAAACCATCTTCAATAAAAAATGCAGACAGTGTTGTCCTTTTCCAAAATGCAGTCCTATCGCTGTATTTGAAAGTGTTTTGAATGCCTAGCTTTGATTTTGGATATATGAAGCACATTTGGCCACAAGTTGTTCAGATGAAATATTATTTTATTATCAGTTCTGGTGCGAATACGGTAGCAGACTTCCAGGAATCAGTGGTGCCTACAGTCGACTCTATGAGTTGATTACATATGTGTTTCGTGTTCTATACATTCCAACCTTCATTTTGATGTATAATTTGTGTATATTTAATCTGAATTTAAGGAATATGAGAGGTGAGAATTTCAAAATAAACAAAATTCCATTACTTATATAGGCCCTTAAATCCCAATGTCTGCTTTGGCTGCTTGGTGTCAGACAATGTTTAATTGTGAGAAAATATTGGTGTTCAATATTGAGTTCAAATTTACATTGTCTTCATTCAAAACAGTTGGTACTCTATGTTTGTTGCAACACCATATTTCATCAAAATAAGGTACTTTTAACCCTTTCAACACTGGTGGTATCTTCCATGCCAGTTAAATCGCAGAAATTGGAAGAGTCCATATCCATTATTTGGGGGTAGAGCAATTAATATTTTCAACGTGCAGCCTTCAGGCTGCACGTTGAAAATATTAACTGTTCTACCACACACGTTCACTTAGTAGCCACCCTACTTAATGAAATTATGCCATATCGTGTTTCTGGTCCGGAAAAGCGGCTTTTCGTGTTGAAAGAGTTAATCTATTTAGTCCCTCCCCTCGGACGCGGTTCTCTGATTTGTGTCTGACCCTCGGAAAGTTGTCTCTATATATATTGTAGCCTAATCAATTATAACGCCTATTGCTTCGGACTCGGGGATCCGACTTGACTGACAACAATATCCGAGAAAATTCACAATGTAATTTTGTAAGACATTCGACGTTCCTATATCATGAGAACGGTCTAACCCTTAAATAACCCATCTGGAATATTTCATTTGGTCGGAAATGCGACCAGTTATATTACTAACGATCGAATCTAATAAAATGCCTTAAATGTTAATGTTCTTTGAATCAATCCTAGAAATGTTGCTCAATCGAGTCTTGACTTGGCTGAATGCTTGATGGTATTACTATCGGAAATGAAGACTCGCCACAGCCGTAAAGTTCTGATTATTCAACGTCGGGTCACCAATTTTGTTAATATCTCTGTGTTTTAAAGCGATTTTAATACTTATTAACTAAAATATCTATAATTGGGGTACGAAAGAATATATGTATATATTTTCGAATATAAAATGGCACCACATTATAGGCACGGTAGACTGTGCTCAAGAAGTGGGTAAAGAAGCACCCCATTACAGCGTCGAATTCTGAATAGAATTAGACTGGGAGCCTGAGAGAATGAGTAAGTCATCTCTGCTCCTTCAATGAGTTTAAGAAGCTTACAGGAAGTGCACTGGCTCAGTGTTTACGGCATTGGGTTTTAATCCGAAAGGTAGACGCCGCGATCCGCACTGGGGGTAACTGCGTTGTGTCTTTGGGCAAGGCACCTCACCCCGATTGTCCACGCGGGGGCACGGTGGCGCCTTGTACTAAGGCGTACTACAGGTCAAAGGTGCACTTGTCTTCAACCAATGTTAACCTTGCTTGTAAGGCGTTAGTACGCTGGGGAATCAGATAGTTTGCTCGCCGTTACTCGATGGTTTTCTCCGGTACTTCGGCTTCCTCCACCTGTAAAACTATCCGACACGAGGTGACCCTGTCTTTCGAAAGTGTCGTTAAACCCCAGTAAATAAATAAGGAGCTTATCATTATTTTTGCTTGACTCATTTTTCTGCTCGGATCTTGGACTTTATTTGTTTTTGGTTTTGTTGGATTGTTTGCTCATTCTTCCGTTTGTTTGTTCTTTGTAGTTTTTCTAAGTGGTTAAAGGAGCAGTTCACTTTGTTTGATTCGACTTTCGTTCTAGGGCTGTCAGGATTAATGGATCGTCGATCGGTCATGCCGAAATCGATTAGTATTTTTCGGTGTCGAAGAATCAGTAAATTTTATCCCGTTTTAGACGTTTAATAATTAAATACAATCTGTTTAAAAAAACTATTATTTCTAAGTATAAAAGGTCAAAAACGTCGAGGTTAAACCTGAAGAAGCCGCTAGAAGCATTTGCCATTCAGGTACATTCAAAGCTTTGATGTTCTGAACTTTTGAACCGTCAGTGTAATAATCAAGACCGGTCGGCAGTTGCGAACTTGCGAAGGGGTGTCTGGCATTTTACTATTGTGTGGACACTTTTTGTTTTAAGGTTGTAACATATGATTTTCTGATGTTTTAACGCCAAGTAATTATGAATCAATATCGCTTGCCTTTTTGAAACTGATCTGTTTTTCCCATTCGATTTTTTGTATTGATTTTTCCTTTTGCCATAAAGGAAACTCTTTCGAAGATGACAAGTGATATCCTGAAAATTTTACACATTTGATGGCATTGTTACATGACTCTTGATGTTGCTGGCCACATTAAACACATATTGCCTGACCCCTCGTCGCCTGAGTGCTAGAATGTTCTATGTCCCCTATGGGACATAGAACATTCTAGCACTCAGGCCACGCCCTACAGTTATTTTGTCCATGGCCATATCTCTGGTTTTTGAAGCATCGAAGTGAATTTGGAATGTACAAATTCACTTTGATGTTCATAAACCCCGCTTTATTGGACTTTGGTGGTTGCTATGAATTCAGCATCATAATTATGCATTTGTTTGTTTTAATGCACTATCCTTTTATTTTGTATTATTTTGATATCGGTGACACCCTGTGGTTTTAGCTATTAGTTAATTCCAGGTTCATCGATGCCTGAACGTTTTCTAGTCATTACAGCCTCTTTAATGCTATTGACCTTTTGGTGTGAAACTCTGTAACTGTTTCAATTTTGAATAAATAAATAGCCTGGAATTTCAATCAACACTCTACTATCAAAGCTCCTAAACTAAGTTTATTTACAGTATAACTGTGCCAGCTACTCCCTTCATGCCTTTCTCCAAGACAAACGGGTTAATATCTGATGGTATTTTCCCTCCCTCCTCTGCATAAATAATAACGCAGTTCGTCTACTTCTTTTTGATATAGACAGGTTCGTGATCCTTATCTGAGTTGGTATGTGAGTTGTTACTTTTTTTTAATTTCTCAACCTCGTTTTTTTTTTATTTGGTATATCCATGTTTTTTTAAGTCTTCAGTGCATGCCTCCCACTCGTACTCCATGTCCAACCTAGGGAGTATTTCCCAGCCTAACATGTGGTGGTGACCCTGAGTACACGAAGTGCATATTCAGCCTTGGCAATGCAAAAGCACACCACTGACTGATTGCCCCAGCAGCCTCGATACAAGAGAGCCGTCGATGGCCACATCTGACACACCAGACGTACCAGACAAGGACGATCATTGTACAAACAACACTTGGTATCCAAGAAAGAGTGCAACACGTATGATGGAGAAAAAGAAGTCGCTAAATTAACCGATAACAATGAGTTATAATCTCCATCTCTCTTTTGCCATCGTACTCTTTATAAAGAGTACGAGGCAAAAGAGAGATGGAGATTATAACACATTGTTATCGGTTAATTTAGCGACTACTGCATGCATCATTGTTGGGGCTCCAGATTGATCGGACCCAGCCTGATCCAACCGTCTACCATGAAGTAAGGGCCAAAAGTTATATACCGGACAATATCCTCAATGAGGATTGGTCACTCGTGGGCCACTGTAGTCCACAATCACCCATGGCCTCTCCACCACGGCCTTCATCACGCATCAATCAAGAGAAGAGAACACGGCGACCTCCTCCTTTTAAAACCAGGGCTCGGGGCCGGCTATGGCAGAATTACTAGTAATTTGTGGAATTGCATCATGTCACAGTAACTGTGTTAACACTTCACAAACGTCTGTTTTTCTCACGGTATGTCTTGACAAGTGTCTGTACTTGACAATTCTGTTTATATGAATTGCCGTATCCTTTGTCAGTTTTGCATAGAAACTGGTCACAAAGTGGAGAGAGACAGAGTGAGTTGTGACCAGATCTGGTGGACAGATGGAAGAGAAATGATACATTAATGATGTGTAACAAAACACTGTTATGGTTACCGATTATTGTCCATGCCCTTGGAGGCTGTGAACCACAAATTTCCGGTCGATCGAAGCCAGAGTCGACTCAGGACAATCTTTCGAATCGAATCGAATCGAATCCCACGGCATTTCAATTTGCAAAGTGAAATATTCCAGAATGAACTCAAAACAGCTTCGAAAAAGTGGAAGATGCTCCATGAACTCTTCCCTCACATCAGTACAGGAGACCTGATGATAGAAGAAGAGTTAAGAGGATAAAATTGGTAGGAGTTTCAGAGCATCGCTACGATTCGAAACTATCGGAATCAGTACAACTAGAATCAAATTGAGTCGAATGTTGTGGTTTGTTTCCATTCGAATTGACATTTCGAAGATTCACATGGTGCTGGCAGACCGAAAATAATGTAAAAGAATATTGTTGTACAAGTGAAGTCATTTTTTTATTAAAGCCAAACTTTCACAGGTGGAAAAGTAGAGGACAAAATACAATAACTAGAGGGGTGTCATTTGTGCGCAAAGCACACTATGGTGTATCCCCGCATTTGCATTCTTGACTTTGTATGAATGCTTGATACAAAGATGAAATGTATTATATGATACACTAAAATCATATTGAGTGGCACAGGTGACACAGCTTCGTGCGCATCTACAGACTCCACTGCAACATTTGAGCATGGTTTTAGCGTTTCGAATTACATACCCTAGGAACCATTCACCGGGAACGGTCTAAGAAAACACGAAAGTGGTAACGGTGGCACGGCCACGTGGCACTTAAAAAATCCAAAACCTTCGTGCACATCTACAGACCGTACTGCAACATCTGAGTATCCTTTTAGCGTTTCGAATTACATACTCCAGGAGCCTTTCGCCGAAAACGGTCTAATAAAACATGAAATTCGTAACAGTGGCACAGCCACGTGGCACCTGAAAAATCCGAAACCTTCGTGCGCATCTACAGACCCTACTGCAACATTTGAGCAGGGTTTTAGCATTTCGAATTACATACCCTAGGAGCCTTTCGCCGGAAATGGTCTAAGAAAACACGAAAGTGGCAACGGTGGCACAGCCACATGGCAGATGAAAAATCCGAAACCTTCGTGCGCATCTACAGACCCCACTGCAACATTTGAGCATGGTTTGAGCGTTTCGAATTACATACCCTAGGAGCCTTTCGCCAGAAACGGTCTAAGAAAACACGAAAGTGGCAACGGTGGCACAACTACATGGCACTCAAAAAATCCAAAACCTTCGTGTGCATCTACAGACCCTACTGCAACATCTGAGCATGCTTTTAGCGTTTCGAATTACATACTCTAGGAGCCTTTCGCCGGAAACGATCTAAGAAAACATGAAAGTGGCAACAGTGGCACAGCCACGTGGCACCTGAAAAATCTGAAACCTTCGTGCGAATCTACAGACCCTACTGCAACATTTGAGCAGGGTTTTAGCATTTCAAATTACATACCCTAGGAGCCTTTCGTCGGAAACGGTCTAAGAAAACACGAAAGTGGCAATGGTGGCACAGCCACATGACACCTGAAAAATCTGAAACCTTCGTGCACATCTGCACATCATTTAGCAACACCCCAGTTCAGTTATAGGACTCTGAATTACATAGGTTGGGATTATTCGAAAGAAAAGAGAAAAATTAGCGCATTTTTCAAGTGGCTCCTCAGAAGCCACCTGGTGGCGCAAAACATTAAAAGTGGTATTTTGGGATTACACAGACCCTATTGAACAATGGTAGAAAGTTACAGCGTTTCGAATTACAAAACCGGATGTACGGACGTACGGAAGTACGGACGTACGGACATAGATCACGACAATATCCCCGCATTTTTATAAATGCGGGGATAAACAGAATTTCTGCCAGGTAATTACCAGTACTTACACGGTTGTCAATGGAGAGGATGATTGCTTTGATAACCAGACAGGTATGTGTATTCGTATCTTTGTTAGATTTGGTTTTCCCTATTTTGTGGGAACTTGTTTGTCACTGAGAACAACAGCAACAGAGAAGCAATAACCTCCCCTAAAAGCGGTTAAGCAAGACTGTGTGCGAAGGGGTCTGTCTCCACCACTTTGAGATAATCTTATCAACAGTATTTACGTCTGCACAATGACTTTTTCTCACAATGAAAACAGTGGGTTCGGATTCGACTTCCTTACTTTTGGGGATTTGTTTGTCACTGAGAACAAAATGAGAAAGCAACAAGCTCTCACAACGGCGACTAACCAATAATATAGATGTGTCTGTCTGGGTGTTTGTAGGTGTGTAGATACCTGTGAGTGGAAGAGATGGGGTGACATCAATAAATAAACTATATCTTTTCAAGACGTTATTCCGTTTCACACCTTGGGTCATAAAACGAATACTTGCTTGATTCTCTTTTTGTGATTGTCGAAGTCAGTTCTGACTCGGGATGTTTAGTGTATTTCAATCTCTTACCAAAGCGAATGCACCCATAGTTGAATTAGAAGAAATAAAAACAAACATGCGACGCAGGAATCTATCGACCAACCGCAACTGTATTGTCAGATAACATAGTGGAAGACAACCTGCACACTGATACATTTGTACACTCTCAAACAATAAAAGTGAAGCTTATTGGTTGAAAAAAGTGTTGACAGAATAAAAACCTGTCCACTGTCCATTCTTTATGTACAGTTAAAACTAGAAGTCCAGTCACGAACTGTGCGCTTATCTAGGCTTAATAGCGCGTAGGAATTGCGCGCAAGTGCCATATCAAACGGCATCCAGAGCATGGCAGGTTCTCCTGGTTACTCATAGCAAACACAAGCAATGTTTCGGCCAATGGACCTCCGGGTTACCCGGAGGTCCTTTGGCTGAAACATTGCTTGTGCACAGGCGATATGTACAGAATTTGATAGCCTTACTATGGTCATAACGCGTAGATTAACGCGCAGATCAACCTGCTATTTGTGCGCATTTCATGACAGGACTTCTAGTTTTAACTGTATTGTGTTATTGGTATAACCTATTGTTCGGTACATTGGCTGGAATGAGAACCCTTTCTCCTTTCGATTTTTTGCTACATGTATCATAATGTTAAAGTGAAGCAGAGCACAAAGGCATATTTCGTTATAGAGTGTTTATTGGATTGTATAGCCGTCCTGGGCATTAGCCAGCAGTAATTATTCAAATTTAGCCAGTATTCTACGTCACTTTGTAAATCTCATTGTTAAATTGTAGTGGATGAAGTCAATTATGATAGTTATATGTTACTCCATAGCAGTAGTAGTACAGCCATGGTACCTAGAGACCATCAGGGACTGATAGTGCTAGGTAACTGGACGTAGAAGCCTTTGGGTGTTTAGGAACCTAGAGAATACTTTTTTGTCGAATGCCTGTCGCAGACTCACTTTCTAGAATCTGGCTAAAATCTTTCATTTCCGAAGGGAATCAAAGAATCGTAAAAGCATTTACTCCTAGCAGCATTTGCTTTCATTGCTTTTCCGCTCTATAGACTAGTAAGAAAGCACACGCATCATGAGAGATCACTATGTATGAACTGATAGTGGGTGGGGGTTGGGTAAATGGGGTAATCTGATTTGGTTTCTTAAACCTTGGCCGTTGACACCGGCAAGAAGAGGGTTAAATAGGTAAGACTAGGTAGAATATCTGTATCTGTATAAGCCTGATACTAGACGCCTTGGTAAGACTAGGGAGAATATATGTATCTGTATAAGCCTGATAATAGACGCCTTCAACATGTTGGTAAGACTAGGTAGAATATCTGTATCTGTATAAGCCTGATAATAGACGCCTTCAACATGTTGGTAAGACTAGGTAGAATATCTGTATCTGTATAAGCCTGATAATAGACGCCTTCAACATGTTGGTAAGACTAGGTAGAATATCTGTATCTGTATAAGCCTGATACTAGACGCCTTGGTAAGACCAGGTAGAATATCTGTATCTGTATAAGCCTGATAATAGACGCCTTCAACATGTTGGTAAGACTAGGTAGAATATCTGTATCTGTATAAGCCTGATAATAGACGCCTTCAACATGTTGAAGTAAGGTGAGAGAATGAGAAAAAGGTGCGGGAAAGGAAGAAACAGCCCATAATAGCGTCGAATCACAAAATCGGTAAACAAACAGCCCAAAATAGCGTCGAATCACAAAACTGGTAAACAAACAGCCCATAACAGCGTTGAATCTCAAAATCGGTAAACAAACTGACCAAAATAGCGTCGAATCACAAAATCGGTAAACAAACAGCCCATAATAGCGTCGAATCACAAAATCGGAAAACAAACTGCCCAAAATAGCGTTGAATCTCAAAATCGGAAAACAAACAGCCCATAATAGCGTCGAATCTCAAAATCGGTAAACAAACTGCCCAAAATAGCATCGAATTACAAAATCGGTAAACAAACAGCCCATAATAGCGTCGAATCTCAAAATCGGAAAACAAACTGCCCAAAATAGCGTTGAATCTCAAAATCGGAAAACAAACAGCCCATAATAGCGTCGAATCTCAAAATCGGTAAACAAACTGCCCAAAATAGCGTCGAATCACAAAATCGGTAAACAAACAGCCCATAATAGCGTCCAATCTCAAAATCGGAAAACAAACTGCCCAAAATAGCGTCGAATCACAAAATCGGTAAACAAACAGCCCATAATAGCGTCCAATCTCAAAATCGGAAAACAAACTGCCCAAAACAGCGTCGAATCTCAAAATCGGTTAACAAACTGACCAAAATAGCGTCGAATCACAAAATTGCTAAACAAACAGCCCATAACAGAATCGAATCACAAAATCGGAAAACAAACAGCCCATAACAACGTCGAATCTCAAAATCGGTAAACAAACTACCCAAAGTAGCGTCGAATCACAAAATCGGTAAACAAACAGCCCGTAATAGCGTCGAATCTCAAAATCGGAAAACAAACTGCCCAAAATAGCGTCGAATCTCAAAATCGGAAATCAAACAGCCCATAACAGCGTCGAATCTCAAAATCGGTAAACAAACAGACCAAAATAGCGTCGAATCACAAAACTGGTAAACAAACACCCCATAACAGCGTCGAATCTCAAAATCGGTAAACAAACAGCCCAAAAGAGCGTCGAATCTCAAAATCAGAAAACAAACAGCCCATGGCACATTGGAATGTCAAAATCTGTCACGAAACAGTCTCTAACATAAACGAATCTCAAAATCGGTAAACAAACAGCCCATGAAACATTGGAATGTCAACATTTTTATAGAAACAGTCTCTAACAGAACCGAATCTCAAAATCGATAAACAAAGAGTCCATAGCAGAGTGGAATCTCAAAATCGGTTAAAAAAAACAGTCCATAAGAGATTCGAAATTCGTACGGAATTAGACCTGTGGACTGAGAGCTTCGGGCTATTCCCCATCCAAGCTGTACCAATCAGTAACCTCGATGTAACAGTATCATTCCATGTTGCCTGTTTTGTCCATCTACAAACATGTATTTTAGTAGTTCAACAAATGATAGGGGCTGGGCTGTTCTCAATGAAATCTATGAGATCAACATAAAGCTCGAAGACTGTTCGCCAGTCCATATCTTGTATGAATGGTCACGTTTAACAGTGTGCATTACGTTTTCGGTGTCCATCTCTTCAAGATTCCGTGAAATAATTCTAGATAGGAGGGTGGGTGTGATATCAGGAATTGTGGTGGCACTACAGGAATATTTCCACAAATATCAGAAATCGATCCATGGAATGTAAACTTTCATTGTCGTTAGTAGTATGTCATGTTCCCCTACAGGGAAAGGTTGCCGGATCTCATAGCCGGATCTCATGTGACGTCATAGTCACGTGACCTAGTGGCGCCATGTTGTGTTGTCATGGTAACCCGCGGCCGCGTGAGCGGCCATCTTGTGACGTCATCTCCATAGTGATACGCGGTGTGAGTGTGCATGCGCAGCGTGTGTTGTTAGGGTGATACGTGGTTCCGTCGTCCATTTTGGATACTGGAGGCCGCCATCTTGGTTTCTATGGTAGCACGTGATTGCTATGTTACCCAATTTTTCCGCAATAAGACGGGGTATGTTCGGAGGGTATGTTCGATTGAATAGGAGTATTTTCCCGATTCGGAGAATTGCCACAAACAACCTGACAAGTTTTACTATTTCGAATTCTCTGCTTCTATCTATATATGCAATAGTTATCGTTTATCTGGCCATGTTCCTTTATTCTAGAGTATACTCCAGTAGCGTATCAACTGGAACAGTTTACCTTATTAGTGCTATATTTAGCTATTTCTGGTCTATTCTTGTTAGTTCTGACCCTATTCTAAGTACTCTTGTTGTTTCATTTATCTAGAACATTTATAACCAATCAGATTGCTTCATCCCCCGTAATCTCTATGCAGAGTTATCTCCCTTGTGTATAATAAAAGCCTATATCATATGGCTATATTCCCAGGCACCCCTTTTTTCTGAAACACCTGTGGCTATGGAATCTCTTTTTTGTCATATGAGGCCATGAGGGCTATGTAAAAGCCCTCAATGAGTCCTCATTTATTATCCCTCATACCCTCATTGAATTTTGAGGTTATGAGGACCTTGAAAAATCCCTCAATGAGGTATAATTTACTACGACTCTTACCCTCATTTAAGTATTTAACAGGTATATCCTATGGAATCCCATTTCGGAAAACGCCTGTGACTGTGGAATCCCTTTTTTGTCGTATGAGGCGATGAGGGCCATGTAAAAGACCTCAATGAGTCCTCATTTATTATCCCTCATAGCCTCATTGAATTTTGAGGTTTTGAGGACCATTAAAAATCCCTCAATGAGGCATAATTTTCTACGACTCTTAGCCTCATTTCAGTATTTGAGGATACCTATGGCCTGGGATTGTATTATTCGAGGATACCTATCGAGGATACCTATCGAGGATACCTTTTATAGGATACTTATCTGAGGATACTATATAGGCTGTACATATCCCTGTACGTCTCTTACTGGCCCTTAGTACTACTAATCCACCTGATGCTTCATGTTATCCTATGACTGGTATAGGTAGTATGCATTGCTAGGCATAGAGGTATTGTGGGTAGGGGTACTGCTTGGTAGTTTAGAACGGTACTATAGTATGGGCGGTATATACACCTATATGCCCCGTTAGTGCTTGGCACTATTAACCAACCGATTGCTTTGTTTTATTATATGGCTGGTATATGTAGTACGTTATGGTAGACCTAGTGATTTTGTGGGGGTGGGGGTAAGGCTTGGTAGTTTAGAACGGTAGTATAGCGTAGGCTGTACATATCCCTGTAGGTCTCTTGCTGGCCCTTGGTACTACTGATCCACCAGGTGCTTCATATTATTGAGCGGTATTCTGGGGTGGGATCAATGCCGGGTAATATAGAACGGCAGCAGAGTATGGTTGGTATATTCCCCTGTAGGTCCCATCCTAACCGTTGATAATATTAACCTACCAAATGCTTTGTACCATCCTGTTACTGGTAAGATGGTACGTAATAGCAGTAGTTCTGCCCCTATTCCAAGTACTCTTGTTGTTTCATTTATCTAGATCATTTATATAAATTATAACTAACCATTGATTTCCCATAATCTGTATGCAGAGTTATCTCCCTTGTGTATAATAAAAGCCTATATCCAATGGCCATATTCCCAGGCACCCCAATTTCGGCACCCTTTTTTTAGGAATCCCATTTGTGGAATCCCTTTTTTCTGAAATGAGGATAAGAGTCGTATTAAAAAAGTCAATGAGGGATTTTTAATACGACTCTTATCCTCATTTCAGAAAAAAGAGATTCCACAAATTGGATTCCTAAAAAGGGGTGCCTTCTGGAGAATCCCTTTTTTCTGAAATGAGGATAAGAGTCGTATTAAAAATCCCTCAATGAGGTCTAATTTACTACGACTCTTATCCTCATTTGACAAAAAAGGTATTCTCCAGAAGGCACCCCAATTTCGGCACCCCTTTTTTAGGAATCCCATTTGTGGAATCCCTTTTTTTCTGAAATGAGGATAAGAGTCGTATTAAAAATCCCTCAATGAGGCTATGAGGGATAATAAATGAGGACTCATTGAGGGATTTTACATGGCCCTCATGGCCTCATACGACAAAAAAGGGATTCCACAGTCACAGGCGTTTTCCGAAATGGGATTCCATAGGACATGCCTGTTAAATACTGAAATGAGGGTAAGAGTCGTAGTAAATTATACCTCATTGAGGGATTTTTAATACGACTCTTATCCTCATTTCAGAAAAAAGGGATTCCACAAATGGGATTCCTAAAAAAGGGGTGCCGAAATTGGGGTGCCTGGGAATATGGCCATTGGTTATAGGCTTTTATTATACACAAGGGAGATAACTCTGCATACAGATTATGGGAAATCAATGGTTAGTTATAATTTAGATAAATGATCTAGATAAATGAAACAACAAGAGTACTTGGAATAGGGGCAGAACTACTGCTATTACGCACCATCTTACCAGTAACAGGATGGTACAAATCATTTGGTAGGTTAATATTATCAATGGTTAGGATGGGACCTACAGGGGAATATACCAACCATACTCTGCTGCCGTTCTGTATTACCCGGCATTGACCCCACCCCAGAATACCGCTCAATAATATGAAGCACCTGGTGGATCAGTAGTACCAAGGGCCAGCAAGAGACCTACAGGGATATGTACAGCCTACGCTATACTACCGTTCTAAACTATCAATCATTACCCCCACCCCCACAAAATTACTAGGTCTACCATAACGTACTACATATACCAGCCATATAATAAAACAAAGCAATCGGTTGGTTAATAGTGCCAATCTCTAACGGGACCTATAGGAGTATATACCGCCCATACTATAGTACCGTTCTAAACTACCAGGCAGTACCCCTACCCACAATACCCCTATGCCTAGCATTGCATACTACCTATATCAGTCATACCAGTCATAGGATAACATGAAGCATCAGGTGGATTAATAGTACTAAGGGCCAGCAAGAGACCTACAGGGATATGTACAGCCTATATAGTATCCTCAGATAAGTATCCTATAAAAGGTATCCTCGATAGGTATCCTCGATAGGTATCCTCGAATAATACAATGCCAGGCCATAGGTATCCTCAAATACTGAAATGAGGCTAAGAGTAGTAGATAATTATGCCTCACTGAGGGATTTTTAATGGTCCTCATAACCTCAGAATTCAATGAGGCTATGAGGGATAATAAATGAGGACTCATTGAGGGATTTTACATGGCCCTCATGGCCTCATACGACAAAAAAGGGATTCCACAGTCACAGGCGTTTTCCGAAATGGGATTCCATAGGATATACCTGTTAAATACTGAAATGAGGGTAAGAGTCGTAGTAAATTATACCTCATTGAGGGATTTTTCAAGGTCCTCATAACCTCAAAATTCAATGAGGGTATGAGGGATAATAAATGAGGACTCATTAAGGGCTTTTACATAGCCCTCATGGCCTCATATGACGAAAAAGAGATTCCATAGCCACAGGTGTTTCAGAAAAAGGGGTGCCTGGGAATATGGGAATATAGCCATAGGATATAGGCTTTTATTATACACAAGGGAGATAACTCTGCATAGAGATTACGGGGGACGAAGCAATCTGATTGGTTATAAATGTTCTAGATAAATGAAACAACAAGAGTACTTAGAATAGGGTCAGAACTAACAAGAATAGACCAGAAATAGCTAAATATAGCAATAATAAGGTAAACTGTTCCAGTTGACAGGCTCTTCTACGCTACTGGAGTATACTCTAGAATAAAGGAACATGGCCAGATAAACGATAACTATTGCATATATAGATAGAAGCAGAGAATTCTGGAAGAATTCGAAATAGTAAAACTTGTCGGGTTGTTTGTGGTAATTCTACGAATCGGGAAAATACTCCTATTCAATCGAATATACCCTCCGAACATACCCCGTCTTATTGCAGAAAAATTGGGTAACATAGCAATCACGTGCTACCATAGAAACCAAGATGGCGGCCTCCAGTATCCAAAATGGACGACGGAAACACGTATCACCCTAACAACACGCGCTGCGCATGCGCACTCACACCACGTATCACTATGGAGATGACGTCACAAGATGGCCGCACACGCGGGTTACCATGACAACACAACATGGCGCCACTAGGTTACATGACTATGACGTCACATGAGATCCGGCAATGAGATCCGGCAACCTTTCCCTGTAGGGGAACATGACATACTACTGTCGTTTTTGAACGATAGTATTTGCGGCTAATACCACAAGCTGACAAGCACCATCTTTGCACGGAATACATAGCGATGTGCGCCAAGCGAAGGGGTTTTTTTGTGCAGTGAAATCCTGATTTTTATGCTGGACCGACCCCATTTTATCCCACTGAAAATAAACAGAAATTTTAAAATAATTTAACACACAACAGCGATTGTTAAAAAAGAAAAATGAAAAGAAAAACAAAACAAATATATATATATCCCCCAAAACTCGCCACCCCCTTCACCCCCCCCCCCCCCCGCCACCCTATCAATCCCCCCCCCCCCAAAAAAAGAAGAAAAAACACAATAACAAGTAGAACTTTTTCATTGTTTATTCTTCTTTTCTCAGATCATCGTTTACGGCCGAGACCAATATTCGTTCCAAACGCGGGCATGGCATGAGCTGAAAAAAATAAAATAATGATGAATTGATTTATTTATGCAATAAGTTATGTTTGACGCCCCTTTACAACCTGGCTTTAAAACAATATTTAGTAAAGCAGATTATTATTTATCATATAATAAAACAATTGTGTAAAATCAGGAAACATTTATACTATGGTAGCAAAAGGTATCGATAACAGTATGAACTAGAGGCTCTAAAGACCCCGTAATCGTTCATCTGGAACTACATATAAAAATGTGATTTCCCATAGGCTGTCCATGGTAATTATGAGCTGCAATTCGTCCCCTGAGTTCCAATGTGTTCTATGTGCCTCCTGGCACATAGAAAACATTGTAACTCAGGAGACGAATTGTGGCCATGTTTGCAACATTACATCAGCATTACATGAGGATCATTGGTAGAAGGTGTCCCAGTCCTCAATCGTGTGAAGCTTCAAAACATTTGACTCTGTAGTTTTAGAGGGGAAGATTTTTCAAAATCCATCAATCAGAATCGGAGAATGTTTCTGGTGGCCATATTTTCCAACCGACGGCAACAAAAATAGAACTGTTTATAGAGGGCCTCTTATAAACCATTCCTGCAAAGTTTGGTTCATGTCGACTCAGTAGTTCCAGAAAGGAAAATGAAAATGTGATTTCCCATAAGGTTTCTATAGGAACTATAAGCCACAATTGCAGCCATGTTTGCTACCCGATCAACATACCATGAGAATCGTTGATAGATGGACCTGCCATAGACTATCCCTACCAGGTTTGGTTCACATCAGCTCTGTAGTTCCAGAGAAGAGGATGAAAATGTGATTTCCCATAAGGTTTCTATAGTAACTATAAGCCACAACTGCAGCCATGTTTGCAACCCGATCAACATAACATGAGTATCGTTGGTAGAGGGGGACACAGTCATCACACATGCAAAGTTTCAAAACATTTGGCCCTGTGGTTTCAGAGGAGAATATTTTTTCAAAATCCACCAATCAGAAACAAAGAATGCTTCTGGCAGCCATGGTTTTTGATACAGAGTAACAAAAATGAAGAGTATTTGTAAAAGACCTTCCATAGACTATCCCTGCCAGGTTTGGTTCAAGTCGGCTCAGGAGTTTCAGGAAGAAGATGAAAGTGTGATTTCCCATAGGGTTTTCTATGGTAACTATAAGCCGCAATGGCGGCCACGTATACAACCCGATCAACATTAAAAGAGGACCGCTGGTAGAGGGGTCTCAGTCATCAATCATGCAAAGTTTCAAAACATTTGGCCTTGTGGTTTCAGAGGAGAAGATTTTTCAAAATCCATCAATCAGAATCAAAGAATGCCTCTGGCGGCCATATTTTCAAGCCCATGGGATCAAAATGAGGGTCGTTTGTAGAGCACCTCTCATAGACTAACCCTGCCAGGTTTTGGTTCATGTCGGCTCAATAGTTCCAGAGAAGAAGATGAAAATGTGATTTCCCATAGTGTTTCTATAGTAACTATAAGCCGCCATTGCAGCCACGCATACAACCCGGTCAACATTAAATGAGGATCGTGGGTAGAGGGGATCCCCGTCATCATTTTATGTGAAGTTTCAAAACATCTGGCCTGGCGGTTTCAGAGGAGAATATTTTTGAAAATCCAATCAAAATCAAAGAATGCCCCTGGAAACTATGATTTTCATCCGACGGGAACAAAATGAGGATCATTTGTAGAGGACCTTCCATAGACCATTCCTGTCAAGTATGGTTCACACCGGCTCAGCGGTTACAGAGAAGAAACTGAGGATCATTGGTTGAGGGGGTCCCAGTCATCAAGCATGTGAAGTTTCAGAACATTTGGCCTTGCAGTTTCAGAGAAGAAGATTTTTCAAAATCGACCAATCAGACCAATCCACTGGCGGGCGGGCGGGCGGGCGGGCGGGCGGGCGGGTTTTCGGGCGGATGGTTTCGTTCATTCGGGTGGGCGGGTGGGCGGGGCGGGCGGGTGGGCCAGCGGACGGGCTACAGGCAGGCAGACTGACTGCATTTCATAATATTCCAGCCATAATTGCTGAAAATCCATATCTACTTCTCTGAAACCATATGTGCAGGGTTAAGTTGGAAATCAACAGATCATAGTAATATTGTTTTCCAAATAGTGCCAGCACACATTTATGGGTTCTGTTTCAATAAAAATCAGTAAAAGAAGGTTAAAGAACATTTTGAAAATTACAGTTTTTCAGACAGTACTCTCTTTCAAAGTGCTTTGGATGGGTAAAGGGTTACACAAAAAACAACATTTTATTCAAGGGATTTGTCATTATTGTCTATCCTGTACAATGATTAAATCAAAAGTATAATAATGTGGAGAATGCCGAGCGGTATAAACTTTGTCTATCCTGTACAAAGGATTAAATCAAAAGTATAATAATGTGGAGAATGCCGAGCGGTACAAACTTCCCCAAGTTTTCCAAACACCTGTCGTCAATTCCAACTTGACAGTTTTTCTGATAACGTGTAGTAGCAAAGTTATTTCCAGTTACATCCCAACATAATACTGTACACACTATTTTATCATTGTCCCAGTACTTAGTGGAGAAAACTGCTACAGTACGTGGGGAGTGTATTATCACTAAAACCATTCACA
This sequence comes from Pictodentalium vernedei, assembly GCA_031216915.1. Taxonomy (NCBI): domain Eukaryota; kingdom Metazoa; phylum Mollusca; class Scaphopoda; order Dentaliida; family Dentaliidae; genus Pictodentalium; species Pictodentalium vernedei. Next base: position 529,186,878 of record CM062293.1, read on the forward strand.
GAGTGGAAATTCCACCTAAGCAATAACTGCAAATTTGTTGCGAAGCACAACAATCGCAAGCAAAGTTCCAGCCAATGGACTTCCATGCTAAACCAAGAGGTCCATTGGCTGGCACATTGCTTGTGTTTTTTTCTGTCCAAATGTACAGAATTTGAAACTGATACTTTGGATGATTATTCCACTACACAGGTGATTTAGCTACAATCCACTCTCCACTTACTGTACTATTCAATCTAACCTGCCGGCATAGGGTTTATATTTTTCATAATGGCATATAACAGCAAAGTTTCAAAACATTTGGCCTAGCTTGTTGTTTCAGAAAACATTTTTCATAATTGACCAAATGGAGAGAGAGATGCCTCTGGCGGTCATATTTTTCCAGACGACAAGAACAAAAAAAGGATTATTTGTTGGGGACCTCTCATAGACCATTCCTGTCAACTTTGGCTTTGTAGTTCGAGAGAAGAAGATGAAAATGTTATTTCCCAAAGCGTTTCTATAGTAACCATAAGCCGCAATTTTGGCCATGCTTGCAACCCAGTCACATTAAATGAGGATCGTTGGTAGAGGATATCCCAATTATCAACCATGCAAAGTTTCAGAATATTTTGCCCTGTAGTTTAAGAGAAGATTTTTCAAAATGCACCAATCAGAATCAAAAAATGCTTATGGCAGCCATGTTTTTCGATGAACGATAACAAAAATGAGAATCGTTTGTAGAAGACCTCCAATAGACTATCTTTGCCAGGTTTGGTTCACGTCGGCTCCGTAGTTCACGTCGGCTCCGTAGTTCCAGAGAAGAAGATGACAATGTGATTTCCCATAGGGTTTGTACAGTCATTACATACCGAAATTACGGCCATGTTTACAACCCGATCAACATTAAATAATGATCGTTGGTAGAGGGGGGGGGGGGGGGGGGGGGGGGGTTCCAGTCAGCATTCTGTGAAGTATCAAAAAATTTGGCCTGGTAGTTTCAGAGGAGAAGATTTTTGAAAATCCACCAACCAGAATCAAAGAATGCCTCTGGCGGCCATGTTTTGCAACCCACAGGAATAAAATGAGGACCGTTTGTGGAGGACCTCCCATAGACCATTCCCGCCAACCAGAATCAAAGAATTCCTCTGGACGCCATGTTTTTCATCCGACGGAAATAAGAAGAGGATCGTTTGTAGAGGCAATTCCACAGTCCATTCCGGCTAAGTTTGGTTCACACCCGGCATAAAAGGAATGGAAGTCCGTAGGAACGTTAGTCCCTCTGGACTATTATTCCGCTGAATTATAGTCCTAGGTCTAACATTTCTAGGAATAGTAGTCCGGCGGACTACTATTCCTAGAAATGTTAGACCTAGGACTATAATTCCGCGGAATAATAGTCCAGAGGGACTAATTTTCCTACGGACTTCCATTCCTGTCACACCGGCTCAGCGGTTACAGAGAGGAAGATGATGAAAATGTGAAAAGTTTACGGACGCCGGACGACGGACGTCGACGGACGCCAAGTGATAGCAAAAGCACACATGGCCTTCTAGGCCAGGTGAGCTAACAATTACAGCAAAGGTTTACTGATTGCCATGTAAAACAACATGTTGATTAGAGTATACTTTATAATAACGAACAACAATTTTAAATTTATTTGAAAGGTTGATTTTCTTGGAAACGACAGAGTACCATTCGGGTCGTATTATAAAATAGATCTCTAGCAGATGCTATCTTAATATTCTGGAACATTTCGTTATTGAAATCATTACAGTTGAATAGGAGTGGTGCGATTGTAACGACAAAGGCGGCGGCGAATCGTGGCATTTAGAAAGGACAAAAAGCTAACTAAAAGGTTATTTAAATTTAATGTTCTTTTTCCGTTGATCACCGTTTTCTGAATCAAATGTTTTTTGTACCACTGTAATTTTTTAGGAACCGAAAATGAAAGGCGTAAATTTCAATTTCATTAATGTTTTGCCGTTATTTCTGTAATTGTATTATTTTTCCTTTGATGTAGCAATCGAAGAGTAAGTGACCCCCCACCCCCCCCCCCCCCCCCAACACCCTCCACCCCAACCCCGCAAAAAAAAATCATTGTATAATCTTCTTTTCATAGAAGATCACTTACGCAAGAATCCAGTCCTCGTTCCAATCGAGCGCTGAAATGCTGAAAAAAATAAAATAATGAGTAATTGATTTATTTATGCAATAAGTGATGTTTGACGCCCCATTACAGTTTAAGCAATATCGTGGATTTAAAACAATATTTAGTAAAATAGATTATTATTTATCATAAAATAAAACAATTGTGTAAAATCAGAAAACAGTGATACTATGGTAGAAAAAAGGTATCGATAACAGTATGAAAATTACAGTTTACTGATTACCGTGTAAGTCAACATGTTGTTTGCAGTATACTTTATAATAACGAACAACAATTTTAATTTTATTTGAAAGGTTGATTTTCTTGGAAACGACAGAGTACCATTCGTGTCGTATTATAAAATAGATTTCAAGCAGATGCTATCTTAATATTCTGGAACATTTCGTTATTGAAATCATTACAATTGAGTAGGAGTGGCGCGATTGTAACGACAAAGGCGATGGTGAATCGTGGTATTTAGAAAGGACAAAAAGAATCTGACTAAAAAGTTATTATTTAATGTTCCTTTTTCGTTAATCACCGTTTACTGAATCCAAAGTTTCTCGTAGCACTGTAACTTTTTAGGAACCGAAAATAAAAGAACATGAAAGGCGTAACTTTCAATTTCATTAATGTTTAGCCGTTATTTTTGTGATTGTATTATTTTTCCTTTGATGTAGCAATCGCAGTGTAAGTGCCCCCCCCACTCCCACCCCCGTAAAACCAAAACAAAATATTCATTGTTTATTCTTCTTTTCATAGATTATCGCTTACCCCCGAATCCAATACTCGTTCCAATCGAGGGCTGAAATGCTGAAAAAAATAAAATAATGATGAATTGATTTATTTATACAATAAGTGATGCTTGACGCCCCATTACAGTTTAAGCAATATCGTGGCTTTAAAACAATATTTAGTAAAACATATTGTTATTTATCATAAAATAAAACAGCAGTGGTAGTAGTAGTAGTAAATTATTTTATTATAGTGTCACATTTCTATACATCTTTACAGAAAAAATACATTACATTGATACAGAGTAAAGTAGCATGAAACCCAGCCGTGAAGGCTTATGAGACACTTGAAAAACGATATTAATTTCTATGTATAATATGTACATAATTTTTCAAATCATTCGCACACACAAAACCACCCAACTGTAACGAAATGCCCTCCACGGAGCCCCTCCACGGAGCGCGTCGGGTTAACCTCCGTGGGGTGCGTCGGAGTCTTATGATTGCACTCGAGAATCTTGGTTCCCGAAGTGTTAATGTGTTAATCAGAGTGGCCAAGTCCTGCTTGGTAATAATTCTCTGTTGTATAAACTTTAATAAGTAAACGCTGTTTTCAAGCCCAAGTTATGTAATTTTGTTCAATTCCTCGTATATTTGCATTGCATAATCACAGTGCAAACTGACCTACAGAAGTACTTTATGCACTTACTGTAAAAAGGTGTTTTTGACAGTATTTGCAATTATGATTGGCACATGAGCTAGTAAAAGCCTAACCTATAATAACCCCATCAGAATGCTTTTGACAGATTTTAGCATTGTATACTGACCCGACCTAACCTCAACACACCCAGTATCAGTTTCAGCTCTGAGAATTGTGCAATCTTGCACGTTCACAAGATGGCCGACCGGTTTTGCGGTTATACACCTATTAATTGCCAGCATCCTTTTAAATGCGAGAACGCATACTCTTAGCATAGGATACCCACCGGATGCCCTACTATTCCAGGATGGAAGTAAGGGGTTAAGAAATACCTCTCCGCCATCTTGGGGTATATGTGGTGTTTTGTGGTGTTTTATGACGTAAATTCTGCCGAGTAGACACGATTCAAGTCGTATTTAAGCCAACGGAAACACCCGAGACGGGACTTCTCTCTGGTCTTCCGTATATACAAGAAGTCACTCTCCTATTCTCGTGGAAGGACGCCGCCGAACGCTGCCAGGCCAGACAACATTTCCAGACACAGGACGCGATGAGAGCGATGCGATAATTTCGACTTAGTCTCATTTCGTATCTGATATTTTCAAACATTTACCAGAGAGAGAATTTGTTTCAAGTTTAACTTGTAGGAACTTTACTTAGGGTTTTAATAAAAGTGTAGAAAACTGTAAGTACATTTTATGTGTTTTTGAATTCACCCTTTCGCTGTGGCTGCAGTATCAAGAATTGTTGCAGACTCTACAGAACTGGTTGCCTCTTAAGACTGAACTTAAGACTGAACACTTAAATTGTCCTGTGGCCATTTTTGCCACGATTATAGTCCGAACGAAAAAACCACTAGACGAACATTTTTCCGGGGTACTTAACCCTGCTATGCCACAGGCCAGTTTATATGGTGCCGCTCGTCAGGATGTAGACTCTGACTTTTAACTCTCTTGAAACGATCGGGTGAACATTCTAGAAACATTTATTAACCCTAACGGACCCAGTGAAGCCGAAATTGACTTAAAACGTTGCCGCTGGGGAGCACAGTGAACTTGTGAGAACTTTTTGCTAACTATTTATGAGGGACAGACATCCCTTAATTTTACTGGTAAATTGAACGCCTGGCAGCTAAAATTTGTAAGGCAGCAGACGCAGACAGCGCCCTCTGAATCTACAATTGGTACAACTCCATGGTGGAACTGATTGCATGTCCAACGTGCCATTATTTACACTGACGCCGACCGCCAATTGCTATCACATCCAAACTACGCTCGACTCGTCGCACCGAGCGTTGCTCATCAGATATATCGAACTTTTGACTGAACATCAGAGAAAAACGGAAACTCAGGAAACTGTGAAAAATCTCGAGGAATTCCAGGAAATTCTGAAACGACAGCCGCGTGTGTTTCAACAGTTATAGTGCTAGCAAGGTAGGTGCAATTTTCTTCATTTTACGTTCGTTAACAGCAGAAAAATTCCATTGTAAATTATTTCATAAAACTCATTAAAAATGACCACGCCAGAAAGAGAGCAACGGTTCATTGATGAAATTACTCAACTAAAACAGGAAAGGGAAGGTCTTGTGGGTCAGTATGAGCGCCAAATTACTGAACTGAGCTCTCAAGCTCATAGCTTAACGCAGCAGCATACTGCCTCACAACAAACCCTTTACCAAACGCAAGCAGCCCTCGACCAGGTTAAAGCAGAATTAGTACAGCAGAAAGCTGATTTGGAACTACAGTTAGCTACTGACAAAGTCGGTGCTGAAGCAAAATTACTAAAAGTACAACAAAAATTGGCAGAAGCTGAAAGGAAAGCGAAGGATCCCACATCTTCTGCCATAATTGACCTGCATAAAACCGTGCGCCAAAGTGAAAAGAGTAATGCAAAGACAGCTAACGCCACTCAGGCGCAGTCCATTCATTCCCATATTAAAATATTTGACGGGAACCCCCTGAATTTTCGGGGTTGGATAAAATCTCTTGACCTTTTTTGTGAGACAAATGATGTGGAAGAGAAGCGACGACCTAAAATCGCCGCCCAAACCAGTGACTTCGTAGTTGCTGATTTTATTTTACGATCAATGAAGAAAAATCCTGAAATGCCCTGGTCCGAACTGTATGGCGAACTAAAAAGTCGCTATAGCGCTACAATGGATAACTCCATGGCCACCAATCAGTTGCGCCATATGCGACAAGGGAAAAATCAAACTCTTGTCTCATATGCTGAGCAACTGCTTGATCTAGCGAAAGATGCCTTTGATCAGGAAATAGATAACCCCACCATTCAGAAAAACCTCTCAGATTACTTTTGTGACGGGTTGTATGACAACGATGTTCGGATGAAACTGATCCGACGCATGCCCAAGACGCTAGAAAACGCTGTTAGTCAGGCATTATTTGAAAATGCCGCGAAAATCAAATTTCGTGCTCGCTCTGAAGCCGCCAAAGGAAAAGCGCCCTTTGGGAAGGCATTTGACCGACAATACGAAGAATATGAGCGCTATCGGGACCCTGTATTTCGCGACTCCATCGACGAACAGGAAGAACATGTAGATCTCCCTCTGGAGACAAGGGACGAGGCTCCCATGGACGTAGGCGTGGCACGCCGACGCCATAAGGTGAATATTTTAACGAAAAATTACACTGGAGGTTATGCGCGACCTCCATATCAGAATCAGAATAAAAATCAGTACAATAGTCAATACAGAAATAGGGGAGGACAAAATTACAACAGATATCAGAAACCGACACGATTTTCACGACCGGTTTGCAATCGTTGTAACCGCGTTGGCCACGTGAAACGCGATTGCCGCGTTAACTTGACCAAGCAGGTGAGAACACTAGATATTCAGCCAGCAGGTGAAAGGTCACCAGGGGCGACCTTTTGCTGCTTTCGCTGTGGGAAGCCAAACCACTTCGCTCGCGATTGCCGAGTTAATTTAAACGAAGTGAACTCTGCCCATATGGGGCAATGAGTAGAGTTAATGAGAAGTCACATGCTCCCAACAGAAGTGAAACTGGAAATCACCAGGGAGAAGTGTTAATTAATGTAAATAATGTACCAAATAAATGCATGAATAATTATAAAAATAAAATTGTAAATAATAGGACAGGTGGACATACGGGTAATAAAACATGTAATATAAAGCCAAGTACTCAGTCTCAAACAAGGAGAACCGAAAATGGTTCTCCTCCAGTGAAAGGTAAAACCATTCAATGCACAAAGTGTGGTCAGACCACACATAATAGGAAAAATTGTACAGTAAAATTCACAACCATTCCTCTGACTGGTAGGCCTAGGCCTAAGAAACCGAAGGCCAACTCACAAAATGGCTGCCCTGCAAGGGACAGTCAGCAAGAAAAATTTACTTCACAAAATTGTTTCAGCTATCGGACCACCAGTGGTCTGGAAATAAAAGTATACAAGACTGGAATAACCCAGGTAGCTACTGACGCTATGGTGAATGCGGCTAATAGCCAATTAACCCATGGCGGAGGAGTTGCTAGAGCTATAGCTCTTGGAGCTGGTCCAGCCCTTGAACAAGAATGTCAACAATATATTCAACAGCATGGAAATCTTCCAGTAGGTGAGAATATGACTACCACTTGTGGAATGTTGCCATGTTTAAAAGTGATACATGCTGTGGGACCACGCTGGAATGATTACAGTGATAAAAATAAATGTCTCAATGTTTTATACAGTACTGTACAAAAAGTATTACAGGTATGTGACAAGGAAAATTTTGTAAGCATAGCTATCCCACTCATCAGTAGCGGGATATATGGTGTACCTAAACAGAAGTGTGCAGATGTTTATGTGAGAGTTCTACAAAACTTTACTCCTAAACAATTAAAAGAGATACACATTGTAGATGTAGACCCTGATATTATGATTTATATGAAAAATGCTTATGAAAATCAAATTATAAATCAACCAGGTAAGCAGGGTTGTGTTGAAATAAATCAACAGAAACAGACAGTAAGTGAATCAGAAAATAGGAATCCAAGAATAAGGAGCCAAGAGAAATCACTTGGGAAAAACCCAAGACAACAAAACAGGAAAAACCAAAGGGAAAGTAATTGGAAAAACCCATGTCAACAGGAAGTGAAACACTCTATGGAAACCAAGGGAAATAACTTAGTAAACAATGATGATTACCCAAATGAGGAACAACAGCAACAAAAACTTAGACATTCTCAACCGGAAACAGTAACCATAAATTATGGGGCTGCTTCTTTGAATAGTGTCTTAGTAAACATCAAAGGACAACGAGTACGTGCCTTATTAGATACAGGGGCACAGACTAGTTGTATTAGTACAAAATTTTGGAAAAATCTTAAACACCGACCGAAATTAGTTGGTGATAAAAATTCTTTGCCTCGCATTGCAGGTATTACTGGGAATGACACTCTCCCTCGAGGAAAAGTTAGACTTGAATTTTATATTCAAGGAATTTATCAGGTGCATGAGTTCTTAGTAATAAATGAATTGAATCGAAGTATGTTGTTAGGAATGGATTGGATTAGGGGCAATCGAGTTAATTTATATTGGGAATTTCATAAATTGAGATTAGATGGTCACTATATACCCATTGTTCAAGACATACAGGTGAGTTGTCTTACTCGACTGATCAATCAGGTGGAACTTAAACCACAGTCCACTTGTTTGTGTACAGCAAAAGCTTCCGGTGCAAAATCTGTCTTCGACACAAAATACTTAGAACATCATGGACTGACTAAAGGTCATGTGGCTGAACAGCCTGGCCTCTTAGTTAGTAACAGTATAGTCACTAATGGAAATGAAACCATACCTGTACTGTTGGTGAACAGTACCAACAAACACTACACCTTGAAAAGGGGTTGTTTGATTGGAAAACTTGAACCAATAGAACAGGAAGAAAAAGTCTTAGAAATTAATCAGATCTTAACTCAAAATACACCTGAAGACCAGATCACAGATGCTGACATACAGGTGCCTGAAGACAAACGGCACCTGTTGATGCCAGTCATCAATAATAATAAAGACTTGTTTGCAAAAACTGATAAAGAATTAACTCAGACAGATACAGTGAAGATGCGCATCGACACAGGTGATGCGCCACCAATCAAAAGTAGAGCATATAGAGTTCCATTACTGAAGAGAAAAATTATGGATGAAGCACTTGAAGAAATGCTTCAATCCGGAATTATCCGAAGGTCAAATAGTGCATGGAGTTTTCCGTGCCTACTTGTGGACAAGAAAGACGGCTCGAAACGCTTCTGCGTTGATTTCCGCAAGCTCAATGAAGTCACGAAAGTTACGAACTGGCCGCTTCCATTGATTGACGACATCTTTACTTTATTGAATGGATGTCAATACTTCACCACTCTTGACATGAAGTCGGGTTACTGGCAAGTCAAGATGGATGAAGAAGACAGACCAAAAACGGCCTTTGTTTGTCATAAGGGCCTTTATGAGTTCAATGTAATGGCTTTCGGACTCGTGAACACGCCCTCGGTGTATCAATCCCTCATGACAAGCGTCTTGGAGGGCCTAGAGGATTTTTCTCTGGCCTACCTTGACGATATTTTGATTTTCAGCCGTGACATAAAATCTCATATCGACCACATTAAACAAGTGTTTGGTCGCCTAAGAAAACATAAACTGAAGCTAAAAGCTAAGAAGTGTTCCTTCTTTCAATCTGAAACATCTTATCTTGGTTTTGTAATTAGTAAAGATGGAATTAAACCTGAGACGTCGAAGGTCGAGGTCATTCGAAAATTAAATCCACCGAAAACGGTAACAGAAGTGAGATCTTTTATGGGCATGACCTCATACTACCGTAGATTTATTCCTCGGTTCAGCGAAATTGCTCAACCACTCTTAGAACTGACAAAGAAATATGCAAGATTTCATTGGCGAGAAACACATCAAAAAGCCTTTCAAGAGTTGAAAGATCGTTTAACTCAAGTTGCTCATTTGTCATATCCAAATCCCAGAAAGCCTTACGTGCTTTACACTGATGCCAGTGGCCGCTGTGTCGGAGCGGTTTTGGCACAACCATGTGATGATGAAACAGGTCAACTACCTGGAGTACCCGATGAAAAACCCATTGTCTTCCTCTCTCATAAATTGGGTGAAACCCAACAGAAATGGTCGACATTTGAGAAAGAAGCTTTCGCTATCTCATACGCATTGGATAAATTCAATAACTACCTGCAGGGAGCAGAGTTTGTTATTAAAACAGACCACGCCCCCTTGCAGTACTTGTTGAAAAGTCCGCAAAACAATTCCAAAGTACAACGCTGGGCATTAAAGATAGCTAGCTACAATTGTAAGATTGAATATTTACCAGGTAGAAAGAATACATGTGCTGACCTACTCTCTCGTTTACCTGAAGGAATTGCAAACGCAGACCCCGGGTACGAGATGGATAATGTGGAAAATCAGAAAGCATTACAAATTGGAATTATAAATAGTAACAAATTTGATCCTCAAAGATATGTACATGTCATCACAGATGAACCTCAGGTTCCGCCCGAACCACAAGCAATTAATTACAAAGATTTGGACATGAAGGTAGAGCAACAGAAAGATGAAAAGATTGTTGAAATCATTAAGAAGTATCAAGGTAACAATACCCCTGCACACATTAGTAGTAGATACCTCATGATTAAGGGAGTATTATATTACATTAGTACAGTTGACGATAACCCACGGGTACGCTTGTGCATACCCGAACAATTACATGCAGATGTGTTGAAACAATACCATGACGAATTAGGTCACCTTGGCATAGACAAAGTGTACAATAACATCAGTAGAAAATATTATTGGAAAGATTTGTATAAACATATTTATAAACATGTAGAAAATTGTCTTGTGTGTCGAGCTCGTAACACCAGAGCTCACACTTTGCCATTGCAAGAGACTGACAGACCTCCATACCCCTTTGCTAAAATAGCATTGGATATGAGTGGTCCACACCCTGAAACTTTATCAGGAAATAAATACATTGTGACCTTCATAGATATTTATTCTGGCTGGCCTGAAGCGTTTCCAGTGCCTGATAAAAAGGCGGAAACAATTGCTAATTTGATAATAGATCAAATTTTTCCAAGATTTGGATGTCCTTTAGAAATATTAACAGACAATGGATCTGAAAATGTAAATGCAGTGATGAAATATTTAACTGATTATTTCAAGATACATCATGTGACCACTTCCTACTTCCATCCACAATCTAATGGTAAGGTGGAGAGGCTACATAGAACCCTGAATGACATCTTAGCAAAACTAGCTCGAGAAGAATTAGAAACTTGGGATTTATTCCTAAACCAAGCTATGGCAGCCATCAGGTTTAATGGTAGTGAATCCTCTGGATTCTCGCCATTTTACCTGGTGTATGGCAGAGATGTGGTTTTACCACTCGACAATATACTTAAACCTCGAGAAAAATATGTAGGGGAAGAACCTCATAAGATAGCCATTCAGGAACAACATAAAGCATTTCGGAAACAACAAGCTGCACAAAAGAAACGAGTATTAAAACAACAAAGATTACATGATATTACAGCAAAGGATATCACCTTTGAAGTAGGTGATCCTGTTTTATACTCCTCAGGAAAATCTAAAGGAAAATTAGAATCGAAATGGGACTACCCATTTCGAGTCATTGAAAGAACAGGTCCAGTGAGTTACAAGATACAAGATCAATTAACTCGCAGAATAATTAAATGTCATGGGGAAAGACTTAGTAAAGTGCCTCAAGAATGGGAGGTGCCTCAACCTGTCCAACCTGTTAGAGCGCGACGAATACAACGTTACGCTGCCCCATCAGAACAGTCGACTACTGAATACAGTAGCAGTAGTGACAGTAATGAAAGTGACGATATGCAAGGGATTCAAGAAAAACACCCCTTAACATCAATCATTAAGAATAAAAGACAAAGACGAGAACATTCTTCTTCAGAAGAAGATGGTGTTCCATTAGCAGAATTAAGACAACAAGTACAACAGGTACGAGATTACAAGAGACGAATGAAGGAGCTACAAGCTCCTTCCGCTGATCAACTGCCATCACGGTTCATTGCTGACGATCGAAATGATCGAGTAAATGATTCAACGATGGAAGTTGACCAATTGCAAATAACTGAAGAAAAAGGCCAAAGTAGTGAGCCTCAACCAAAACAATCAAGTAAAGATATAACTGAGATGATCTCTTGTATACAAGCTGTGTTACGAGATCATAATAAGATTAAAGAACCAGGTGAGAAATTAGAATTAGGAACAATTATGGTACCCTCTGCCTGGAGTACTAGTGATTAAATATTACCACAGGACTAATGATACCTAAAACGTAACACCTATGGTGCCACTCCTTAAGTTTGAGAGAGACGAGAGAAAGTGTAAATGAGTAACAAAATTGTATTGACTTATGATTTGTTTGGAACGAAACTATGAGTGAACTCTTGTCAGCCTCGCGAACTGACTAAGACTCTCTTGTAGTTGGATTAACTTTCTGACCTTTTACACCCGGGAAGTAAATCGTCAGAGTGACAGTAATTGAATCGCGTATTACTCATTGCACTAACTCTTGCTTCCTTTCTCATTGTAGGAGCAAGATGTTGCGTTGGATGTTATTAGTTGGTCTTTTGACTACGACTACAATAATAGATGGACATACTATTATTAGAAACAATGTGATTTTTAAGAAAGTAAAAGAAGTAAATATGGTAACTAGTGATTGGAGTACAATGTTTGTGTATGAGCTCCAACCTTTTATACAATATGTGCGCAAACTTGATCGAAGTATGAAATATACTGCTGGTTTGTATAATGCTACAACCATAGCTTTTCGACGAACTTTTGTCGAAGTAAATGGTGAAAACTCTACTCTTGCCGTTGCGATACAATCGATCATAACGGATATACACCAGGAGATCAGATACCTAAATAATCGTGTTAAACGAATAAAAGAGGATCTGAACGATTACCGCAGATTACATGGCCACACAATAAACTCGTCTCGGAAGAAACGAGGTTTGTTCAACTTTGTAGGTGAAGGATTGAGTTTTCTCTTTGGAACTGTATCCCAGTCAGATTTAGATGGGATAACAGAAAATTTAAGACGTGTCAGTACTAATCAAGCAATGATTCAACATATTCAGAAACAAAGTTTAACCTTCATTAAGATGAATCATGAAGCGATTCTGAAAAATAGAGAATTTATGTTAAATATGTCGCGCGAATTGATGTTATTTCAAGGTCGAGTAAATCAAGTAGTTCAGAATCATTCAGATCGAATATTATATCTTGAACATTTCACTCATGCTTATCATCAGCTTGAGTTTGTAATGAGTCGATTAGAATCAATGATAATAGCTGCAGAAACCACTCTGCGGGGATTACATGATCAAATGGATATCCTAGCCGATAGGAAGTTATCACCGAAAATAGTGGATCCTTCACTATTGACCTCGATATTAATGAGTATTAAAGTTCAATTAGATGATAAGTCCATGTTGCCACTAGATCTGACGACAGAATTATGGCAATATTATCATTTGCTTATGACGGCTGCCATTTATGATGACGATAAATTGGTGATCTTTATGAAGATCCCCTTACGTAATTCGAACTTGCAATTTGAAGTGTTCAAGGTGCAGGCTTTGCCTGTACCCTTTGTCAATGTAACTAAGAATGCGTCGCGAGTTGCAAACAAATTAGTAGCAATATATACTCTTGAATCTGACATACTAATTATTAATAAAGAAAGGACGAAGTATGTCCCAGAAATAGGACATGATCAATGTGTAGATAACAATAAGTTGTTTTGTCCTTTAGTAGGTGCCGTACGAACGATACATACAACGACAAGTTGTATGTTAGCTTTGTTTTTAAACATGAAATTAGAAATTCCGAACTTATGTCAAACGGAAGTTCGATTGAATATCGACCTCCCGTTCAGTACTAGAATCGATGAAGGAATGTGGTACATCACGACAGATGTCCCACTACGATTCTCAATTACATGTCCGAAACGAAGAAATCCGAAACCGAAACGGATTCTTCCGCCAATTGGAATTTTGGAATTAAAACCGTTATGTATGGCATCGAGCGGTCAATTAATGTTACCGAGTTATTTCCATAAAAGGGATAATTCTACTTTTCGGATAGTTACCAAGACAGTGTTACCAAATTTCTCGTTGTTACAACGACAGATGTGGAAACCTGTCATAGAGAGGGTGAACATATCGACGTTTACGATACCGAAAGGAATAGATCACTTGGATGACTTACCCATGGATGACTTAATTCATGAACTTGACTCGCTAAATTTACAAATGACGGACTCATTTGAAGTCCCTAAGTGGGCTTATGCACTCGCGACCGTTGCATTATTAATAGGATTATATCTGCTTTGGAAGTGCTATCGAGCCGATAGACACAAACAGATATACAAATGGTTAAGAAACCGTAAAAGTAAACCGACTTTTTCTGCTGTTGATGATAGTGAAATGTCTAATTTTGCATTTGCCGATGATGAAATCTATACTAGTATGGGACCTAGACCACAGCCTTCAGCTCCTGCTGATCCAACTGGAGCACAACAACAACAACCTCCTAAGAGTATTAGAGACATGATGAGAAAAGCTGTTCAAAACTTTAGACCTTCTCCTCAACCTAATAGGAAATCAATATATCCCCGTGTACAACATGACGTGGATTCTGCCAATGTCCACATAACTATGTTTGATATAGACAAAGAAACTGAAAAACAGTAGTTCACACACTGTGTGTTTTTGTTTCAGTGACCAGTGTACAAATGGCAGAATCTGATTCTAGTGTTGACAGTGGGCTCGATGATTTCCCTGATTACCAGAGTTATTATAATGATCATAACACTTTATATGATGATGAAACTTCAAGTACAGTTAGTACTGGAACTGACAGTAACAGTACTGTTTCACGAGAACTTTTTCAAGACACTAATTCATCTAGTATAAACGTAAATATAAATAGCAATTCATCTGATAATAGTGTATCTGTATTGGCATCAATGGAAGAATCACCATCACCTTCTATAGCATCTTCCGACCTTTTGTCGACCCCTCCAAGTAGTGTTCAAACTCCTACTGACTCCATTTTACTATCTACACCGGAACGACTTCAACGACTTCCACCTTATTCGCCTACGGATACAGTGGAAACGTTAGTCCTTCCTCCAAGATTACCTGTTAGAACCTATGATGCAATTATTCATCGGGACCCCGAGAGCCAAGATGGACTCGGTGGATTTGTTTATGATATAACAATGAGATCACATACTTCTTCCAGTATGACCACACCTACAAGTGATTCGTTGCCTAGTGATTCTACCACTGTTCTGGACACTGATGTTGCAGAGTCAGGTATCAGTGTGATACAAAATGAACTTGCACGAGCTGATCTTGGATTAGACGTACACACCCCTCCTTTAAGTGATGTAGAAGCAAGACAAATTGCTCCATTATCTACTAATATTGTCTCAGAACCTATAATCGATATTCGACCGAGGCCGTGGGAGTGGGCAAGGAGCGAGTTTTTCAGAACACCTCGCCCGTTGGCCTCTCCTCATGAATTTGATCGAGATATCATACGACCCAATACATATGAACAAGACTTTATGAAAGATACAGATCTCTTAGACATTGAGGATGTATTTGGATGTCAATATTTTGATATGGATTTGAATATAGTATATATAGAGGTTGAGCGAGAGTTGATATATTATTATGACAGCGCTGTTAATACTCATTTAACTTTTGCAAATAGGTCTAGATATTTAGTGATATACAATTGCCCTGATTTACAATATCCAAACATCAATGAGCAGGGTGAGGTAAGTGAACCTCTACGGTATTATAGTCACCGGGTGGCTACTACCAGTAGTGTCCATCATAGATTTCACATGCGAAGAAATGTAGCAGAGTTTACTCCCTTCTGTGCAAGATATCGTGACTTTAGTCGTCGCAGACGAGCACGATATCATTCAGATGGCCGACCAAGGAGTTTTCAACCCTTTGTTGTCTATCGTCAATACCACCCAGATTATATTGGACATTTCACAGGGTCAACGTTTGATTACCGAACAGGCCCAAATACTGTGTATCGGCATTATCAGTTGCCAACACAAAATGAAAACCTTCAGAGTGAAGATTGAGAAGTGTAAACTTTAATAAGCAACAACAAACAGAAAAGTCTACGTAGACTACTACATATATATAAGATTTTCATGAATCTGGTTTCCCAATTTATGTATAATCCTTCATTGGAAACCTGATCCATGACGATTATAACGGGTCGTCTGTGTTTGTCTTGTTTACTAGTGAAAAATTTCCCAAAGTTAGTAATTCTGCACTGCAGTGTAACAGTTTTTATAAAATCGGAGTTCCTGGAGTGTATTAGATAAGTTACACACAGGACTCCAGTATCAAGGCAAACAAATTTGAAAGTTGGTGGAAAGAGTGTTGATTGAGTGCACCAAGTTACAGACGAACCCAGGGGAGCGAATTATCAGTGTAAATTTTAGTGTATAAACATAATACTATTGGTAACATAGTGGTTTCTTTTAAATATAGTTATATTTTATTTTATATTTGATTAATTTTCTTGTTGGTATGGCTTCAGCAACTACTTTGGAATTCGAAGAATTCGCCGAAGAACAGGCCATGTACGATTTACATCAACGCGAAGCCTACCAACATGCTGTGACTCCTTGCCATACTTATGAGGAACGGGCAAGATTTGAAGAACATAAACGCGCAGGCTTTCATAAAGCAGCGGCTCCCTGTCATGGTCATTCTCTATATTTTCCAAAAGATTTATGGCGACGTCGCCGTTTAAGGTATATTCGTATTTGGAACACGAGACATTATAATCCTGCCAATGGCCAGACAGAGATAATGCAACACCAACTTGGGTATCGTTTTTATCTCTCTGAGGAAAGAAAAGTAATATTTCCCCATCTCTTGTATCTTCCAGAGTTTCCCACCGAAGGTGAACCCCATGACGTCACTGGTCCCGGTCCTGACGAGGTCATTCATTGTGTCACTGACCCCTGTTGGAATGGCCGATATTATGACCATGGGCGAAATCAATTGGATGCTGAACTGGACCTAATAGCCAATCCTGGCTTGGTCCGTCCATTCAGGAGTCATGAGGTCTTCCCTGGTAGTACATATCCCGCCAGTGAAGATGCTGATGATTCATATGGATTTTATCAGCACCAAATGCACCCTGCACGATTCTTTCCTCCTGGCAATGTACAGAAAACTTATGAATTGGAGAAACAGCAAAAGCAGTATCGGCTCCTTCGTGAAGCTTTAATCCGACACGAGGGAAGACGATTACAACGTTTTAGTTTACGCAGCCAAATTATTAAATATAATGAGACGCAGGAGGTACAAACTCATTATAAGGGTCTTGGGGACCCTTGCTGCATCTGCTTAGCAGAAATTTCAAAAACTTGGCAGGATTTATTTGAATGTGGCCAATGTAAACAACAAATCCACTACTCTTGTGGTATTGCATGGGCCAGATCAAAAGCCGGTGCTCTTGAGCCAGCTTCTTGCCCGCACTGCCGTACACCCATGAGGTGGGGTATCGGTAACGAGCCGAAGCTTCCAGTACCAGCTGAAATGGATCCATATCAGTTTTAAGTTGCGTATGACATGACAGAAGTTAAAAAGGCGACCTCTACAGCTGCGTGCCGTCGGGCCCTGTTGTCATCTTTAGACATTATTGTATAATATTTTTCTTGCGCAAACAACAAAAGTATCTCCGTAAAGTAAACGAAAAAGGTCAATCAAAATTATATAGTGACATTCTAGACGTGACTCCTAGTTTCGTCACTATCGACAACAGATTAAAAACTAACGAAGAACCGTTAACGGGGAAAGTAGAATTGTTCATACGGCACAGCTGTAGCATAGTGTAAAATAGTTTTTAAGGTTTGAAATTATTTCTTATTTTCCAGTTTTAGAGTATAGTCAGTCACATTTAATTTGATAATTTGGTTATTGCACTTGATATTTAATTGTTGTAGTTAGTTTCTTTTATCTTTATTACTTTCAGGAATTAAGAATGTAAGAATGTAATACCTTAGGAGAAAAGGTGATTCCTGTTGTCTGGTGGCGTTCCGATACTATTAGTCCGTAATAAATACTCCCTGTAGTGCATTTCTTCTCCCTAAAAACCGGTGGTGACTGATCCTGGTCATGGATTCCCGTCACTGTGTTGACCGTGATGCTGACAGCATCTTGGTCACCACGGGTGATTGGTCATCCTGTTTCCCTGGATCCGGTCAGCCGGTGATCCTGATGATCCTGGTCACTATCCTGATCACTATTGATAATTCAGGAATTCATCTGATCCAGACTCGAGCTCCGATAAAAGTTTACCGGACCTCGCGTCTTGGTTGGGAGGATTGTAACGAAATGCCCTCCCCGGAGCCCCTCCATGGAGCGCGTCGGGTTAACCTCCGTGGGGTGCGTCGGAGTCTTATGATTGCACTCGAGAATCTTGGTTCCCGAAGTGTTAATGTGTTAATCAGAGTGGCCAAGTCCTACTTGGTAATAATTCTCTGTTGTATAAACTTTAATAAGTAAACGCTGTTTTCAAGCCCAAGTTATGTAATTTTGTTCAATTCCTCGTATATTTGCATTGCATAATCACAGTGCAAACTGACCTACAGAAGTACTTTATGCACTTACTGTAAAAAGGTGTTTTTGACAGTATTTGCAATTATGATTGGCACATGAGCTAGTAAAAGCCTAACCTATAATAACCCCATCAGAATGCTTTTGACAGATTTTAGCATTGTATACTGACCCGACCTAACCTCAACACACCCAGTATCAGTTTCAGCTCTGAGAATTGTGCAATCTTGCACGTTCACAAGATGGCCGACCGGTTTTGCGGTTATACACCTATTAATTGCCAGCATCCTTTTAAATGCGAGAACGCATACTCTTAGCATAGGATACCCACCGGATGCCCTACTATTCCAGGATGGAAGTAAGGGGTTAAGAAATACCTCTCCGCCATCTTGGGGTATATGTGGTGTTTTGTGGTGTTTTATGACGTAAATTCTGCCGAGTAGACACGATTCAAGTCGTATTTAAGCCAACGGAATCACCCGAGACGGGACTTCTCTCTGGTCTTCCGTATATACAAGAAGTCACTCTCCTATTCTCGTGGAAGGACGCCGCCGAACGCTGCCAGGCCAGACAACATTTCCAGACACAGGACGCGATGAGAGCGATGCGATAATTTCGACTTAGTCTCATTTCGTATCTGATATTTTCAAACATTTACCAGAGAGAGAATTTGTTTCAAGTTTAACTTGTAGGAACTTTACTTAGGGTTTTAATAAAAGTGTAGAAAACTGTAAGTACATTTTATGTGTTTTTGAATTCACCCTTTCGCTGCGGCTGCAGTATCAAGAATTGTTGCAGACTCTACAGAACTGGTTGCCTCTTAAGACTGAACTTAAGACTGAACACTTAAATTGTCCTGTGGCCATTTTTGCCACGATTATAGTCTGAACGAAAAAACCACTAGACGAACATTTTTCCGGGGTACTTAACCCTGCTATGCCACACAACCCCTCCCCGCACACATTCCTCACCCAACACCACGACCATTCGTAAGCACAACTATGCATCTTAACTGGTGGAGTGCTGGAAGCCACAAAATGGACTTTACTAAAAAAGTACTGGTAATGGCCCTATCTATTATTCTCCACTGAAGATAGTTTCCTTTTGGACCTGGTATAATTTAGATATTGTGCACAACAAATTGGTCTGTTACACTTGATTGGATAGTGCCTTCAGGCACTATCCATTCAAGTGCAACAGAGCAATTTATGATGAACAAAATTTTGTAGCCAGGAAAGCTTGGCACTCTACCAGTTAACAAATAATACATGAAATTGATTCATATGTGTAAAATAGCATGCAACATAGAGTCTTATGAGACATATGAAAAACAATATAAATTTCTATGTATAGTATGTACATAGAAGCATGCGTGCAGATCTATTGATCTACCCCTATACGTTCTCTCTCTCTCTCTCTCTCTCTCTCTCTCTCTCTCTCTCTCTCTCTCTCTCTCACTCAGTATCGTCCTCGGTCTTTCAGATTTTTTGCTTCCACTCGGAAGTCTTGAACTATTTACATTTTAAAGCTTTACAGATTTACGCCTATTGTACATCCTATAAACAGTAGAAGCTTGGTTTGGCTGTAACTGGTCACTATTCATAATAAATCGAAATTTTTGGGTGTTATCGAAGAGTCCGAAATTAATATTTTGTAGTGTTGCTCTTTCGACGAGATCATCCCTAATGTCACAATAGAATGAGCAACTTATCAAAAAATGGTTTTCATCCTCCACAACATTTGCACCACACATTTTGCAAAGTCTATCTTCCAGTGGAGTTTTGGGTTTGCTGTACCTCCCAGTTTCTATCTCAAGTGGAAGAGTACCACACCGGAATGTGGCCAAAACACTGCGATGGTGCCTTTGAGTCACTGAAAGTGTGTAGATTTCACAGTCGTTTGTGTTTTTGAATTGGCGGTATGTCCACACAATTTGTTGCCATTTTCGTCTCCACGATCGTTCCAAATGTCGTCTTTCCATTTTTGTTTGTCGATAGCACTAAGATTCTGTATAACTGTTGTCATCGACATCTCTGCCTCAAGACTGTTGGTGGTGAGGATTGTTTTCACTTTCATGTCCCACGATCTACAGTTTTTCAGAGACCACTTGTGAACGGTTTTTACAATGCGATCGTCATGAAAGGAATCAATTCGTTTCCAAAACCTCACAATGTTTATTTTTTGTTGCCGCAGTCGTCCAACCCAGATCACGACGCGCAGCTGAATTTGGAGCGTTTTTGCTGAGTCCCAGGAAATATCGAGCTGCCCTGTTTTGGATCGTGTTGATTTTGCTGAATTCCACCAGTCCCCATATGGAACTGCCATAGAAAAGCACTGGTTCGACTAATGAAACATAGAGTTTTTCAAACACTCTGAGACTCATACCACCTGCATTAGAACACTTGTTAATGAGTGCAGCTAAAGCACGATTTGCTGATTTCGCCAATTCCGAAGTAGTGAATTTCATGTTCAGGTATTCGTTGAGACATAGGCCAAGATATTTATAACTTTGGGCATATTCAATCCCAATATCGCCACACGAGAACTGCTTGTTTGATCGTGTTTTGCTGGTGTTTCTGAAGTGTATTACTTTCGTTTTCTCTTTATTGATTGCGAGTCGCCATTTTTTGCATTGCACCACTCGTGTAATAAGAACAGTTGTCTTTGTAGATTGTCTTCTGATTCAGCCAGTAGGATAACATCGTCCGCATATAGTAAAATTCCAATCTTTCTCCCATCTATGTCTGTTCCGCAATTGGCTTTGTTTACATCTTCAGCTAGATCGTTGATGTATATTGAAAAAAGAGTTGGTGATAAATTGCAGCCTTGCTTAACTCCTTGATTCACTGAGAATGGATCTGTAAGCACACCATTGACACTAACCGCGCTTTTTACGTTGCTATACGGTGACATTATAGCATTGTAAATTTTACCAGACAGTTCCATTCTCCTTAATTTATACCAGAGACAGTCTCTGTTCACTTTGTCGAATGCTTTCTTTGCGCCCACGAAGCATGCAAAGGTGTCTTTGCGATTTAATTTTCGATTGTTAATGATGATATACAACACATACAGGTGGTCGGTACAACTTCCATCTTTCCTGAAACCATTTTGCTCATCACAAAGCAATTCATTATTCCCGAGCCAAGCAGATAATCTAGCGTTTATGACACTGGTGTAAACTTTACACAAAATTGATAGTAACGTGATGCCTTGGGTCGATAAGGGATCTCTGACGTCACATTTATCGCCTTTAAGTGTGGGTTTGATGATGCCAAATCTCCATTCGTCAGGTATTTGCCCCTTTTCGAAACAGTGTGATATTATGCGATAAACTAGATCCACACACTTGTCATTTTTAAGCACTTCGGGTGGGATATCATCAATGCCGACAGCTTTCCTATTTTTTAAATTTTTAATTGCAGTTAGAACCTCCTGGCGACTAATTTCTTCGTTGAGCAGTGATACATCAGGCTGTGAAATAGTATCACCTGAAAGAAGGTTTGGAGGGTTTCAGGTTTCTAATGTCATTTAGGTGTACATTGTCAAAACATGAAGTCTCCGAATCAGTAAAGAGTCCTTCATAACCATTTTTCCACTTATGTAGCACATCGTTGATGTTCGTAGAGACGTTTCCTTCATTGTCAATTATTTCCCATGGTTTAGTTTCTTTGTTCCCATTATTTTTTCCAAGTTTGTTTATTTTTTGCCAGAAATTATGGGCGTTGTTTCTTATATAGATTCCATCAAGCTCTTCTTGTTTCTGTTGTTGATATAGTCTCTTCAGATTCCTATTTAATTTGTCGAATTTACGACGCTCGGCACAAAACACAGATTTCAGATTTGCCTTTATTGTATTTTATTTACAGTCTATCCATTGTTTTTCTGCTTCCTTAACGACTCCCCATTGTTTTTCTAAGTCCGTGTTCCAGTAGGGTTTACGGAATGATTTTCCCCCATTTTTAGTCGCTGCGTTCTTTGTACAAGGTTTCCACTCGAATTGTTTTTTTCCATTTCGGATTTAATCAGTTCTTGAAAACATCTGTAGGCTTCATTAAAGCTGTTATGTTCACGTATCTCATTCTCAATTTTGTTGATAGTGTTAATTAAGGCGTCGATAATTTCTCGATTATTTAAAAAAGGTATCCGGAATACAGTTGAGTTTGTATAGTCTTTTCGAGCTTTTAGCTTGCGTATTGTTTGCTGATTTGTCACTAATAAGAGTGTTTGTTTTTAGCTCCCACTGAATTATCGAATGGCCAGGTATTGTTTTCCCAACCGTTGATTCAATGTCACTTAAGATGCTTGTCATTCTCTCCACGCGCATATTTTCACACTTCCTAAGAGATTCGTGAGGCACAATGGCGTAATCGACGACAGCTAAACCCCTATGTGAGGCACTGGTGTAATCATTTGACGATCCCAATCTACCATTCAGCATACACATCGAGGTGTTAACAAGGAAGATAATTAACAGGTCACCACTGCAGTTAGTCACTTCGTCTAATATTTCTCTCGGAGGTATACTGTCAATTCCATCTATGAAGTCTTGCAACATTCCACACCTTGAGTTAAAGTCACCGCAAATTTGTATAATTCCTTCATTTTGATACTGATACACGTGGTCTTTAGTTTATCAAAGTCTTCATCGGGATCACAAGATCGAGTAGAATTAACTGGCGGGAGATAGCATACACAGAAACATATATTCTCTTCTTGTTGTTTGGATTCCAACTTAACCCACAGTATACCTTCTGTTTCTTTGTTCAGAACGGAGACTTTGTAAATGTCTAAAATACAATTTTTCACAAAACAACCTACACCACCCGATCCGCGACGAGCATTTTCGTTGATAGTCATTCTGTTGTTTCCAAACCTCTTATATCCCCGAATGTATGGCTCCTCATTGTCTCGCAAGAATGTCTTCGCAACACCCAAAACATCACAGTGTAATTTTGGGATAAGGTGTATTTTAAACTCTTCACTTTCTGTATTTCTTATTGACCACCCGTCACAGTTCCAAAAACCGAACTTCAAGTTTACCTATCTTCGTAGAACGTTTTGTTGTTGGTGATTTCTTTTTACTATTCGATTACCAACCACTTTATAACTCTCGGTCTTTCCAATTTCTTTTAAGATTGTTCGTAAGTTATTTTGTTGAGATCGTACCTCCGGAGGTAAATCATTTTTAACCCTTTACCTAACGTAACGGCCAAAACCGGCCAGCGCTATTCTCAAAAATCGCCTATTAATTTTAATTATTTTTTTTATTTTTTGAGACAAAAAATGAAAAAAATTAGTTATTCAAGAATTATTTTGCAAGTGTCGTCTGCTTTTCATGTTAGGTGAAGGGTTAATGAACACCTTTTCAAACTGTTTGTTCTTCTTTAATTTGTTTTTATTTTTCAAAACCAATCTCTTTTGGTCACTATTCGTCACACTTGTGATAATTACTCCAGGCTTGTTTCTGAAACACTGTTTTCGCTCAGCTTTAGTTTAAACAGTATTTATTTCAAAAGAATTTCCATGGTAATACATAGCTAACATTATCATTGGGTGTGGATTCGACAGTAAGCTGTTAGCTTATCTGTGGTCGTTTCCATTCATAGTAATTTTAACCCTATACCTAACATGAAAAGCAGACGACACTTGCAAAAAGAATTCTTGAATAACTAATTTTTTTCATTTTTTGTCTCAAAAACCTAGGTTATGACCCCTCGTTGGAACGAGCTCGACGAGCTCGTTCCAACGAGGGGTCATAACCTATGTTTTTGAGACAAAAAATGAAAAAATAATGAAAATTAATTGGCGATTTTTGAGAATAGCGCTGGCCGGTTTTGGCCGTTACGTTAGGTAAAGGGTTAACAGGTAGCAAACGAGAAGACAGTGAGACCAATTCCTTCTATCAAGAATGTGTACAATAAGATAACTGTTGACACAAATAATTCGCTAATAAAGAAAAATAGAAAATACTATAAAAAGATACAAATTGGTTAGGTTTCCCTAACTGATATAGAGTAAGAAGATAGAAGTACAGTTCTTAGGAAGAGAAAGAGTAAGGAGCCCCTAGTCCGAACCGAACCACCTCCATGTTTGTACCTTGATACTGTAACAAGCTAATTCTAAATTTGAACGTTGTTGGACTATCATAAGAACATATACTCTAGTATATGTTAAGGCACAGTTGGAAGATAGGAAGAAATCTCCACCAGTCAACAGTGGCCTCCGCCCGGTCACGGTGATGTGGTATAGGTGCGATGTGTCCTAGCACCAAGACATTAGGAATGAACACCAGGTGGAACGCACGGCAATTATGAGGCAAAGCAGAGGACGGGTGTTGGGTTGCATAATGCGTGTATGAATATGCATTCAATCTGTATTATTATTCTTTTCCAGAAATATATTCATAGGGTTATAATAGTAGCACCACACTAGCTATTCACTATGATCTGATCGCTCAGCTTTGGTTACAGTAACATTGTTTAGTTTGAGCCCATCTCGAATCAAACTGTTAACCTTATTCAGTACACCCTTGTTGTTGTTTTGCTCGTTCTGTGAGGCTGGGATACCCTTGATCACTAAATTATTCCTTCTGTATTCATATTTTTCACTAGTTGTACTTGTCATTATGTGATTGTTGTCTAACTCTTGTACTCTATCTGCCAACATAGTTGCTGCAGCACTCACAGAGGAAAGTTCTTTGTCCATTTCATTTCTGACTTTTTTAATTTCATTATCAATTTTCTGCTCAATGATCTGAGAGATTTCTTGGGAAACATTTTTCTGCAATTTGTCAAATTGTTCTTTGAAATCCTTTCCCATCTTTTGAACTGTTGAGGATAAATTACATACCACACTACTAAGTTTCTGGATCTCTAACATCACACAAACACTGTTTTGAACATCATCACCCGTGTTATCGTTTAAGTTCCTTTGTTTTTATATTCGCCATCCTCATTGCCAGAAGAATGAATTCTCTTTCTTCCTTCTTTGCTTGTATTATTTCCAGTACAAAAACTAGGTGTAATGGCCGTCATTGTCTTTTCTTGTTCTCTGTTATTTTGCTCGACACATTCAGTGGAAACAATATTAGCAGACAACATGACTTCCTTCACAAAGTCATTTGCACATGCAGCATTCAATGGCTGTTCAGACTGATTTAAAGGCACTATCGAATCTCCGTCTGATACACTAGAGCTCTCCAACACCCTGTGGTTATTCGTGGAATCCATTCCGTCCATAACTAAATTCTAACGAAATTTATAGTCTTTTTGTAAATACCTCAGTCCAATGTTACGAAAGTGTCTACACCACAGTAAAGCACCACGTATCATCGTATCACTATTAAAGTTCCAATAACGTATCCAATGTATCCAATACTGTATAATCCAGCACTGTATCGTACCGCTTCACCACGCACAGGAGCTCAAGAAAATCACGTCTGCTCTGTCCAAACACACTTTTCAATTCAGTTGTGTAGAATCAGAAGACAGTGATACTATGGTAGAAAAAAGGTATCGATAACAGTATGAAAAATTACAGTAACAGTGTACTGATTGCCATGTAAAGCAACATGTTGATTACAGTATACTTTATAATAACGAACAACAATTTTAAATTTATTTGAAAAGTTGATTTTCTTAGAAACGACAGAACACCAATCGTGTCGTATTATAAAATAGATCTCTAGCAGATGCTATCTTAATATTCTGGAACATTTCGTTATTGATATCATTACAATTGAGTAGGAGTGGTGCGATTGTAACGACAAAGGCGACGGTAAATCGTGATATTTAGAAAGGACAAAAAGAAACTGACTAAAAGGTTATTATTTAATGTTCCTTTTTCGTTGATCACCGTTTACTGAATCCAAAGTTTCTCGTAGCACTGTAACTTTTTAAAAAACCGAAAATAAAAGAACATAAAGTGTTTAAAGTTCAATTCCATTAATGTTTAGCGGTTATTTCTGTAATTGTTATAATTTTCTTTTGAGGTAGGAATAGAAGTTTAAGTGCGTTAGTCGACAAGAAAAAAAAAACATTTAACCGATACGTACAGATTATCATGATAATGTGCATGTCCTGCGATGTGTATCAGATTAGAGGTGTTGTCCAGAATAGGATCTCAACGAGTCGGCTTTTTGTACACCACTGAGAAACTGATGCAAATCACAGGACATGCACGCCGTCATGATAATCTGTACGGATCGGTAAAATGGGGGGGGGGGTTCTTGTAGACTTACGCACGTTCACTTTCATTGCTACCTCAAAAGAAAACTAGTAACCATTTGTTTAACAATTCTGCCACCTAAACAGATTATTTATTATTATTATTTATTGATGTTTAAGGTCACATATTTATGCACAATGGCTAATCATGACCGTGACAGTTTTACGGGTGGAGGAAGCCGGAGTACCCGGAGAGAACCACCGAGCAACGACGAGCAGCTGCCAGCTCCCCAACATCGTAACTCCGCACTGCAGCACAGGCAGGGTTAGATTGGTTGAAGACATGCGTACCATCGACGTGCAGTACGCCTTAGTACACGGCGTCATCGTTCCCCCACCTAAAAATTAAATCTGAAATTATTAATACAGTTTGGAGTTTGGGGACATAATGTTGGGCGAGAAATTGTTTTAATTTTTTTTTTATGGAACTATATTGTTGTGCACTCGAACAATGAGGAACGCTGTCAACGCAATTTTCAAAGTTGTGTTGTCAAATTATTCACTCTCAGTGTCACTTTCTATGATGATATGCTTGAATGTAGGAGTGTGTAATATTGAATTGTGCAGTTTATCTTTATTGTGTCTGTGTGTGTGGGGGGGGGGGGGGGCATTGCTATTAATAGTTCTGTCGCTAACTGTAAGGAATTTTGTTTTGTGAGCGAGCAGCTGAGGCGATCAGTGAAACATACACAGAATGTATTCACGCGCCTGTAATGATAGCCCGTCGCGTTCCCGGAAACGAGTCGTCTTTTTGATACGGAATCAGAATGAGTGATCTATATGATAAGGAAACGGAACACATTATGTGATACGCGCGTGGTTTCTCGTGGTTTTTAGGCCAAAATCTATATGATTGTTAAATAAAATACACTAAAAAATGCTCATTATTAAGAAACATACACGACTGCATTGACTCCCATCGCAAGTGAGAAAACTGTTAAGGGTCTTGTCAAGTTAGTCTTTCTCTTTCACCTGCACGTCCGTTTATCTGTTTGCCTTGTACATCTCGCAACTATTCCCGTCTGTAGGCCCAAAACGCGGTATACAACTTGAAGCCCTGCTACCCTGGAGAGAATGACTCGTTGTCACTGATGTCGCGTGTCCGTTAACCCTTTCGATCCGATGGCTCGTTTCTCCGGCCCTGGTGTATGATAATATCATTAAGTATATTGGATGCTAAGTGAATGTGTGGGGGGTGACCGATCAGTATTTTCAACCTGCTGCCTCAAGGCTGAAAGAATGGATTAGTCTACCACGAAATAATGATTATCGACTCTTCCAATCGTTGCCATTGAACTGACATGGAAGATATCATCAGGATCGAAAGGTTTAAAGGTTGTCTGGGCGTATGGTCATATTCGGCACAAATATTGTTCTTACAGGACAATAGGCGAATTGTTATGATGTTCTGTGCGTTGTGGCGTTCGGATATTAATATATTAATTTGAGTAATTTTTAGAAAATGTTCAGAGAGACCTTTAATATTTCATTTGATTAATTGCTGGAGAGATATCCCTACGATCTTTCGTCCAATTAATAAGATGACAGTGCTGTAACTGTGTTATAAATTATATTCAACTTTCGACACACAAACATATGTAGAGGCCCACATCATACCTACACAGCGATCATGTGAGGACAAGGCATATAGAACTCCCGACAATGAAGTTTTGGTGGTATAATAGCGATGGTCGACGTATGCGTGTCTTTTCGTATTTTTGTAAGTCACAGGTGATGGAGGTCCACTGATGCCGTTTGTCTTTGTGTTTGTGTTAGTATGTTTGTAAGTTCGCGCTGCGATCGTCTGCTTGTTGGTTTGCATATTTGTATATCCCGGTGTAACAGGAATGGAAGTCCGTTGGAAAATTAGTCCCTCTGGACTATTATTCCGCGAAATTATAGTCCTAGGTCTAAAATTTCTAGGAATAGTAGTCCGGCGGACTACTATTCCTAGAAATGTTAGACCTTGGACTATAATTCCGCGCAATAATACTCCAGAGGGAGTAACGTTCCTACGGACTTCCATTCCTTTTACACCGGCACACTTTGTGGATTATTTAAAAAGGTGTCCGGAATACAGTCACAGTTGGCATGTTTTGCCAACAAGGTGGGCCTACATTTGATTGATTATTAGAAAACGACGTGAAAGTTATATATATAGCTTTGCAACATATTTTGTATTTACCGATCAATAACTCGATTGGTAAGGTCATTGCTTCAATAATTTGAAGTTTGCATCTCATGACATGCAAGTACTATTCTTAGCAATCCATCCTTAAATACTACAAGTGGAGTCTAAAACCCCGTCAAGTACTCGTAATCAATATTAACCCTTTATCCACCGTAACGTCCAAAACCGACCAGCGCGATTCTAAAAAAATCGCCAATTAATTTTCATTATTTTTTCATTTTTTGTCTCAAAAACATAGGTTATGACCCCTCGTTGGAACGAGCTCAACGAGCTCGTTCCAATGAGGGGTCATAACCTATGTTCTTGAGACAAAAAATGAAAAAAAATAGTTATTCAAGAATTTTATTTGCAAGTGTCGTCTGCTTTTCGTGTTAGGTGAAGAGTTAATAGAATAACAAACTACTGACTGATGTCGTAAATATCTCCCTTTGTAAGTCACAGGTGATGGAGGCCCATTAATAGAGTAATAGACTACTGACTGATGTCGTAAGTATGCTTGTGTGTGTATTTGTTACACTATTGTGGTACACATATGTGCCCATGAGATATCTCAACAACCTTGGAAGTTACATTGTCCATATGCACCTCAACAATTGACCCTATGCGTTTTGGAGAATGTCTTTTTACGAAACAAAAGGGCTACAGGGAAGTGTTCGAGACTCCAGTCAAATTTTATAAGGAATTCGACACCGTCGTGGCCTGAAACCAGTCTAGCCCTTAAATAGTTAATAATTCGCACCAACTGAAATATTCACCAACCGATTCTATAGAAAATATATCGTAATCATTCAGTTTCTTCGAGTGAACTGAAATATGCTAACCGATTCAATAGAAAATATACAGTAAACACTCGGTTCCATTCATCCAACTGAAATATCCACCAACCCATGCAATAGAAAATATACTGTAATCATTCAGTTCCATTCATTCAACTGAAATATCTGGTTTACCCCCCATTAGTCAGACACCCAATTGTCATACACCACAGCTGTCAGACAGTTAATTAGGAATTAGCTGAAGTTAAAATAGATGATTACCTATTGTTATAAATGGAACAACCCAGATGTATACAATCCGAATAAAATTTAGTTTCAACATTTTGTTTGGTACATATATTGTGTAATAACACTGATAACTTTGATCTAAAATTTGAAAATTTTTTTTTTTTTCCAAACAGTTTGCTGTTGTTTTTTTCATTTTCTTGGAAAATTGATGTTTGACTATTTATTGATAACTAATCAAAATTAAAGAATCACACATAAGTTTTGTAAAAACAGAAATCTCTTTGAAATAATTTTCTTTTTCAAATGTTTTGCTGTTGTTTACATTGTAACAACGATGCATGTCTATATATAGTTGAATGCACCCAACAATAGGCATAACCATTCACTCATTCAACAATAGGCATCAAAATGGCATGTTTGCAGTGAGTAGAATACATAACTTATAATAATAATGCTGTACGGAAGACCTGTATCCACTGGAGATGTATATCAAAGAACTGTTTTGTACATTCTTTTTGTCCTCGTAATATTGTACTTTTGTTTATGATGTGTACCTCACATTTTTCATTTTGTTAATATTTGTTTCATTTTTGTTTTATAAAACATGGTTTTCTATTTATTTACGTTAAAAATGAGTTATCATGAAATATAAATTTTTATTTATTTACTATAAAACAAGTCTAAATATTTTCTTTATTGTTCTTCAGATTTTTCATTTTATTGTTTTTTCTGTTTATTTAACAAAAAAAACTATTTGTATGATTATTCATGTCTAGAAATCTTTTCTTGTTGTATTTCATATTTTTCTTTTTATTGTGATTTATTTCTTATTTATTTTCTTTGTTTCCTACAATATGATTTTCTGTTTAATTATCACAAAAAACTATTTATGTGTGCGATTATTCATGTTATTGTCACATATTTCATAATTTTATTGTCATTTATTTTCCATTTATTTTCTGTTTATTTCTAAAACACACTGGTGAAGAAATAAATCGCTAAAAGTTAATTAATTGTTTCTTTTCTGCCTGACTTATTGGAATATCCCACTTTATTCTAAAGGTTACAAGTAAGTGATTAGCTGTTCAAACAACCCAATAATCTGTGATTATAAACTGTCTGACAACTGGGGTGTCTGACTAATGGGGGGAAACAGCCGATTCAATAGAACCAGCCGATGCAATAGAAAATATTCCGTAATCAAACAGTTCCTTTGATTCAACTGAAATATGCCAACCGATTTAATAGAAAACATACCGTAAACATTAAGTTTCTATCATTCAACTGAAATATTCACCAAATAGAAAATATATCGAAAACATTCAGTTCAGTGTTCAGGCCGGCATGTGCCAAATGCACATTTTTAAAAAAATCGGGCACATAAATGCGAGTGTTTGGCACAAAAATTTGGCATATCTATTCAAAATCAGGAACCTGGTATTTGCCCGCATTATTAATTATTACAAAAATGTAATCTCGTTCAACCGTGCACGCAATGACCAGTCACACTCCAGTTGTCCTTGCCGGTGACCTTGGATTAAGAAGTCTTGTCTAGTGGAAATGCATCTTTGTTTCTTCAACGAACGAACAATAAACCAGATTATCAATTATCTTTAATTGTTGGTGGTATTTTCCCCATTGACCCAAATCAAAGATTAGCACAGTAATAAAATGACAAAGGATTCAGTTCACATGTCAATTAGTAACTGTGTAGACCATATATGTTTCACGATACTTTATTTCTTTATGTTCCGTTTTATATAAATTTGAATTTATAAAATTGCATGCTTTTGATATTTCTTGAATAAAATATGAAAATAAGTTTTTATACAGGACGGCCGCCGTGGACTGGTCGTAATCTACGCGTGGGCAATGATATTCACGTACGCGTTCAAAACAGAGCTCATTGAGCTCTGTCAAACAAAACTGAATTGGTTAAATTCCTAAATGCATTTATAATATGGGATGGTTTTGTTGCTTGAAATTTTCGTACTTTGACATCAGCGTGCAGCGGGTTAATGAAGCACCAGGTTGTACCCAGGTTGTACCCCGGTGCTTCATTAATTAAATGTTTGATGATTATTCCTATAATTACTGTTTGGCATCTAATAGTCTACACTCAACTGCATAATAATTACAAACACTATTTAGCGAACTAGCTGGTCGTGTCCATAGAACAGCCGTTTTATTTATTTGTACAATTTTGCATGATTCAATGTGTATGAGTATTTACAACATTTTCAATGGTATACGATCATTAAAATATCATGAAACAATTGCTGAATCCGTGATTTGTCTTCTGACGGATAACCAATACACCCACATTCCCGCACCAAAACCACAGATAAAACATCACCCATTAGAGTTTAAAAAACTCTGGAAAGCGTAAAATGCCACGTGTATATATTCAAGAGTATGTTTATCCCCGTTCACCGATTTCCCGTGTGATGCATTTAAAAATGTTACAATATTTTTTTGAAAATTTCTGAGATGATGACTGTTCTGAACAACAGTTGAGGCTAGAATGACAATTCGGACTTCCACGTGATCACGGATCACTGCATGAGCAACACCTCTGTGTCTATTGGTCGTCCTGACCAATGCTCCACCTTCTGTTCTGCTATGTACCGTTAAGACAATTTTTTCCCGCTAATTCTCCGAAAACCCGGGAAAAATATCATTGTTGCGTCCGTGGAAATATTGCCTACCCCTGGAAAATGACGAATCCACGGCAGCTGCCTGTAGTTTTTCCACATAAAATCTCATTTGGCACAAAAAATTCTCAGTCCTGGCACATTAAAATATGGAGCCAGCGTGAACACTGATTCAGTTCCTTTGATTCAACTGAAATATTCCAACCGATTCAATAGAAAATATACTGTAAACATTCAGTTCCTTTGATTTAACTGAAATATTCACCAACCGATTCAATAGAAAATATACTGTAAACATTCAGTTCCTTTGATTTAACTGAAATATTCACCAACCGATTCAATAGAAAATATACCGTAAACATTGAGTTCCTTTGATTTAACTGAAATATTCACCAACCGATTAAATAGAAAATATACTGTGAACTTTCTGTTCCTTTGATTCAACTGAAATATGTAAACCTATTCAATAGAAAATATACGATAAACATTCAGTTCCTTTGATTCAGCTTAAAAATTCAACAACTGATTCATTAGAAAATATACCGTAAACACTCAGTTCATTTGATTCAACTCAAGAACTTTTTCTCAATTATAAATTGATTTGACCGAGTCTTTAATGACAACACTAATATCATCATACATGTTTGTGTATTACACAATTCGGAATGATGACTCCTCACTGCTGTGGTAATTGCGATTACGTCGAATAGTTTCACTAATTCTGTTGATATCTTGATGTTTAAAAAATGTATTAAATACTTGTTTATCGGAATGTCTATCACTGTAGCACGAAATAATCTGTGTATCTGTGTGAGTAAATGGACGACACATTGAATTAAAATCTGCGCCCAAACTCCGCGAAATAGGAGTAAATAAAAAGTACACAACTGCGTCGAATTCTTAACAGAATTAGACTGGTGCGCCGAGAGCTTGGGTTATTTGATAACTGTGTTTAATGTCTGACTTATATATTTATTGGTGCTTATAGTCATATCAGCAGGTAAGTCTATATCGTGGCGAGAAAACGGTAGCAATTACACATGTAAATTATGACGATAAAAATTTAATAAAAATACGAAATAATTTCAATAGAGATGTCAAAGACAGGAGTGGTTTGAACAGTAATAAGTAATGATACAAGAAAACTGAATAACTTATAAATCACTCTGAGCTTTTGAGACTTAAAGAGTCTAGTTTA
This sequence comes from Pictodentalium vernedei, assembly GCA_031216915.1. Lineage (NCBI taxonomy): Eukaryota > Metazoa > Mollusca > Scaphopoda > Dentaliida > Dentaliidae > Pictodentalium > Pictodentalium vernedei. The sequence goes on from CM062293.1 coordinate 529,220,399, forward strand.
AACGAATGAAAACAGTTTTAACATTCATAACAAATGTTGATTAAGAAATGAAAGGATTTTATGCACTTGAGTTGGAGATTCTTCTTGTAATTCATGAGCACCAGGGAGGCCGGATGTGGCGGGGGCTGGGATCAACAAGTCTAGTTGGGGTTTGACTCCCATGTACAGTACGTGGAGAGTGTATTATCACTCAATCACCTGTGGAGTGGAGATTCCACCCAAGCAAATGTGTTGCAAAGCATAACAAGCACAAGCAAAGTTCCAGCCAATGGACCTCCGGGTTAAACCCGGAGGTCCATTGGCTGGAACGTTTCTTGTGTTTTTTGTCCATATATACAGAATTTTAAAGGAATACTTTGGGTGATACCTCCACTCCACGGGTGATTTAGTTACAATCCACTCTCCACGTACTGTAATCAGCGCCGAAGAATACCAGACAATGGAATTAACGAGCTGACTTGGGAGTTTTTCGTTTTCGGTTATCGCATGGCCATGCATACAAGAAGACGAACAGGAAAACATTGCTCATCGTTGTACCTTCGCTGGAATCTGATTTATCGAGAGTCAAACTGTGAAACTGTCCAACACAAACCATTTTTCCGATGTTTTCAACAAATATATTCAGGGCGACGCAAATGCAAAACATATCCAGATGCTCAAATTGGAGAGACTCATTCCATTTATTTTGGGATGGTTTAGGTCAAATTTGACCGTGTTCGTACTTACATACATCTGTTTATAAAGAATGTTTTGTATTTTACACTTATTGTTTTTCTCTTCATTATTTGTGTTGATTCCATGTTTATCAATGGTTCAGTACAACAGAGCATGCTGCTCTGAACCGAATCCACATCTCTCATCCCGCTCCCCTACATACATTAACTTTTTGTTGCTTTACTACATGTACTAAGCATCAACATCAACACTGGAGTTGAGTGAAACATAAGGGGGGGGGGGGGGGTAGGAGAGGCGATGTCGCTCTTGAATATCCTTTAGTATTTTTCGACTTTTTGTCAAAGTCTCCCCACGACCGCGCCCGTATAATCCCACACTAACCGGAAAATACCAATGCATTTTATAGTCCACTGGGTGAGCGTTATTTTGCCCGTGAGAGGGTAGCAATACCCTGAATTTTTTTTTTTTACATATTATCGTTACATGGAGCTCATCCACTGGAAGAGGAATCGTCACCTACCGCGTAGCATGTCCCAAGTCAATACCGTGCCAAGTAAGATACATTTTTTTTTTTTTTTGCATATAAAGTTCTAGTATAAGGCCTGCGATTCGTCTAAAACGGAAAATGAGTTCCGCACCGATTCAAAAAAAATAATTTCTACTGTATTATAATTTCTGCCTCAAGACATAATATTTAAAATCTGACTGGCACACACCTTTCACAATGATACAGAAGAAGACTGTGCTTTCCTTCATTCTCTTTCATATCATTTTATATTGTATTTGTTCAAGTATGACAATTTGTTTTATTTGATTTTAATTTATTTATTTTATTTTATTTATTTTTTATTTTATTTCATTTCATTTATTATTTTATATTTTGTATTGTTTTATTATTTATTTCATTTTATTTTATTTTATTTTTTATTTTTAGTTTATGTTTTCACTTTATTTAGGGCTTAATCCCGGAAACGGGAATCCCCTGTTCCTCATTTCGAACGCCAGTCGCGATACCCCAAAATCTACAGCACTGAATCGGGAACCAAGTTTAGCACTGTGTTGAACTGAAGTCTTCGGAATTGAAAAACTGCCCCAAAGTAACTTTATAAGATTTCGTCGTTAACCCTTTCAAACATAAGTGTGGTTCTGCATTTATTACACACCCAGCACTGGAAAAGAATTCACTACAATTAATCGCTAATTGAATTAAATAGTCGACGATTTGAACGGTTGAAAGGATTTTACTGAGAAATGGGCAACTTTGTCAGAGAACCACTCTTGAGTCTTCGACCTTGCCAACTGTACAATCGCTGTTGATTCATTTTATTCTCCACAAAATGTCGGGCCGAACACTCAAAAGATTGTGTTCAACATCAGACATCAGAAATTATGAGCTCTGAAAGGTGTTTTGAGTAGTGTATGTGCAGGCATCATTATATCTGGAGGATGAAAAACGTACAAGAATTTTAATTTAAATACGATGCGAATTGGTCGCTCTGTTTAAATTTCGTCCTTAAAAAACTGAAGCTAAGGTAAAACTCGGGTTGACTGTGCATTAGGCTGTCGTCATTTCTGCTCTACACAGTAATCAAATTATACGCAGGACGAGAAAAGACATTTTTGTGCAATAATTAGTCTTCCGGTGCATCCATTAGATCGTTTAGAGAAACTGAGGCAGTTTGTGATTCCACTCTGGGTGAACTCAGCATGCTTGGTAAGTTAGCACTTTATTTTTCAACATTATAAAGTTTCTTTTTCTGACTTGAAATTTAGTTTTCTTTTTGTTTTACCTCAAGTCTTTATAACCTTGTTTTTAAATGGACTGCACTTACGATAAAGGCTTTGGGTACTACATACAAAGCGAGACACAAATTGTACGATAACTGCAAGAAAATGTCATTTCTCTTATCTCCACAAGTTTATACACCTTTACAACCTCCTCTCCCCTACCCATCACCAACCAGACAGTATTTTCTCAAAAGCTCTCGAAATGAGAATCCAAAAGTCTTTGTTAGAGGCTGAAAGAGAATTCCCCAGTAAGCTCTAACTTACTTTTGTTGATAATATTTTTTAAAGATTTATTAGTATTTTCATTATTTTGTACAGCTATACTTCACCAATTTCTTATCTGAACGGTTCTATCAACATTTCTGTCTCGGTATCTGGTTCAAAACAAAAATAATTCTTTTTGCGTCTGGTCCTATACCTTGTCAACCTTAAATTCGGAATTATTTTGAATTTGCATTGAGCAAGTTGTTTTAAAGAGGACTGATAGAATATGGCTAATGATAGGCTTTTGGGGGATGGGGGCTGACCAATCAAACCACCCTGAATTTTGGTTTCAAAATCAAAATGCAGGTCCTTACCTGGAATTTGCCCTGGTAGCCCATGGAAATTCTCTGCCCACTGCCCTGATATTGCCAAAATTAAAAACATGCCCCTCCATCTGAACACTTTGTTCAGAAAATACCAATCCCTTGCCATGAAAACTTAAAATTCAGCTGGTTGTTGGTGGAGGAAAGTGCTGAACACCCCCCCCCCCCCCCCCCCACTCCCATACATGTGGCATTTGATTTAAGTTTTGATGCCGAGAGTTAAAGCAAAATAATATGCTTGTACAAAACAGAAATACTAGCAAAAATTCTCATCTCAATTCATTCATTTAAAAATACACACAAATCTATGTTTGGTAAATATTGTCATAATGTCTATGTTTTAAAATTAAATATTCTAATAATTATTTTTCATGGAAATCATCTCATAAAATTGACAATATGTTGGATGGGACCACATGTTATTACCACTCCTCCAGTCTTCAAGACTATCCAGTAGTGGGTAGTTAGGTGGTAACATTTTTTTCCCAGCACAATGTAAAGAAAGTCATATTTCAGCATAACTACATAGGCATCCCCCGCCATGAAAAAGACCCCCCCCCCCACCCCCGCCACCAAAAAAACAAACAAAAAACCATGGCCCCCAACCCTCATAAACACGCAAAAAAATCATTGGTTCCACAAATTGAAACTACTGTACAATAATGGGTTAATGCAACACGATGGTCACGATTGGTCAGTGATTAGGAACTGGCCTTGGGTCTAGGTGTGAGATGGTATCTCGGACTTCACGTTGTGGTTATTTTTGATAACCCAAGTATGATCAGACAAGTAAAGGCTGCATGCATAGACTAAAAAAATAGACAGAATGTTATTTTAAATGTTTAACTATAACCTAAAGAAAATACTTGACTAAAACTCAAGAAAGGTGTCCAATAATAAACAATGTTGTGGTCAAGATACATTTCAAGAAAATCTTATAAGTAATATCAACTCCAAGTTGCACCAAATAATGCCTGTGTGATTCAAGGTTCAACTCTCAGTATAGTATTATTGTTTACATAACAATAATACACATCACTGTACATTACAACTAAACCTAATAATTCATTATAGATTTCTCCAAACTGAATTCATAGATTTCATTTCTACATATGAAATACAGTGATAAAATTGTCATTAATTTTCTGAAACACATTTAACCCCTCAGCTGACAGGTAGCACACACTTCGTTACACTCCTGAGATTTTCTTAAACCAGTCTTTTCATTCTTCCACATTATGTTCTTTCTTCAACTACTGTGACTGTGGGGCGGGGGTGGGAACCCAGCAAAGCCTACTAGTAAGGATGGAATTGGCGACAGTTAATCAGTAACTGCATGTACTAGTTGTAAGACATCTGCATGCACTGTCGGAGTGTCGCAGTCGGTCTTTTCGCTTCGTGGTAACCATTTTTCAAGATTGATTTAGTCCTGCTTCCTGAGAACTACTTCAGCTTAACATGCTCTTCAAAGTATGTTTGTGTTGGAAAACGTGCTGCTTCATTGCCGAAGTGTGAATCGAATAGGATTACACAGTAAGTCTCGTATCGACTCGTCGGCTGCACGTAGATTTGAGGGTAACAATGTTACAAAGTTCTATAGGAACTGTACCAGTGCCAGGCGCCAATATCTAACCCAAATTGGACTTTGTTTCAATAACGAAAGCAAAGGTGGAGTTTCAGTGTTACTTTTCCTGACAAAGATCATGTATCTAGGACGACTATCGATAGTTTTTAGCAAAGTTGTGCATCAAGCATTTTGTGATGAGAATCGGTAATTCCGACAGATAAATATAACTGATGGTTCTCATTGGTTATTTTCCACTAAACGCTCCAAGCTATAAGAACCAGTCTAACGAGAGAACTTGAAGGGTACCTTGTTTATCGGATCGCACTAGAGCTTTCTGGTTAAAATTATCATATGCCCCTAAAATCCACGTGATCGCGAGAAATACAGTTACGGGTGTGTAATAAAATGGTTATCTACTATTTCCAAGCTCTTCCCCTTGACTCATCTGGAGTCCTCTGCTTTTCTGCCCTATCTCTCTGTTCTTTCATACTTGCTTTCCATAATAATAAATACGACAATGTTGTCATCATTTACACATTTATTTATAAAGCTTATTATTTTATTATTTAACTATTTATAATTGTTGAGTGTACTTAAGGAGACTGCTTCATCTGAGTGCTTGGCACCTGTAACACAATCTTTTTTTCTTATTTATAACAAATAAAATATGTTTAATATAATCTGCAAAGGTTTTGCTTGGGTCAATGGTGCTATATCGCATCATTGCATCCCAATATTCTGTTACTACATAGGCGCTGCAACTCCGTGGTGCTGGTGTTTTTATACGTAGACCCACTGGAGTAAAATAATCGTCTTTGTCCCCAAATTACTAATTGGAATAGATTTGCTAACCGATGTTTTTAGAACACCAATTTAATAGGAACCCCAAGCGGGCCGTAGGCCCGCAAAGGGTTCCACATACCCCGTCAGATAAATGTGTTCCAGAACAGAATTCTCTATAGCCGTCAATGTGATTTTTGAAGTGGACAGTAAATTTCAGTGAAAAAAACACGTAACTTCCGGTGTCGAATTGCCCATGCAATTGCAATTGGCCTGTCCCCCTCTGCCCAGGAATCAAATGTATTTTATTGCAATCTAATTCGCCTCAAAGCTTTGCGTGATACATTGGCCTTCATTTCTACACTTCAGGGGTAACCAATACTTCTCATCCGATCTCGTCATTTCAGATCGAACTCTCAGTCCTGATTTCGTTGTAGCTTGTCTGCCAGTGATAACCCCAATCGAAAAAAAAACGTACATATAACCGATAAAAAAAACTGATAATTGTTGTTATATTGGTGCGATTGTATACAGACATGCATTGACACGAAATCTCAAGACGAACAGAAACTCAGTTTTTGAATTATCCGAATGTTATTAAGGTGTTGTAAAAGTAAGGAAAAGTTTGCTTGAAAAAAGGGTATACGGACGTTTCGTCCGCAAGCCGAGCCGTCCGCTTGTCCAGGAAAATATTGTCTGCACATTTTCTACATTTCGAACAAGACACCCACCCCCTACTAACGTGTGACATTTTCCCAGATTAAGCCCAATATTCTCACATATAAAGCCTCCTGATGTTGTATTTATGTTAAGTGTGTGCTGTACAGCATCATCTTTAAGGTTTGAAACACAAATGATGTCATATATTGTTGGCTGATATATTGATATGTTTTTAAAAAATTCAAAAAAATTCACAAGTTAGAAATGCACATTTTTGGTGCTCTCAAGAGACCCACCCACCCCTACATCACGTCTTACAAATTTTTGGTGCCCCCAGCCGCCCCCCCCCCCCCCCCCCCCCCGGGGAATAATTGCAAAATTATAAGATTATGTTACAGAACTTAATATAACAAGTTTTGATGCATTTCTCAATATAATTATAACATTTTTGATGCGTTACTTAATATTATTAATTCCTATTATACATTTGCTAATAATTTTGTGATTATTCATTGTAAAGCGCCAGTGATGCTCTTCCAAGAATAATTGCAAAATTATTAGATTATGTTGCAGAATTTAATAAACCATAAATTTTGATGCGTTTCTTAATATAATTAATTCTTATAATACATTTGCTAATAATTTTGCTATTATTCTTTGTAAAGCGACGGTGTGCCTCGATGAATAATTGCAAAATTATAAGATTATGTTGCAGAACTTAATATAACAAACTTTGTTACATTTCTTAATATAATTAATTCTTATAATACTTCTGCTAATAATTTTGCAATTATTCACTGTTAGGTGCCGGTGGAGCTCTTCAATGAAAAATTGCAAAATTATAAGATTATGTTGTGGAACTTAATATAACATACACATACTTTAAGAACTTTTACTGTAATAATATAATTATTATAGGTAAACCATAAATAAACAGTAATTAAAATTTATTAGATGGTTGGGTAGTTTATTTTGTTCTGACGTTTCTGTTTTCAGAATTTCGTACACGTATATGAAATTTAATGCAAGGAGGTACATTAAGATATATTACAATAGGTAATATACAATAAAGTATACAATAAAATTATTATATAAATAAATAAAAAATGATTCAAAATACAATACTTGAATACTTTCCCCCAGCGAACGAATTTCGGACGTGTAGGGTAAAATTGTAGAGGACGACTTGGGTAAAATTGCAGCGGACGATTTGGTTAGCAGACGAAATGGGTGTAATTCGAAAAAGAGATACTGACAGGTTGCTTTCAGTCCCGTTAGAAACCAAAACAAAGTAATAATGTGTTACTTTTTGGTGCCATCTGTAGTTCTGAACAGTGCTTTGTAGTTTCAAACACTAAAAAATGGAAAATAATAACCCTTTTGGATATTTACCGCCATTGAAAATGGCATGTCATCTTTTTTCGGGAACTGGGGGAATCTTCGGCCTGGGGAGAATCATCCAAAAGAAAAGCAGTACACATCTGTTAGGATATTTTAGATATGCTACGATTTTCGTTTTAACTCCTGAAAATAATTCTTAAAAAGATATTAATAGATTGTTTGATATTTATTGAAAAAATATTAATATAATGTATATCGTCGAGCAATTATATCTGCAGTAAATTCACATTCTATGTGTTCTGTAATAATTAACGTCTCTCATCTGTTAGAATGGTATCCAGTCAAATCAAATCAATTACAATCACTCCAAGTCATTTCGTCCTCTGGTCACTTCGACCTCAAAGTCATCTCTGTCCTAGTCACTTTGGTCCCTTGGTCATTTCGGCATCATTTTAAGTGTAGAGATCTATAAAGATCAGTGCATAGTTCATGTTTAGAAGTAATGGGTAATTACCTAATTTACCTTTATTAAGTAATGTTCTGTTATTTGTATTTACACAGTGTACAGAAAAGTTATACATGACATTAAAAATTATCCATGTGTTCAATTTTAATATATAAGTAAGATCAATTATTTTACTTTGAAATTTTGCAAAGTATATGCAGTCATTCATTCATATTGTTATGCACAATTCCTAGTCACCTTCCAGTTTGAGGTTCACAGGGTTTCTTTTTCTTTTCTTTTTTTTTCTGAAACAACCACCAAACTGCGATTTCGATACTACCACAAATGTGTCCACATTTTCTAAAACACAGAGCAGAATCCTTGTAGTTATGCGCAGTTCCTAGTCCCCTTCCAGTTCGATGTCCACGGGGGTCTGACCCCAGTGCCCCACTTTCAAGGCATACACTCAAACCAAATAACATTACTGACCCTCGCTTCCGGCTCTCGTAGATTCATAAGCAAATAAAATTATTCAGCTCGCAAGGGATTTCAAAGCCCACATGGTCCATGTGCACCTTTGACATGCTGAAACTTTTCTTTTATTTATTCATCATGAAAGAAAATCTACTAGACATATATCATATGTATACCTGAATATCTAATTGAGATATAAATGTTGAAAAAAAATTAAATAGAAAAATGTTAAAATTCAAACTATATTTGAAAATATTTATAGCAGCCAAAATGACCTGGTATATTGGGGCTGAATTGACCGGACACTGTAATGACTGGGGCCGAAATGACTTGGGGCCAAAGTGACTGGAATTCGTGAGAATTGCATCCAAACTGTCCTCCAACAATTTGACCCAAACTGGATACTAATCTAACCCAAACCATCCTTTGGCAATTTGCCCCAAACTGTTCTCCAGAATAGGGGCACATGATTCTTATTGATTTATTTATTGGGGTTTAATGACACTTTGATAGCCAGGGTCACTTCATGTCGGACAGTTTTACAGGTGGGAAAAGCCAGAGAGAACCGCCAAGCAATTACAAACATCTAACGTACAAACAGCACACAAGCTGGGTTAACATTGGTTGAAGACAAGTGTACAATTGACATGCAGTATGCCTTGGTACGCAATGGCACTACGTGGGCAATGGGAATGAAGTGTATTGCCCAAGGAAACAAAGTGGTTGCCGCAGATGGGATTTGATAGAGGACCCTTTGGCTTGCAGCCTACACCTCTAACTACTGAGCCCTTTAACCTTCAAAACTGTATAGTACCAGCTAAAACATGTTGTAGGATGACCACATGAAAATTTCACAAATACATAGTTTCATTATTAGTTTGTGATATTTGTTTTTGCTGTACAGTGGAACCCTGTTAATTGAAGAGCCACTTTGCTGATAAAATTATTCAATTAGCAGGAGTATTCAATTAACAGGGATTGTGTCACTTTCCTGTATTCGAGAGATAAACTTAGCATTTATTCTATTATATTTTGTTTGACAGAGCTCCATGAACTCTGTCAAACAAGATATAATAGATTAAATGTCCGTATTGAATGTACTGAGGCCAAATTGGTCTATAACCAAAGGTAAACTGGGAAGAGTCAGGGTAATTTCTCAAGATGTTACAAGATGTTATTCAATTAACAGGAGATTACTCTATAACCTATATTCAATTACCAGGTCAGATTTGTACTGGAGGCATGGTAAATGGTTTTGTGTTGGGAAATTACATTCTGTTAACAGGGATATACAATTAAGATATATCCAATTAAGTGGGCACCACTGTATAACCCCCCCCCCCCCACACACACACACACACACACACACACCTCAATCAAAGCCATCATTCAAAGGTCTTGGATTCAGCAAATTTGATTTCTTTATTTATTGGGGTTTAACAACAATTTTTACAGCCAGGGCCACCCAACAGTTTTACTGGGGGAGGAACCCAGTGCACTCGGAGAGAACCACCGAGCAACAATGACAAGCAACTGTCAGGCTTCTCAACATTGTACCTCCAAGCAAGCAGTGTTAGCATTTGTTGAAGACAAGTGCATCATCAATGTGCAGTACGCCTTATTTCAGTTGCCGCAATTGGGATTTGAGCTGAGAACCTCTCAGCTTGTTTTGGGAAGGTTTTTTTTGTTCCAGCTTCATTAAGGTTTGTTTCATATCGCGCTTGTAATTTTGTCATAATGGGCAATTCCACGCAAGGTAGGACATGACAGGTGAAAATTATAATTGGCTATAACCATTATAAATTGCTTGATTTGTGTAGCCAATATATCAAAGTTAACTGAAATAACAAAATTTACCGCAAGTTTGTAAGTATTTCTGAAATTTTTAAAAATTATTTGAGGCTATACATTTTAAAGTGTGTTATAACTACACCATGGATGTTATTTGCAAAAGAAGTATTCATGTTTTTAGATTGATTAGACTCTTATTTCATGATGTTTATTGAAGAATAAGGTTGTGTGATAATTATTTAGAAGTCTGGATCATTATTCAAACAAACATATTAATACTCCATTCTTCTGAAGTTATAGGTGTTTACAATGTTACGTCAGTCACGATAAAGTACATTACATTGATGCCATAGAGATAGATAAGAACAGAAACCAATGGCACTGTAAAATCTCCTCCTTCATTACAGCTGAAATAAATTGAGCAAATTATTATTTGACTTTATGAGATAGAACATAAATATTTTGGCCATTGAAAAATGTCACGTCAGGCACGCGTTACGTCAGTCACAGACTGTTACGTCAGTCACATTGTGAAATTTTCGCATACTGCACATGTATTAATTATATAAGACCCTAATTTTGTACAAATTCATTTTTAGCTCAACTTTGGCGAAGCCAAATTTGAGCTTACATGTATGCCATGGCCAGTCGTCCGTCTGTTCATCAACAATTCAATACTGCTCGGGCTAGAGGCCATATTTATGACCCAATCTTTACGAAACTTCTTAGGTACCTTTGTTATGACCGTGGGACGAGAACGAGTGTTTTTGGGCCCGATCCGAAATTCAAGTTGGCCGCTGGCGGCCATTTTGTACAGACTTAAGCGAAATCAGATTTTTGCGCAGAACCTCCGTATGAAAGCGCTGATTTGAATAATTTTTTGTATGAATGTTTAGTACCATGGGATACATCACATATAATACAGGTTTTTTTCTCGTACGTAAATTATGCAAATTAGACTAACTTTGATGTATTTAGTGTTACTTTCAGCACTGTAAGTGCAAATGCCAATACGGCTCGGGCTAGAGGCTGTATTTATAAACTGATCTTTATGAAACTTCTTGGGTACCTTTGGTATCACCGTGGGACGAGAACGAGAGTTTTTGGGTGCGGTCCAAAATTCAGGATGGCCGATAGCAGCCATTTTGTACAAAATTAGGTGCAATCAGATTTTTGCACAGAACTACCATATGAAAGCGCTGATTTGAAAAATTTTGTGTGTGAATGTTTAGTACCATGGGATACATCACATATAATACAGGTTTTTTTCACGAGCAGAAATTATGCAAATTAGATGAACTTTGATTTTTTCAGTGCTACTTACACACAGTAAGTACACATGTCAATATGGCTCGGGCTAGAGGCTGTATTTATCAACTGATCTTCACGAAACTTCTTGGGTACCTCAGTTATCACCTTGGGACGAGAACGCGTGTTTCTGAGTGCGGTCCAAAATTCAAGATGGCTGCCAGTGGCCATTTTGTACCGAAATTAGGTCCACCAATTAGTTTTTTGTACACAACTTCTATACGGCTCAGGCTAGAGGCCGTATTTATGAACCGATCTTTACAAAAGTCATTTAAGTGGATTTTAACTGGTAAAGTGCTGAGTTTTTTCTGACAACAAATCAAAGCTCATCATATACTGCTCTATTACATTTAATTGGATAGTGCCTCATAGGCACTATCCAATTAAATGTCAGAGAGCAAGGTATTGTATAAAAAATCTGATTCATATCAGGGACAATAAAGGCTTCCTCAGACAATTATTGCCTGTCACTTTTAGTAAAGCCCAAATATGGGCTTCCAGCACTCTACCAGTTAATACTTGATTCTATATAATTCTATGAGCTAAGAGGGAAATAATGTAATAAAAGAAAATGCAAGAAGCAGGAAAGATTAAAATAAGTCAATTAGATAAGCAATTTTGCATAATTGTTCAAATCTGAAGACACAGAAATCTTTGTTCAAACTTGTTATGTCAGTCACGTTACGTCAGTCACGCAAACTTTTCATCCCTCACTGTAATATACCTAATGTTCCTCAAAAACAGTGATCATGTTTTATCATGTGTTCATCATAGATATATACATATATAAACTGGACATGTCCTGCGAATAGTTTGAGGAGACTATTTAATAATCTGAACCACCAGAAAAAGTCATGTCCTTTTTGTGTTACATCAGTCACAACACAAAATTCCACTCTGCTTCCAGGTATTTTCTAGAAGGATGTTCTTTCTTATGCTACTGTATAGTTTGGAGGCATGACATAATACTAAGGCAAATTTAATTTAAATTTACAGTCACTAGGTATATAAAAATAAGCAAAATATGTCAACCTGTTACGTCAGTCATGCGTGGAACAGCCCTAATTAGTAATCATAAATCCTTAAAAAAAAAACAATAGAAAAAATGCATAGAATATTTAAAAAAAAAAAAATTTCTGTGAGAATTTGACCTCAGAGGTGATGACATTCGACCACGACTGAGACCGAATATTCTCAGAAAAAGTATGAGGGCTGAATCTTCCTGTGACTGAACCTTCATGAACCCCTTTTTTCAAACTAAATTGCCCATTACTTAAAAAGCACCATAACTAAGGCAAAAACAATACTATGAAATTTCCAAGTCTGAAATTCTATAAATTCCAAATAAATTTACACAAATTCTATAGCAAAATGAAGGATGTGGTGTATAGAACCCCAAAAGTATGTGTGCACCTCACGCACTGACACACAGTCGCCATCAGACATCAGCAGTTCCTGAAAGTGTGCTATCGGTACCATATTTGTACCATAACTGATAATAATAAAATAATATTTCATAAGAACAACAAACACAGGAATTCAAAATGCAGCCTCAAGGCAGCATGGTGGTGAATGCCAATGCTGTCAGATTGTCCTTGAAAGGGGGGGGATCCTTTACAAATAGGTTTTTGTTTTGTGATACTCTGGATACTCCCCATTTTCAGCTCAACTTTGACACAGTCATATTTAAGGTAATGTCATAGCCTGCTGTCCGTCTGTTTGGGAACAACAATTCAATACGGCTCGGGCTAGAGGCTGTATTTATGAACCGATCTTTACAAAACTTCTTGGGTGCCTTTGTTATCACGGTGGGACGAGAACGAGTGTTTTTGGGTGCGGTCCAAAATTCAATATGGCCTCCAGCAGGCATTTTGTACAGAAATTAGTGCAATCAGTTTTTTTGTACAAAACTTATGTATGAAAGTTATGATTTGAATAAATTTTTGTATGACTGTTTAGTAACATGGAGTACATCGCATATAATACAGGTTTTTTCTCGTGCTGAAATTATGCAAATTAGATGAACTTTAATTTATTCAGTGCTACTTACGTATATATCCAGTAAGTGCACATGTCAATACGGCTCGGGCTAGGCTGTATTTATGAACTGATCTTCATGAAACTTCTTGGGTACCTTTGTTATCACCTTGGGATGAGAATGAGTGTTTTTGGGTGCGGACCAAAATTCAAGATGGCTACCTGTGGCCATTTTGTACCGAAATTAGGTACAATAAGTTTTTTTGTACAGAACTTCTATACAGCTTGGGCTAGAGGCCGTATTTATGAACCGATTTTTACGAAATTTCTTGGGTACCTTTGTTATCACCATGGGGTGAGAATGAGTGTTTTTGGGGGGAGTCCAAAATTCTAGATGGTCGCCGGCAGCTATTTTGTACTGAAATTACTGCAATCAGTTTTTTGTACAGAACTTCTGTATGAAAGTTCTGATTTGAATAAATTTGTGTATGAGTGTTTAGTAACATGGAATACATCACATAAAATACAGGTTTTTTTCTTGTACAGAAATTATGCAAATTAGATGAACTTTGATTTATTCAGTGCTACTTATACACAGTAAGTACACATGTCAATACGGCTCGGGCTTGGGGCTATATTTATGAACCGATCTTCACCAAGCTTCTTGGGTATCTTTGTTATCACCTAGGGACGAGAACGAGTGTTTTTGGGTGCGATCCAAAGTCCAAGATGGCTGCCAGTGGCCATTTTATACCAAAATTAGGTCCAATCAGTTTTTTGTACACAACTTCTATATGGCTCAGGCAAGAGGCCGTATTTATGAACCGATCTTTACGAAATGTCTTGGGTACCTTTGTTATCACCGTGGGATGAGAGCGAGTGTTTTGGGGTACAGTTCGAAATTCAAGATGGCCACTAGCAGCCATTTTGTACCAAAATTAGTGCAATCAGTTTTTTGTACAGAACTTCTGTATGAAAGTTCTGATTTGAATAAATTTTTGTATGAATGTTTAGTGACATGGAATACATCACAAAAAATACTGTATAATATGGGTTTTTTTCTCGTGCAGAAAGTATGCAAATTAGATGACCTTTGATTTATTCAGTGGTACTTACACACTGTAAGTGCACATGTCAATATGGCTAGTGCTGGAGGCTGTGTTTATGAAACGATCTTCATGAAACTTCTTGGGTACCTTTGTTATCACATTGGGATGAGATTCAGAGAACGAGTGTTTTTGAGTGCGGCCCGATATTAAAGATGGCTGCCGGCACTCACACTGTTGCTTACTGAGGTGAGGTCACTTTACCTTACCAAGCTACCTACTAAATACCAAAGGGAAGATTTTTCAGCGCATTCTTATGCATTCTTATTACTTCAGCACCCATAATTCTCAAATATGGCATTAAAACCATGCACATACTGCTTAAATCTGTTTACATAATCGGAATACACCACCAGGGGTGCAGTGGCTCAGTAGGTAGAGGTGGAGGCTGCAAGCCGGGAGATCCTCGGTTCGAATCCCACCTGCGGCAACAGCTTTGTGCCCTTGGGCAAGACACTTCACCCCCACTACCCATGTGTGGGCGAGGTATGCTGTGTACTAAGGCATACAGCATGTTCTTGGTGCACCTGTCTTCGGACAAGGCTAACCATGCTTGTGTAGTATGTTTGGAGCTCACAGTTGCTTGCCATTCCTCAGTGGTTCTCTTGGGAGTTTCCTCCATCCATAAAACTGCCATGGTCACAATAAGCTGTTGTGCAGATAAATGTGACCTTAAACACCAATAAATAAATAATAAAAAGAACACACCACCTCATACCCATTTCTCCTGTTTTCATTCACCTTGGTATCCCTCGGTTTGCCTTGGTGTTTAGTATGCCCGCCAGAAAAGGAGTGATTTCTTTTTCTAAAAGAGCAAAACAAGAGACAGTAATTTTTAACAGGTAATAACGAAATAATTTTCATGAAGAGCACAATTTTATGTTAGTTAATAGCTGAAAAAACGCAGGGTGATATTTGCAAATCTTACTTTATTACTTTATTACTGGCACCAGGTACTGGTAATGAAAATTGTTGTTTGTCATCAATACTTGATCAAGTTTCTGACAAAGCACATTGTACTATTCTAATATGTTAGCTACTGTACATAAGCACACAATTTGATGTTAGTTTACCATTATACTGGTGCTTAGCCAGGATATCTAAGTTACATGTAGGGGCAAGAGTAATACATGTATCCAGTAGGAGTGGGGCCGGGTCATAAAGAATATGATGCACAGAATCACCTGAGCCACATAGCAGTGAGATAGGGGCGAGGACAAGAGGGTGTGTGACCCTCTCATCAGTGGAGGGAGTCGGGTGCACCCCTCCCCTCCCCACCACCCCCCCCCCCCCCAAAAAAAATAAAAAAATTTGAAATTCAAGACAGTAAAACACAGTTACCTTGACTTTGTGTCCATAATAAGTTACGAACAAGCGTAAATATCTAGATATTAAAATGTCTTCGGATGTTCATTATATAGGTTAACAGGAGAAAGGAGTGGGGGCATGAATGAAATTGGGGAGGGCATGTGCCCCCTCCAGCCCCAAGCCTACAGTGTGGCCGCCGTGGACTGGTCACTTTCCATGGGTGGGCAATATTTCTGCGGATGCAATGATATTAGTTTTCAAACATTGTTTACAGCAATAATCATCAAAAATTTGATTAATGAACCACAGGATACAATTTGGTGCTTCATTAATTAAAATTTTATTGATGATGATTTTCTATTACCTGGAAAAAACATGCATAGACCTCATACACTGCCCATGCAAGGATTATGACCAGCAACTGTGCTGCATGTCTGTGTCACTACTATGAGAAGAGACTAATCTAAATGGGTGGGTATGTTTACAAATATTAATATTTTTTAACACCTGACAACAAAGTAATATAAGTTTATAAACAACCACACAATTGACTTTTAATTACAATACTCCTAATTCCTATTAAACATATATGAATGTTTATTAATTTTGTGGAATTTTTACACTGTGTATGAAGCTTATTTGGGCCTGTATGTTTGTTAAAATTGCCCTTCCACTATGGAGGACTTTTTGATATCAGTCTATACTGGATTGTGTGGTATTCCTTTGTGTAAAACAGTGTATTCATTGTAATAATATTCATCCATAAGTTCATGTTCGTTGTTTGTTTTAGGCCTCATAATCTACAGAATAGCATGGGTGGCGGTGTATTCCATCACTTGAGTGCAAGAAGGCTTTGCAATGCTATAGCATAAGCCTTGTTGCACTCTAGGGACAAATTTATCAATTTTAATAACATGGGTAAAATATCGGACATGAACCATTTAATTTTTTTTTTTAGCTCACATCGACAAAGTCAAGCAGGGCTTATCTAATCACTCTCCGTCCATTGTCCATCCGTCTGTCATCCATCAACACCATGTTTTGGTCAATTCAAGTTTGTGTGAGTAATGGTACCAAAGGGGTATTACATTTTTGTTTAACTCAACATGCCCAGCCCCATAGGGAGGGGGTGGGGTAAAATGCTCCCAAAATATTTTTAAAATCTTATGAACCAGTTGGTGATATTCGTTATGGAACTACCTTTTGAGGTGTAGAATCACCTGTGTTCAAACGTACTTTGTGAAGCAATATTTGGCTTTGTAATGGCAGGGGTTACATTTTTGGTACCAGCCAAAATTTCTATTTTCCGAACCGACGGTCCAATTTGAATGAAATTCAGTATGTGGTAATATTGGGTCATAAGTACTTGCCTCATGCAAAAAAAAACCTGCATCCCCATGGGAACCCCAGGAGCAAAAAAATAGAAATATTTTCAAACTCCCATGTTTGCCAAACCACTTGGAACAGAGAACTGTTATGTGGTATGAAGCGTCCTTAGGACCAGTAGAATTGAATGGTAAAAAAAAATGCCCTCTGTTGTTGTTAGGGAGTTCTGCAGAGGGCATCAGAATAATGTTGGCGCAGCATTTTTGCAAACATTTTAGAAAATCTTTTCTCCAGAACCAGTGTTCAGAATCTTTTGATATTTGGTATACAGCATCCATAGAGGGGTCAGATACAAGTTTGTTAAAATGAAGCCCATTGGTTCATATTTGGACTCAATGCAGGAGCCCAAATTTTATGGGGAATTTTCTTTAAAAATCTTCTTCAGAACCACAAGTCAGAATTTTTTAATGTTTGGTACCCTCATTGTTATGATGGTCAGATTCAAGATTGTTCAAACCAAGTCCCTATGTTAATATTTGGGCGTCCTTTGGTACTTAGGGCTATATGGGGAAGTTTTTTTTTAAAAATCTTCTTCTTCAGATCCACCAGTCAGAATGCTTTCGTATTTGGTATACAACATCTCTAAGGGGGGAGGGGGGGGGGGTAGGGTGGGGTGGGGGTGAGATTCAAGTTTGTTCAAATCGGGTCTGTAGGTTAAAGAGTCTGAGCTCGCTATGGTAGCCCAAATTTTAACTTCGTGCAATATGAGGAAATTTATTTAAAATTTTGTTCTTCAGATCCACCAGTCAGAATGCTTTCAGCCTTTCATATTTGGTATACAGCATCTCTAGGAGATCAGATTCAACTTTGTTCAAATCGAGTGTCTGGGTTGATATTTGGGCTCCCTATGGGAGCCAGAAGTGGCCAAGTAGCTGAATAATTAGACAATTTTTATTCAGTACCCTCTAGAGATGAAGAGTAATCTACATAGGTTGTATCAAGTGGCTTGAGAGAGCTCCACATTTTATATCATGATCAACTAAAGAAAAGGCATGATGCTTGGACTGTTTTTGTCACTCCTGAGGGGCTCAAAGATTTGCAGTGTATCCTATGGAGATGGATTGATTAATGTAGATTCATTCTTGGACTCGTATATCGTGTTCTGTTCTCTGTTTATATCGTGTTCTGTTCGAGGTGAGCACTTCAGGCCCTGTGGGGCCTCTTGTTTATTTATTTATTGGGTTTTAACAACACTTTCGAAAACCAGCAGCTACAAGTTTCTTCTCTCCTTGAACCAAGCTTCTCGCCCAACTGCAGCACTCATGGTCCACTGAGTTTTTAGCTCACCTGACTTTCAGTTAGGGTGAGGTATACATGTAGTGATCACTCGCCGTCCGTCGTCCGTGAACATGGTGTTTGCATCTTCTCCTCCAAAACTGCTGAACCGATTTAAGGGAAATTTGAGATGCTTGTTTGTTATGACATTGCATTTTGATTTTGTTTAAATCAAGTTGCCCTGCTCCTCAGTAGGGCCATGCCCAAAAATTTTGCCTAAATCTTAAAAAATCTTCTTGTGAACAAGGAGTAGCAGAGATTTGATATGTGGTGTGCTGCTTCCTTTTGAGGTGTAGACTCAGTTTTGTTCAAGAGAAGTTTGTGGGTCTTTATTTGCCTTCATTGTTGGAGGGCAAATATTTTCGCCCCGCCCAAAATTTCTGTTTTTCGAACCAAGAGGCTGATTTGAACCAAATTTAATTTGTGGGCTTATTTGGTCATAAGTAATTAATTTATGCCCCAAAATATTTTCCCGTTCCCCCATGGGAACCGCAGGAGCTAAAAATAGAACAAAATTCAAAACGCACATATCTCCAAAACTACATGGCCCTGAGAATTCTGATTTGGTGTGAAGCTTCCTTGGGGCCAACAGAATGGAATGGTCTAAAAAATTGCTGTCGGGTCTTTCATGGGGTACTTTTTCGGGACTTTGAAAAAATGCTTAGTCAGCATTCTGTAACACTGTGGGTAATGGAGAAAGCATTTAAGACTTTTCTTCACCCAATTCACTCCTCCAAAACCTTTCAAATTTCACATATACCATCTTTGGAAGATTTTTTTTACACGTTTATTGAAATCAAATCCCTGGGTCCATATTTGGGCTCTCTATGGGAGTCCAAATGTTGAAATTAGTGCAGTATGAGGAATATTCTTTAAAAATCTTTTTCTTCAGACCCACCAATCAGAATCTTTTGATATTTGCTATGCACCATCATTAGGCGGGTGAGACTTAAGTTTGTTCAAGCCAAGCCTATATTTTGGCTCACCAGGGTTTCGAAATTGCGAGAACGGTGATTTCATTCCTGTGATGTTATTGCAAATGCTTGTTAAGAAGATCCATATTTACCATTCCCACAAAAATATAAGCATTTTTTCATCAGATAAAATTTAATAAAATTAAATTAATTTTAGAGCTGATACGATTAAAGGGTTTTTGTGATTGATTAATCGCATGGGTTAACCTTGGTTAACCGATTAATCACTTGCCCCAGTAGGTAGCTGAATAATTGCTGTACCGTTGACCATTTATATAATTAAAACTTTACTCAGCATAATGGACAAAACCGGGCAGCGCCATATACAAACATGCCCATTCAAATTTTATTATATTTTCAATTTTTGTCTCAAAAGATAGCTTATGACCCCTCATTGGAACAAGCTCATTGAGCTTGTTCCAATGGGGGTGGGGGTGGGGGGTCATAAGCTATGTTTTTGAGACAAACATTGAAAATCTTTAGTAATTTAAGAATTTCTTGTGCAAGTATCGTCTGCTACCTGTATTTGGTGAAGGGTTGAGAATGACCGTTTTTAGCTGATACAGTGTAATGATCATGCAAGTGAACAAGTATTTTGGCACGTAACTGGCAAGCATTTCTCTGTCTCATGCAATTGATGTGAGCCAGTGTGACAATGTTTGCCTGTTTTGGAGCAAGTTTGTTCCATAGTTAACCCATACAGGGTATTTTTTGTTTTTAAAAATTTGATTAGCAGTTTCCATCTTGGTTTCAAAAAGTGATGATAAATAGTGAATATAAGCTTACCCAATATGAAAGAAAAATGGTTAGCAATTGGACATTTTTGTATAGCATTTTGCGATGTGAATCCAGCCATCAAATACCCTGCCATATAGTACCGTACTTCAAAAGTAACGGTTAACCGATCAATTACTTTTTTTTATCAATCAAGATATTGATCATTGGTTAGTCGATTAATCGGTTAACCGTATCAGATCTAATTAATTTCTATAAACATGATTACTGCAATAGCCTTTGATGTGGTGGTTCAGCAATCTAACAATCTATGTATTTGAAGATAAATAAGCATAATTCATGTGATTAAGACACATGTTGGAAATGGATCCCACAAAAAATATATTTGTGAAACCCTGGCTCACTGTGGTAGCCTGAGTTATAACTTAGTTCAAAATGAAGAATTTTCTTTAAAAGACTTTTTCAGATTCAGCAGTCGGAATGTTTTGATGTTTGGTTTGCAGCATCCTTACAGGGGGGGGGGGGGGGAGATTCAAGTTTGTTTACGCCAAGTCCCTGGGTTCATATTTGGGCTCACTGTGAGAGCCTGAATTATAACTTAGTTCAAAATGAGGAATATTCTTCAAAACTATTCTTCACATTCAGCAGTCCGAATGTTTTGATATATACTTTATCCTTAGGGAGGTGAGCTATAAATTTGTTAAAGCCAAGTCCCTGGGTTCATATTTGGGCTTCCTGTAGGAGCCCAAATTGTACCAAAATTTCTATTTTCCAAATAAATTGAGAGGTTGATTTGAAGCAAATTTGATATGATGGGCTTATTGGGTCGTAAGTACCTAATTTATGACAAAACATTTTCCTGTTGCCCTGTGGGAACTGCAGGATCTAAATATAGAAAAAATTTAAAACGCCCATATCTTAAAAACTACATGGCACGGAGAATTTTTATTTTGTGTGACGCTTCCTTACGAACAGCCGAAAAGAATGCTCAAAAAAAAATTGCCATCAGTTTTATCATAGGGAAGTTTTCCAAGACTTATGCGGAGTCATCATTTTAGTAATGGGAAAAACATTAATGAATTTTCTTCTCCCATTCCACTGCTGCAAAGGCTTTCATATTTCACATATAACATCTTTGGAAGATTTATTCACATGTTTGTTGAAATCAAATCCCTGGGTCCATATTTGGGCTCTCTCTGATTAGATTAGTGCAATATGAGGAATATTTTTTTAAAAATCTTCTGATGATCCACTCTTCAGAATATTTTGATATTTGGGATGCTGCATCCTTAGAGGGGTGAGATTCAAGTTTGTTCAAGCCAAGTCCCCGGGTTCATATCTGGGCTCCCTGTGGGAGCCCAAATTACAGCTTCGTTCAATAAGAGGAATATTCTTTAAAATCCAGTAGTCAGAATCTTTTGATATTGGTATATAGCATCCTTAGGGATGTGAGATTCAAATTTGTTCAAGCCAAGTCCCTGGGTTCATATTTGGGCTCTCTGTGGGAGCCTGAATTATAACTTAGTTATGAGGAATATTCTTTAAAAATCCTCTTTTTTTTAGATCCACTGGTCAGAATCTTTGGATATTTTGTATAAGCTTTTCTTATGAGGGGCAGATGCAACTAAATGTTCAAATAAATTCTCTGGGTTGATATTTAGGCTACCATGTCAGGTGAATGCCATCAGGCCCTCTGGGGGCTCTTGTTTGTTTTCTGTTTGACAAGATTGCCCTCGCTCTTCTATCTAGATTTTTCATTGTAAGCTAGTCACTACTTTTATGTAGGCTTCCAAAATTTGTTACTGCATGTCTGTCTGTCTGTCCTTCAGATGAAATGTTTCTTTGCTTTTCATTTGCCTGGCTCAACATTTTGAATAATTTGCAGCTATCTGTCACCCTCTAATCCCCCCCCCCCCACACACACACACACACACACACACACACACACACACACAAATATGGGCTGGCAAGTATTGAGTAGTTTAGCAAAAAAGTGGTACTCGAGTACTATGAGTACTGAGTACTTTGGACCCAGCCTATCACAAATATATTAAACATCAAAGAGTATATTATATACTTGAAACAAATACAGTACAGTGGCTGTGTACTGCTCACTTTCCATGGATGGGAAATATTTCCACGGATACAATAATGTTTGATGCCAAACACTAACTATAGGTATAATCATCAAAAGTTTAAGTAATGAAGCACCAGGTACAACCCGGTGCTTCATCAATTAAAATTTTGTAGATGATGATTTTTATTGACTGGTAAACGCATGAGTGAACATCACTGCCCACGCGTGTATTACAACCCGTCCACAGCGACTGTACTGTAACTTGTCTTCTTTGTGAACATATTTTCTACAATTTCACTCCTTTTGACAGAATGCATGCCTGTGGGGATTAAAACCAAAATAGTGAAAGTGCACTTGTGGATATTTGCAGCACAAGCACAGCACTAATGAATCAATATTTGATGATTTTAGGAATTTTAACAGTGTCATGAGGCACCACAGTAGCAGGTACTGGTCATTCTGTTGGAAAAAATCACTGTTTTATGACTTGAGGTGCCTTAACTGAGAAAACTTAGGCTTTTTCTTACAAAGATTGCAAAATATCAAACACAATGTGAAATGTGTTCAGAAGCAAGAATGTGATTAAAAAATAATAGGAAATTCATGTCACCATCAATTTATTTATAAATTAATATAGTTTTTTAGCTCACCTGAGCAAAGTTCAGTGGGAGCTTTA
This sequence comes from Pictodentalium vernedei, assembly GCA_031216915.1. Classification (NCBI taxonomy): domain Eukaryota; kingdom Metazoa; phylum Mollusca; class Scaphopoda; order Dentaliida; family Dentaliidae; genus Pictodentalium; species Pictodentalium vernedei. The sequence continues at coordinate 529,243,329 of CM062293.1, forward strand.
CTGATCACATTCTGTCCGCCGTCCGTCCGGCGTTAACTTTACATTATTCAAATGTCGGGTAAATGTTTATTACCTAATGCCAATTCAAATTTGTTCAAATGAAGTTGCCCCCTTCTCCTGGGTGGTGCCATGCCCCCAAGGGGCTCCAAAATCTTCTTCTCACGAACCAACAGTAGCAGAGACTTGATATATGGTATGCAGCTTCCTTTTAAGGTGTAGACTTGGATTTCTTTAAGAGAGAGGCTGATTTGAACCAAATTTTATGTGAGGGCTTATTGGGTCATAAGTACCTAATTTATGCCAAATTTTCTTTTTCTGTAGCCCCGTGGGAACCGCAGGAGCTAAAAATAGAAAAAAAGTAAAATGCCATATCTCCAAAACTGCACGGCACTGAGAATTTTTATTTGGTGTGAAGCTTCCTTAGGACCAACAGAAAGGATTGGTGCAAAAAACTTGCCATCGGTTTTATCATAGGGTACAGTTTCAGGACTTTGAAAACACTTTTTAACACTGCAGGCAATGGGAAAAACATTAAAAAATCTTCTTCTCCAGATCCAGCAGACAGATATTTGGTATGCAACATTGTAGGGTGGATCTGATTTGAGTTTGTTCAAATCGACCCCCTGGGTTTATATTTGGGCTCAGTATAGGAGCCCGAATTCAAACTTAGTGCATTTCAGGCAAATTTCTTAAAAAATCTTCTTCACCAGATTCAGCTGGCAGAATCTTTTGATATTTGGTATGCAACATTGTGGGGTGGATCTGTTTCAAGTTTGTTCAAATCGCCCCCCCACCCCCCCCCCCCCCCCTGGATTCATATTTGGGCTCACTATAGAAGCATTTCAGGCAAATTTCTTTAAAAATCTTCTTCTCCAGATCCAGCAGGCAGAATCTTTTGATATTTGGTATGCAACATTGTGGGGTGGATCTGATTCAAGTTTGTTCAAATCGGCCCCCTGGTTTCATATTTGGGTTCACTATAGAAGCCCGAATTCGAACTTAGTGCATTTCAGGCAAATTTCTTAAAAAATCTTCTTCTCCAGATCCAGCAGGCAGAATCTTTTGATATTTGATATGCAACATTGTGGGGTGGATCTGATTCAAGTTTGTTCAAATTGGCCCCCTGGGTTCATATTTGGGCTCAGTATAGGAGCCCAAATTTGAACCAAGTGCTTTTCAGGCAAATTTCTTTGAAAATCTTCTTCTCAAGATCCAGCAGTAGAATCTTTTGATATTGGGTATGCAGCATGCTTAGGGGGGTGAGATTCAAGTTTGTTCAAGCCAAATCCCCGGGTTCATATTTTGGCTCACTGTGGAAACCCGAATTATAACTTAGTTTAAAATGACGAATTTTCTTTAAAAATCTTCTTCAGATCCAGCAGTCGGATTGTTTCCTTAGGGGGGTGAGATTCAAGTTTGTTCAAGCCATGTCCCTAGGTCCATATTTGGGCTCACTGTGGGAGCTTGAATTGTAACTTAGTTCGAAATGAGGAATTTTTCTTCTTCAGATCCAGCAGATAAATGCTTTTGATATTTTTTATGCAGCATCCTTAGGAGGCAAGATTCAAGTTTGTTCAAGCTATGTCCCTAGGTCCATGTTTGGGCTCACTGTGGGAGCTGGAATTGTAACTTAGTTCAAAATGAGGAATTTTCTTTAAAAATCTTCTTCTTCAGATCCAGCAGTCGGAATGTTTTGATATTTGGTGTGCGGCATCCTTAGGGGGGTGAGATTCAAATTTGTTAATGCCAAGTCCCTGGGTTCATATATGAGCTCCCTGGAGCCCGAATTATAACTTAGTTCAATATGAGGAATATTCTTTAAAAATCATTTTTAGCTCAACTTTGGCGAAGCCAAATTTGAGCTTTTGTCATGGCCAGTCGTCCGTCGTCCATCTGTCCGTACGTCAACAATTGGACATGGCTCAGGCTAGCGGCCGTATTTATGAACCGATCTTTACGAAACTTCTTGGGTACCTTTGTTATGACCGTGGGACGAGAACCAGTGTTTTGGGGTGCGGTCCAAAATTCAAGACGGCTGCCACCCGCCATTTTGTACCGACAATGCAGAAATCTGTTTTTTGTACAGAACTTCCATATGAAAGCTCTGATTTGAATAATTTTCTGTCTGAATGTTTAGTACCATGGGATACATCACATATAATACAGGTTTTTTTCTCGTGCGTAAATTGTGCAAATTAGACATATTTTGGTGTTTTTTGGTGTTACATTCAGCACTGTAAGTGCAAATGCCAATACGGCTCGGGCTAGAGGCCGTATTTATGAACCGATCTTGACGAAACTTCTTGGGTACCTTTGGTATCACCGTGGGACGAGAGCGAGTGTTTTTGGGTCCGGTCCGAAATTCAGGATGGCCGATGGCAGCCATTTTGTACAAAATTAGGTGCAATCGGATTTTTGCTCAGAACTTCCATATGAAAGCGCTGATTTGAATAATTTTTTGTGTGAATGTTTAGTACCATGGGATACATCACATATAATACAGGTTTTTTTCTCATGCAGAAATTATGCAAATTAGATGAATTTTGATTTTTTCTAGTGCGACTTTCAGTAAGTACACATGTCAATACGGCTCGGGCTAGAGTCTGTATTTATGAACTGATCTTCACGAAATATCGGGCACCTTTGTTATCACCTTGGGACGAGAACGAGTGTTTCTGGGTGCGGTCTAAAATTCAAGATGGCTGCCAGTGGCCATTTTGTACCGAAATTAGTTTTAATCAGTTTTTTGTACACAACTTCTATACGGCTCAGACTAGAGGCCATATTTATAAACCAATCTTTACGAAACTTCTTGGGTACCTTTGTTATCACCGTGGGATGAGAGCGAGTGTTTTGGGGTGTGGTCCAAAATTCAAGATGGCCACCAGCAGCCATTTTGTACCAAAATTAGTGCAATCAGTCTTTTGTACAGAACTTCTGTATGAAAGTTCTGATTTGAATAAATTTTTGTATGAATGTTTAGTAACATGGAATACATCACATATTATATGGGGTTTTTTCGTGCAGAAATTATGCAAATTAGATGAACTTTGATTTATTCAGTGCTACTTACACAATGTAAGCACACATGTCAATACGGCTCAGGGTAGCGGCTGTATTTATGAACCGATCTTCACAAAACTTCTTGGGTACCTTTGTTATCACCTTGGGACGAGAATGAGTTTTCTGGGTGCAGTCTAAAATTCAAGATGGCTGCCAGTGGCCATTTTGTACCAAAATTAGGTCCAATCAGTTTTTTGTCACAAGTTCTATACAGCTCGTATTTATGAACTGATCTTCACAAAACTTATTGGGTACCTTTGTTTTCACCTTGGGACAGGAACGAGTGTGTTTTGGGGTGCCTTTGTTATCACTGTGCTATGAGAACAAATATTTTGGGGTTTTTTTCTGGGACTCAAAGATTTTTGTCTAGTTTACCATCTGACTGTCACCTACCTTTACAATACTTTACCTATACATTTGTTACAGGCAACGGTCAGTATTTATGTACAGACCATTACAATACTTTATACATGTATGTACCTTTGTTATCAGGTCATTACCAAGATGTTTGTCATTGCTGTGTCACATACTATACATGTACATGTCTTTGTCTTGACAAGCTGAGCTACAGTGTCATTGACACTTTCATTTTTAGATCCACTTCTCAGAATCTTTGGATATTTGGTATAAGCTTTTCTTAGGAGGAGTAGATGCAACTTGTTGAAATCAAGTTTCTGGGTTGATATTTAGACTACCATGTCAGGTGGGCACTCTCAGGCACCCTGGGGCCTCTTGTTTGCATACTGGGAGGTCAGGGGTGGGGGCACATCCAGGGCTATAATTTACCCCATCACCTGGTAAAAGAATATTTGACATTTGTTGAGATAAAATGGCACTTTCTATTGATATTGGTGAATTAAATAGCCTCAGCCAGGGCTTATAAGAATCCGAGAATCGATTCCTGTAGAGATCCGTGCAAAAAACCAGTGAGAAACCATGCAGCTTCTTGTAACATTGCTGCTAGGATTCACATGAATAGAACTGAGTCAGTTTAACCCTTTACCTAACACAAAGGCAGCAAATTAACCAATACAACACTAACATGACCTGAAATATTGTGACACTGGCAATAAAATTTGTACAAATATGGCTGTCATTGGAACCAGCTCTCATCAGCCGGTTCCAGTAACATCCATAATTATTACGCTTGATGAATATTGTTTATTTTTAGCTCACCTGACTGTAAGTCAGGGGGTGCTTAAATGATGACTTTCTGTCTGTCGACCATCTGTCCTTCCTGTCCAGCGTGAACTTTACATTATCAACCTCTCCTCATAAACAACTGAGCCGAATTGAACCAAATTTGATATTCTTGTTCCTTATCATTTATGAATTCCAGTTTGTTCAAATAAAGTTGCCACACCCACAGGGGGCCCCAAGCATTATCTGATAGCACGCATAAATTGTTTTCCAAAATTGAAAAAAAATCATCTCCAGAATCATGTATAAGAATCTTTTGATACTTGGTATAGATTTAGGTTGCTTCAAATCGAGTCCCTGAGTTAATATTTGGGCTCCCTTTGGACACCCAAATATCAACAGTGCAAATTGAGGAAATTTCTTTGAAAAGCTACTTCAGATTTACCAGTCAGACTGCTTTCATATGTGGAATGCAACATCTCTAGTGGGGGGCAGGGGAGGGGAGGGGGGTAGGGGGGTAGATTGAAGTTTGTTTGAATCGGTCTCTGGGTTAATATTTGGTCTATCTATTGAAGCCCAAAGTTTAACTTAGTGCAGTATGAGGAAATTTCTTTAAAACTCTATTTTTTCAGATCCACCCGTCAGAATCCTTTCATATTTGGCTTACAGCATCTCTAAGGGGGTCAGATTCATGTTTGTTCAAGCCAAATCTATGGGTTAATATTTGGGCTCATTATGAGAGTGCAAATTAACTCAAAGCAACATGAGAAAATTTCTTTAAAAATCTTTTTCTTCAGACCCACTAGTTAGAATGCTTTAATATTTGGTGTACAACATCTCTGGGGAGGTCAGATGTAAATTTGTTCCAGTTTGGTTCCTGCCAGTCAGAACCCTTTCATATTTGGTATCGCAGGAGGGGGGGGGAGCAGATTTGAGTTTGTTCATTTCGGGTCCGTGGCTTAATATTTGGGCAGTGGTGGGTTAGGTTCGAGGTTGTTCATAATGTTCAAATCCATTCCTTAGAGCTTTTCCATAAAATTTGCCTTTCAAGCTGCAGTGACACAACAACCCTTGCAAGTTTGGCAGTACTTGTCTACAGCTGTCAGAATTGGAAGCAGTCAGGAAGACCTATGCTAATAATCATCTGACATGGACACTAGAATTATGAATAATTTCATAACATTATTCCTATGTAGTGTACATGAACCTTGACTAACTGAATCTGACCCAAAATACTTCTCTGAACCACCTCGTCAAGTGAGCGATTAAGGCCCCTGGGGGAGGCGGGGGGGGAGGGAGGTAAAAATCAGTAGTTGGTGTTGTAAAAATTAAAAAGCTGTATTGGCTAAAGGGTTAACGTGTATTATCAGTATGCAACAGGGGTTCAATCATACTGACCTAATAGGATCCTGGCCCACAGCAGGTCTGAATTCTCGGAACGATTTCCGCAAGAAGCCAAATGGATACTCCCAAATTTAGAGGAACTATAAGCCCTGCACAACCCCAATTTTGAAACAAAATTGACATATTGTTTCCTGGTGTTGGGGCACTATTTATCTTGCTGTTTGAATAATTAAAACAGAGTTTGTGAAAAGATTTTGTGTGCTGATGCAGATTTTAGTTTTATTTTGGGATTTGGGTAGTTTCAAAGAAAGCTGTGAATTCTTATCCCTCCCAACTTATTAGGTAACAGAGTAGAAATTCTGTCGGAGGCAATACAAGTTTTTAAGCCCATTTGACACAGATTGGGCAGGTCTCTTCAAAAGAACAAATTTCCCAGGCTTTGGACTAGTCACTAGACAGAAGCCAAAAGTTGAATTCTATTGCAGAAATGACTCTTTCATCACACGAAAGAGGTAAATGCATCTTTGGTAGGGTTGGGTTTGCTCATAGGTATAACTGTTGTAAATATTTTAATTAGATTTACCTGCCTCGAAAAGTAGCGCTCGGAAATTATGTAATTCCCAAAACTAAGCAGTCTTGGGAAAATATATTGTTTCAATAAACATTTGAAGAAGTCTACTGACATTTTGCATTACTGTTGAATGTTCCAGATGAATAAAGAGGATGATTTGAGGACTTTTAGAACCTAAAAATTTGTTTGACTATTGGTGTGTTTTGTTTGGGAATTCAATGAGAAATATGAACATGTGACCAGCACTTCCCTTTCTGTTAGTTTTTCTTTTATTTGTTGCATGACCCCCTGTTTAAAAATCAGAAAAAGGTTGTCTGAAGGGCTATACTTGACAAAAAATATTTGAATGCTAAATTTAAAATGTTGCGACCATATTTTTTTCTCGACTGAACGTTATAATGGTCGCCTATGGGAAAATATTTAGTACTGTGAAACGTATTCATGTTTGGCTGAAATTAAACAATTGCAGGAATTCGATTGAATAAACCAAAATGTTTTTGGAGTTATGGTTGCGGAATGAAATATTTCAATATGTTGGATACTTTGGGGTTCCTTCTTACGCCTTGCGTATTGTCATATTATTGTATGAAATGTGACGCTGTTGTGTCTTGGAACAAGTCTAGCTCTCAAGTAGGTCATCACCTACGTTTAGATTCTCTCGTCTGGAATTTATTTATTTATTGATGTTTAAGGTCACACATTTATACACAATGGCTAATCATGACCATGACAGTTTTACGGGTGGAGGAAGCCGGAGTACCCGGAGAGAACCACCGAGCAACGACGAACAGCTGCCAGCTCCCTGACATCGTACCTCCGCAGTGCAGCACATGCAAGGTTAGATTGGTTGAAGACATGCGTACCATCGACGTGCAGTACGCCTTAGTACACGGCGTCATCGTGCCCCCACGCGGGCAATGGAGATGAAGTGTCTCGCCCAAGGGCACAACGCGGTTGCCACTTCAACCGATGACCCCTCGGCTTGCAGCCTGCACCTCTACCTACTGAGCCACCGCAATCCCCCTCGTCTGGAATATTTCAGTTGGTTGGAATAGCGAATATACGGTTCGCCTCTAGGACCAACACGTATATTCCGGACGATGGAATCTGAAAAAAAAAATTCACAAGGATTCGTTTTCTGTGGATTAAAGCTGTAGAAGTTGGTCGCTTGACTTGATCGGCATTTTAATGGGATTACAATTAGAAATGAAGACTCACCATAGCGCAAGTTTTATGATTTTATCCCATTAATGGCCGTTTATTCAAACAATAAAAGACTTGGATAATGTTTTTCTTTATTCACCTAGTGGGGGGTGATAAATTGCTCCAGTAGGTTTAACACTGAAAGAATTTATTTCTATAGTAGAGACGGACTTGTTGACCTCTGACCTCTACCGCATTCGTGTAGTAGCATAACTAGCACTAACAGTTCAATTGCTGTTTTCTTTAAACCTTTTTTGAAAGTATTACACAATGCCAGTAGAAACCACTACACATTGTTCAGTTAATAGAACATTTTTGCAAGTTTAGCTCAAGTTTGTAGGGGAATTATTTTTAGACAGAAATGTATCACTGCGCCTTTTTTATTTTTGGCAATTTTGCTTGTCATCGAATTGGACCTATGTGTTCCTCACTTCTCGCTGTGTTTTGTAGCCAGTAACAGCACGAGTTCGCCACGAGTACCCTGTAAAAGATTCATGGGATAAACAAAATGAACGTATGGTGCTTTCAAGTAAAAAAATTATTCTACTCGTAGAAATAAGAATGAAACCGACTCGCCTGAGTCTCGTCGGTTTCTTTCTTAATCCTACTCGTAGAGTAATTTTTTATTTGAAAACACTATACGTTTATTCTGTATAAGTCAGGTAGTTCCACAAATTATGTTAATATATTGATGCTTTCATGGAGAGTTAAATACTAATTAATTGGAGAATCTATAACTACCCAGGAAGGGATACTTGTATATCCTTGTAAGTACAGGCACATCACATTACGGTTAAAACTAGAAGTCCTGTCATGAAATGCGTGCAACTAGCGCGTCGATCTGCGCATTAATCTGCATGTTATAACCATAGTAAGGCAATGCTATGGCCTGCACACAAGCACTTTTTCAGCCAATGGACCTCCGGGTAACCCGGAGGTCCATTGGCAGAAACATTGCTTGTGCTTGCTATGCTTAACCACCAGAATCTACCGTGCTTTGGATGCCATTCGATATGGAAATTGCGCGCAATTCTTATGCGCAATTAAGCCTAGATAAGCGCACAGTTCGTGACAGGACTTCTAGTTTTAACTGTACAATGTTCGTTTTCATAAAATTTTGTATAAAACGTGTGTAAACAAACGACCTATAACAGCTTTGAATCGCGAAAAGAATTAGACTGGTAACCTGAGAGCTTGGTTGTTAGTTTGAGCTGAGTATTCGCGAAGAGAATTAGACTGGTAACCTGAGATCTTGGTTGTAAGTTTGAGCTGAGTATTAAAAAGTTTGTTTCAACAATATTAATCAAGGTCCAGGATGTTAGTGACGAAGTTTGAATAACATTGAAATGAAGAGTAATTTAATAAACTCACGTTTTTCCTCTTTGACCGCCGTTACTGTCGGGAACGGAATATTGTTCTGTAGGTCTGGAAGATTATAATCAAGTGACAGAGAAGAAATTTGACATTCACAAAACATAGCTCCATTTCTGGATACTTATCCATCCAGAACATCTGGTTTGTATTTTATTCACCTAACAACTAATTGCTATTTTTATATATTTTGTGTATATTGCCCATCTGGTTCATGCGCAAAAATAATGCATGAATCATGTCTTTGGGAAGTGAGATCCTACAACACTCATGATCCGGTCGTAATACTTTGTTATCTCTTGTCATCACAGTCCTGTATGATATGTACCGAATGTTTAAAATAATTTCTCTCTACAGTACGGCCGCCGTGGACCGGTCCCTTTACACACGTGGGCAATACTTGCTTGTACGCAATACTATTAGATTCCAAATACTAATTACAGGAATAATCATCAAAAAATTAATTAATGAAGCACAAGATACAATTCAATGTTTCATTCATTAAACTTGTGCAGCGGCTGACTGTTATTACCCGGTAAACTCTTGCGTGGACATTACTGCCCACCCTTGAATTACGACCAGTTCACGGCGATTGTGCTGTAGACGTGACTGAGGAATCAAGTTATCAGCAACTTCCATTTTAATCTTTTCTATTTCGTTCAAAACATATGAGTTTAACCCTTTATCCAACGAATCGGCCACATCCGCCCAAGTATTATGCAAATTCAGCAGTTGAAAAAAATATTTTTCAAAATATTTCAACAAAACTATATCATGTGACCCTTCTTTGGAACGAGCTCGTTCCAACGAGAGGTTACATGATATGGTTTTGCTGAAATTGTTGAAAAAATTGAAAAAATGATATTTAAAATAATAAATTTTGATATAGTCTGTGTTGGGTAAAGGGTTAAAAGCGGCATCGTATTTAATATTAGGTGTGTGCTCATGTTTGCCACGTTAATAATGATAAAGATGACAAGTCATGTTCAGAGAATAATATTCTCTTCCGAAATTAAGAACCGAAAAAACAAATAGTTTCTTAAAAACAAAAACCTCGGAAGGTGTATGGTGTGAAAATAATTTACTGGCCCCAGTAATGATATTGTTGAGTATCAGACCATAATCTAAACACATGCGTCTCTACCTGGCGTCTCTACCTTACCATTTCACTGCCACACCCACTTTAGACATATATGGAGGACCTCTATGTTCGCCCGTATGAGAGGAAGTTTAATAAAATTTATGACATACTTGAAACTCTATCATCTGATTAATTGAAGGAAATGGATCTATGAGCCCTTTCCTGCAATTAATCAGATAGTAGGTTTGATCTACGCATACCAGAACGTACAGATAATCATCATAAAATAGGTGTCAATAGTCGTTTTCTGCAGCGAAAGTGTTAAACCTTCGTCCTGAACCTAACGATCAAAGTCGACATCTCTCTCTCTCTCTCTCTCTCTCTCTCTCTCTCTCTCTCTCTCTCTCTCTCTCTCTCTCTCTCTCTCTCTCTCTTTCTCGCTCTCTCTCTCTCTCTCGGATGGATATCCTCTTTGCATCTAGACAAAAAATCAGACTTGGATCCTGCCTGACCTGAGAAGATTAGCTAAAATAGTTCATCGTCGCACTGACCTTCCGTTTTTTGACTACAAACAAGATGATGGAAGGGAAATATGATATCTTCTATTTTCTTTCTTATTGCGCATTTTCATTACAAATTAGCACTGCTTACAATTCGTCTAGCCGCAATTTGCCAACATTCTGCCCAACCTCAAAGTTGTGTCCAGAGTTTTTTTTCTCACTGGTTTCTAATAGAGGAACATCTCCTGATTCAGAAAAGAGTTACGAGACGTCTAACAGCATTGAGCAATCTGAGATATTCCTCGCAGAAAAGGCTTATCAAATTACAATTCGTATAGTTAGACTAGGTGCTGAAATTCTCATATATAATCGGTATTTACTAGAATAAATGTAAAACTTTATACTCATGTAGACACAAATTGCATTATTCAATGCATAAATAATGCATGTTCGCCAAAATCTGATAAACAAGGGTGGCCCATTTCATGAGAAGTAAACATGTCATGAGAACTCTGGTCAGGTATCAAATGTTGAGGAAAAAAAAACTTCGAAAGTAATTCAAATCATGTTACCCTTGTCAGAAGAAGAAACACTCACAAAAGGGTTAAAAACAAAAGTGGTGACCTCTTTCAAAAGGTCTAAAAATCAATTACAAAAGTGGGGCCCTCTTACAAAATGGCAACAAAAAACTTATTACAAAAGTGGGACGTTTTACACAGATGAAAAATCGAGAAAACGCACGATTTTCTCCAAATTCCTAATTTGGGAGCGCGAATGGGTCAAAAACAAGCCATTGAGGCAGAAAACCAGTCATCGAAATTTTCCGCCCGAGTTAGCCAAGTTCGATTTTCTGGTCGAAATTTCCAATGTCCAACGCGTACCCTCTGGGCAGGTATCAAATGTTATGAAAAAAATTCGAATGTAATTAAAATCGTGTGCCTCGGTCAGAAAAAGAAACTAATACAAAAGGGTTAAAAAGAGTTACAAAAGTGGGGACCCCTGACAAAAGGGCCAAAAAACTATTACAAAAGTAGGACATTTCACATAGTTGAAAAGTCGAGAAAACGTACGATTTTCTCCTAATTCCTAATTTAGGAGCGTGAATGGGGTCAAAAACAAACCATTGACGCAGAAAGACAGACATCGAAATTTTCCGCCGATGTTGGCCAAGTTCTATTTTCTGGTAGAAATTCTCTGTGTCGAACTCGAACACCCTGTACAGGTATCAAATAGTCTACAGAGAACAATGATGTTGTATCTCCATTTTTGTCAAAATCTAGATTTCAATTCCGTTGTATTCTTTGGATGTTTTTCTACATTTTAAAAGCGAAAACAAAGCACAAATAGTGTTCTATGGAGTCCGGGAAGTGACATGGTCAATTTGCTTGTAATCCGCGCGCACGGATTACTAGCCCGTGCGCACGGTTTACTTATCCGGGCGAACGGATTAATATACAATGACCTTTCACATTTCACCTCACGCGCACCACTCATTATATGCGTCCGATAAGGGACATATTAATTTATTTTATGGTTCCAACACGAATCAAGGGGTTTGACTGTAGAGGAATGACTCAATGAAAGAGGGGCAATAAGAACCTGCTATACGACACCCCTCCTGTGGTGGGTAGGCACGTGTTGGTGTGCCGTTTGCAACATTTATCCGTCATTTCCTACTTGGGAAAGAATTGGAAAATGATTGATTAATAGTTATGTACAGACCGATCAGTCCTTATTTAGGGACCTACCCATGGTAGGTGTTACGAGATGTTAGTTGAGTACGCCGCCGCCAATTGTTGGGAATGTTTTTTAGCTGGATCAGAATCTCACGAGAGTTTTCTGTAAAAGGACCGTGGGGGCGCCATCTAGTATTTGTATCGACATAAGTTATCCGCCCTTTCCTGGGAGTAACATACACCAGCCGACTGATCCCGTTTGGGACTTAGTAAAATAACCACATGGTTAGAGTTAGCCCTGAGAACGCACACTAAAACCTTCACCCCTCAAAGCAGTGATTGCTGCTCCTGCCCTTTAATCCTTAACCTAGGATGAACCCGATCCTAGTGTGATCCTGATACTCAAAAAAACAACTCATCCTGATCCAAAGATGATCCTTAGATTATCCAAATCTGAGTCATTCCTCAGTTCACCCATCTTCTCATTTCTCCATTCCATTCCCTTCCATCCCATCCCTCCTGTTCCCTCCTCTTTTCCCGTTAAAGGATTTTTAACAAAAGTATGTTATTTGTCTCCCCCAAAGGGGGAGATAACTCGTGCCGACTCAAATACCCTCCGGGTAAGATGGTGGCCAACTTACCACAGCCGCAGCCAAAAAATGTCGTATCATTTCTGACTCTGATTCCCCGGGATACATCTTTTTGTTGCTGAAGTTACAGAGATGTCACACCCAGAAAAGAAAAGAAAAGGGTGGCACGTGTTTCTCAAAACAAAGTCATGTTCTGAAGATTTAAAATCGTAAACTATGTATTGGATATATAATGACAATTGGCCATAATCCATGAATCCATGTGGTTGTGTAGTGACCCATAATGCACTCCCTGGATATTCCTCGCTCTCCCTTTCATACGCACTCCCTACATGCTATAACATACAGAAAGGGGTAGCATAAAATTCGTGACTGATGAGTATTTTCACTAGCAAATCGAATGGAGTCATCGCGGAAGGTGTCAGCGCGATGCACGAACATGACAATCGACGAGAACGTGTTGGTATGTATTTTGGTGCAAATTCTATGCTACCCCTTTCTGTGTGTTATGGCACATCGGGCAGCGTATGGGAGGAGGGGGGGATTGGGTTCAAGGGATATCTAGCGCAGCACATTACGGGTTATGTGTAAGAAACCTCCTGTAACCAAGAATACAAGGCTGAGCACAATGAAATGATAAAAAATCGGTTTACACTTAGTAAGTTCAGTCTCATGTCACCCGGATTAAGACATATCATCCCCTGAGTTCCAATGTGTTCTATGTGCCTACTGGCACATAGAACGCATTGGAACTCAGGGGACGATATGTTGACCGTGTCACACCCCAGATTCAGTATATGAACAGAGGCAACGCAGTCAATTTATTTTTCAATCCGGTCGCACGGATTAGTAATGCGTTCCCACGGTTTCGTAATCCGGTCGCACGGCTTAGTAATGCGTTCCCACGGTTTGGTAAACCGGTCGCACGGATTAGTAATGCATTACAAAAAAATGACCATGTCACTTCCCGGGCTCCATAGGTGTTCGGCCATTTAAAACGCAGAATTGTTTTGTTCTGTCTCCCTATTGCAGTATCTTTCAATGACCACGCTGTTCTAACTCCATGCGCCAATCGTATAATGTAAACTACGCCATGAGGCACAGTTTTCTTCACAGAAATAAACAAGCTTGTTTATCATGTCTGAACGGTAAGTTTCTCACCAAATATCACGGAAGTGTTTAGTCAAAATATTGTTTACCATATAGTTGCCATACTAGTTTAATATACATGTACTTTATTTTTGTTATGCAACAGGACTTTGTTGACGCTTATTTTAAAATGTATCTGTACAAACGAAATCCATTCTATGGAGTTAGTTTATTCATCAGCACAGAAACACAGGCAACAATTATTGTAAAAAAGGATCTTCATTGTTATTGTACAAAACAAAATATCCCGATATATTTGTACGTACGGCATTGTTAGTTTTAACTATTTCAGTACCAGTGATGCATTTATGCACCATAATTCATATTCCTTGCTCTTTGATAACAGAAACCAGAAACTTATGAAAGAAAAGGGGATGAGAAAGTATTAATTTCAAATATTATGCCATTGGATTTGAAATTTAATATTACTCACCCAATAACTCTCATAATGCCCAGCCATTGCGTCAACCGTTTGAAAGATTTAATAGGGAAAAAGTTAACTAAAGATGATCGTTGAAGAACTTTAACTTCTCTCTTAGAAAGATATAGTACAAAAAACATAAATGATCATAATTTGTTGACATTCCCCGCCCAATAAGAGGTTTTTTTTCTTGAAGCGAAAAAAACATTTGATACTTGATTGAGCTTTCGGAGGTTTATCAAACAATATTCGATTTGTCAAATTCCCATTTCCAGAAGTTTGATTCACTTTACATGGCTCCTGTTGTAAAATTCGGTTGTTCGCTGTAAAATTTACTACAGAAGACGAAAGGGTTCAGTTTAGTAATACCAGGTTACATAACAATAATTAAAACACAGTGTGTTTTCGTACTTCTGTACCACTGTTGCAACCCCATTTCTACCCAAGATATACAATACACCATTTTAGTATTTTCCATTTACCATTTTAGCGATAATTTTCCTTGCTCATAACTTGTCAAGACTTTATAATTAAATCAAGGCAAGGTTGATAACATTCCAGGATCATAACTTTTATTTCTAGAATTTGTTATGACATCGAGTCAAGGTTGTTATAGGCAGAAGCAGCCATGCCTTGATTTGATATTAAAATCGGGAAGAGAAAAAGGAGTTCTATGTCATTAATAAACTTACATGAAATATTTTTCGTCCTCACACTAAAATAAAAAAAAACATCTGAGAGAAAGCTGTCGTCTGAGCTCGAATTATTGACATTCTGCCATACCTGTAAACCAGGTTTCACCTGTGAAAGGTTGAAGGAATTCTTATTTTTGGTTATTTGATCTCCCAGTGCATTCATATCATCCATAAAACACCCATACCGTACAAGTCATATTAGTTGTTGGATAACCACTATAAACTTTTTCTTCCTACACTGATAAGAACAGAAGCTGACATCACTTTCTGGAAAGCTCTCCCTCTAAGCTTTCCAGAAAATAGTGCCAGAATCTGATCTTATCAGTGCAGGAGCAGCAATATATTTAGTGTATTGCGGTTAGGCTACAACTTATTTTGACTTGTACTGTACTGAATTTTTATTGATATTGTTTCAAGATAAATTCTATTCGTTCTGCAATTTCTTCTATATTTAGCCTGTCTATTAACCAGGAAATGAAACCCAAATTACCATTCATTATTCACGCGTATCTTATTTTATACCTAATCTGTCCACACCATCATTACTCTATCCATCCATTCAAATATCCTTACATTCATCAACCCACCGATATTCTAGCCTGCCTGCTAGCCACCTACGAGTCAGCCAGCCATCCACCAGCTAAACATTCCTTTGTCAGGAATAATGTTGTTACACATAGGAAGAAACTGCATCAAAAGTAAAGCCTGCTAATGTGAAACCGACGTATCTCATACTTCGTTATTACATTCTTAACCTTTACTATGAATTTTCCGATTATCACATCAATTTCCTAACTCAAACCATATTCTGGTTATCTACTTGATACTCTTCATAAGTTGAAAGCGTATGGGATAAAATAAATCACTACTTCATGAGTGGAGGCAACATAGTCTTACTGTGGTTACAATGAAGATTCATCCATAAATTATAAACAAAGTGCCCTATCTCAAAACAACACAATGGTTCAAAAGAAATGCTCTCCTACAAGTGAAAAGTGTTCTTTCTCCTTCCAAAATAATTCAAATCATGTGTCTCGGTCAGAAGAAGAAAATTACAAAAGGGCTAGAAAACTATTACAGAAGTGGGGACCTCTTACAAACGGCCTAAAAACTATGACAAAAGCGGGGACCTCTTACAAAAGAGCCCAAAAACTATTATGAAAGTGGGACATTTTACATGAATGAAAAATCGAGAAAACGCACAGCTTTCCTCTAATTAATAATGGGGAGCGCCAATCGGGTCAAAAACTAGCCATTGACGCAGAAAACCAGACATCGAAATTTTTCGCCAATGTTTGTCAAGTTCGATTTTCCGGTCGAACTTCTCTATGTCCATCTCGAACCCTCTGTGCAGGTATCATATGTTATGGAAAAAAAACTTCGAAAGTATATTTAAGTCATGTTTCCTGGCCAGAAGACGAAACTATTACAAAAGTGCTAAAGAACGATTACAAAAGTGGAACATTTTACAAAAGGGCAAATTATTACAAAAGTGGGCACAACAGATGCTCAGTAAACGTTTCCGTAGTCAGGAGATGTTATTCTTACCTATTCCATGGAGAGCAAAACCTTGGGCGCCAGATTGGGGTTCAGTGCTTTGGCGGCCGGACTAAATCGAAATACACAACTCTTGGTCTTTTGTTACTGAATATTTCTATAAGTCAGAATTTTGAAAAGGAGGGTATTCAGATGGGATGAATTAAATCTCCTATCTGTTTACTTAAACATCAATTTCGAATAGATTCGTGGCACTCGTTTAATAACAACATTTATTTCTAAAGGGCATATTATGATGTAGTGTTTGCCTCTGTGGTGATACAACATACCCTTGGCCTTGAGCGGATACAATTAAAGAGGCTCTCAATTTCCTTCATAATTTAAACTTTGCAGTAACGATGCTTTTTCTCTTTCTTAAGTTAACCCTTTGAACCCTAGCGGCCGATTTTTTCCGGCCAGCCACATGATACGTCGTAACGTCATTAAATAGGATGACTGTTCAGTCAATGTGTGGGGTAGACCAATCAATATTTTCAACGTGCACCCATGAGGCTGCACGTTGAAAATATTGATTGGTCTACCCCAAATAATGAATATGGACTCTTCTAATTGCTGTCAATGAACTGGCATGGAAGATACCACTAGAGTTCGAAGGGTTAAGCAATAAAGTGAACTACATGAAATGAAAATGAAATGAAATGAAATCATGTGAAATAATTCATTTGGACACATTCTAAGACAAATTCAAAAAATGTAGTCAGAGGAGGAACATTAGACTTTACGTCATAGGTAGGAGGCGTACTACTATATACATGTTATCTCTATCCAGATTCATTATTCTCGTTCAACTTTTTACTCAACGCAGACAATGCCAAATTTGTTATTTTAATTACTAGGTTTCAAAAACTTTCAACAAACCGCATCATGTGACCCCCTCATTGAAATGGGCTTGACGAGCTCGTTCTAATAAAAGGTCACATGATATGGTTTAATTGAATGTTTTGGTATATTTTATTTCAGCTACTGAATTTGCATATTGCGCGTCCGTACACGGCCGAATCGTAAGGTGAAGGGTTAAACCCAGGCCTGAAAATAAGCAGTCTGACATTTGCAGAATGAGGTCACCAGATGTTGAATTTGATGATGCTATCCCATACAGTGGGCCGATTTGAATGTTTTTTGGTATTTTATTTCAGCTACTGAATTTACATATTGCGCAGCCGTCCACGGTCGAATCGTCAGATGAAGGGACAAATCCTACTGTTGATAACTATCTTTGTTTCCCTGCGTTGTTGTTCAAAAGAATAACCGCCAAAACCAGTCAGTGTGATTATTTTTTAGAATATCTGGGGAATGTTAAAATAATAACAAAGGCATTCTGTTAAATAATGCGCAGTTATTGTCTCAATACAGACAATGTGACCTGAGCGAATTTTACCAAAATTGTCTTCATAATCACCCATGCACAGCGCGTCGTTCGTTCGCTTCGATTAGTTATCGCGAATGTAATAAAGTAGTTTCTTTTTATTCGTTTTCTTTTTAATTAAAATAAGAATTTAATGTAAAGTGGGTTTTATGTCGCATAAAACACCGCTTTGTGTCAATGAATTTGGGGACGTAGTTTATCTCTGTCCTTCGAGCTCCACGATGTGTCAAGTACGTTTTCTGGGTTTTTTTTTTTTTTTTTTTTTCTTGCTTCCTTATGACTCTTCTCTTTTCTCAAACTTACTTTTGTCTCTCCCTACCAGGTCTCTTTTCCAAAATGTACACTTCCTTAGCACTCTTTGCCTTGTAAATTTGTTTAAATAGTAACCTTGTTTCATCATTGTTTGTGCCGCTCTTGTAATTTAACTTCGAGTTTATTGTTTCTGGAGAAGAGGAGCTACTAAGTATTAAGCACTTGGCCTCTAATCCACTTGGCTATTTTTGCAAATAAAATATGTTTAAACTACACTAAACACTCGGTGCGGGATATTCGACGATGTCATAGTCTCGAATATCACTCTGAACCAGTACCTTGTTGAATACCCTAGGCAGAGGGCATTATCCCTTGTCTAATGGACGTTTGTGTCATCTGTTGTTATCTTCGGTGAATTAATTTCCTATTTTATGAAACCTATTCTAACAGCGTAGCGTAGAATCCTCTTATTTGTGACGCGGCAATTCTCGTACATGTTCAGAAAAAGAAAAATGAATTGATCTAATTAAACCGTAATGGTATCCGCCATATCAGTGAAATGCTCATATTATTTGCCTGGTGACAGCCTCTT
This sequence comes from Pictodentalium vernedei, assembly GCA_031216915.1. Lineage (NCBI taxonomy): Eukaryota > Metazoa > Mollusca > Scaphopoda > Dentaliida > Dentaliidae > Pictodentalium > Pictodentalium vernedei. The sequence continues at coordinate 529,261,900 of CM062293.1, forward strand.
AACCCTTTACCCAACGTAACGGCAAAAAACGGCCAGCGCTATGCTCAAAAATCGCAACGTTAAAAAAAATGAATTGATCTAATTAAACCCTAATGGTATCCTCCATGACAGTGAAATGCTCATATTCATCACCTTGTGGCAGCCCCTTACCTCTCTGCACTCTGATGTCAAAATGGCAAAGTTTTCAGCAGAAAATATTTCCCATAATGCTGTTTGATATTAAACCAAATATATCTTGTTTGACAGAGCTCAGTGAGCTCTGTCAAACAAGATATAATTGGTTAAATTCATAGTTAAATAAGAGAAAAACAGGGCGATTGGAGAAAATTCTTTTGCACTACCAGTGTGCTAGGGGGTTAATAGTTTCAACGTGCAGCCTTCGGAATGCACACTGAAAATAATGATTGATCTGACGTACAGATGTATTGAGTATATATTTAATTAATCCTTTGGAAACTAGTGGTAGCAATTGGAAGGGCCCATATCCATTATATAAGGGTAGACCATTTAATATCTTCGAGATGCAGCCTTGGTCTCCCTACACATTCACTTAGCATTAAACGTACTAGACGACCGTATGATGTATCATGTTTCTTGGTCGGAAAGCGACCTCTCGGGACCAAAGAGTTAAGAACGTGGGTTGTATCGTGATCTTGTCAAACGTAAAGGGACTTTCTGATTAATATTATTGAAAAGAAGCACCTCGTATCCAACAACTGTATTTAAGACATTGCACACTGGTGTCGGAATACCGAATTTTAAAATTGTAATTGTTTTCCATAATGCAAAGTGGATTTTCTCCAATTCAGCAGTCTTGGTTGACACAACGCTTTATACAAGATTGAGCTTGGTAAATTCTACTTGCATTTTGGAGGACATTTTCAAGTTCGAAATTTATATTTTAACTTTAGTGTTCAGATTGTCTACCCATTACCCAACTCACACGATATCAAACTTTTTGGTATCAATATATTTCCCAAATGTGAACGCATTCCCATAGGGGGTCCCAAGGTATGTTTTCATGCGACCGATTCGTTAGGGATGCTTTGACTGCGACCTATACTGTCATGTGATATACTTTGGTCACTGTTTACCTAAATATTATGTTGTATTACAATGATTATTATCTTGCTCGTTATCAACTTTGTTCAAGTTTCATAAACACAGTTTTAGTAGCTTACCTTTTAACAGTGCTCTAAACCTTCGTGAAGGGCGGTTGGAACCCCAGCCATGTACGCCTGAAGGATAAAACAAACGACTGAGGAAGAACAAATTAAAAACACACAACACAAATAACATAGGCCCACTTACACTGCCAAAAAGAACACCACAGCTGTTTCTTTGACTCTAAGCACTGTATTGATATTGGCCTGTTTTTTATGACTAGTTTGTATGATGATTTCACAATCGGCAGACTTTATACACTTCGGTAAGATAGGAAACAGATTTATAAAATCACTTTTTATCCGTATTGCATTACGCAATAAATTAATTTATTACATGCCTGTTCTATGTATCCCCATCTAAAGCAACACCAAACCATGCGGAAAATGAAAATCTGTTCTGCACATATATGCGGAACGGAAATCGTTGACGGATTATTTTTATAAAGTAGCGAACTTTCACTGAAATTTCCTACAAATCGTTCACAGCAATTACAGTTTGAATCGCCAGCGATAGCTAAAATTGTCCCCCTGAGTTCCAATGTTTTCTACGTGTCAATAGGCACTTAAAACACATTAGAACTCATGGGACGAAATGGCAACATGTGTCCCTTCGCAAATTTGTTTGGCGATAAAATGTGTTCTTTTTAATAATACTTGTCAAATGAATTGCTGAGTGCATTTCTAATAATTGCTTTTATAGACGTGAAGACATGTAATAAACACAGAACGACACGCATGTTTGAATTGGTTAATCGATATGGCACTTGTGTCATCACGAAAGATAAAGCCCGAGGTCTCCGGCCTTTCGTTCTATCCTTTCGCGCTAGCACTCGTGCCATATCAGTTAACGCATTCACACGCACGTGTCGTTCTGTACATGTAATTCACAGTTTATAAAATACAATAGGTTGCTAAGACGTAATTAACCCTTTACCCAACGGATCGGCCACATCCGCCCGCATAATATGCAAATTCAGCAGCTGAAAAAATATTTTTCAAACAATTTCAACAAAACCATATCATGTGACCCCTCTTTGGAACGAGCTGGTCATTTTGAAAAATGTTATTAAAATGATATTTAAAAAAATAAATTTTGATATCGTCTGCGTTGGGTAAAGCATTGCCATGGAAACTGTACATTGACAATATATTCATTTTCGCAGATACCAAAATATTTTCGTTAAAAAACGAATAGGCTTTTGAGAGACGTCGGGAAACTAAACACTTTCAAGAATATTCTTGTCGTTGACCATTGAATATTTATAACAACTTCTATACCACCCCCCCCCCCCCCCCCAAAAAAAAAAAAAAAAAAAAAACCTCGCCTCAATATGGTGGAGCGGTAGACTTTTGTCTATATGTGGTTAATAAGCATCCCGGTCATCCAGAACAGCCGAGCACCATTACTGGCACTTACTTTATATAAGCACCAGAATGTCGGGTCGTCTGGTGAGTGAGTTCACGCTTGGATATAACCCCAATAGTGCATGGCTTATCGGACCGCATGTCGAGCTATCAAATTAAGGGGTGGGAAGTAAAGTCAATGGAAATTGGTGCCACTTTTAATAACATGTCTTGACTTGAGGAGAAACTGAAGTAAATTCTCACTACATTGAGAGCCCATTAATGGTAATGGTGTCTACAACGACAGAAAATTGCAACGCGAGAAAACGGTGTCCGAGGACAAGTAGAAAGTTAGCGGAGAAAATGTTCAAGATGAAACCAAACCATTCAGACTAAAACCGACTAACACAACAGTTTACAACTGAATAATGGTTGCTCAGGACGAACGACGCGAATGGGGCGTTGACCAAAGCCTCTGTCGAAATAGGCGACTGCGACCCGGAAAATAGAATCAGCGGAGCTCCGGCAATTGCAGTAATAAAACACCTGGAAAATCCATGATACCCCCCCCCCCCCCCCCCCCCCCCAAAAAAAATACGTTTTCCTACCTTCTTACAAACCCGAGTAAAGTACAGCCTTACTTTCTAGCATTTCGGATTCAGAAAAGCAGAATGGTTCGGATCACAGTCAGTGCCTCCTCTCAAAGATTTTAGCACCAGTTTCGCCTTCGCCTTGGCTGTATATCCTCCACTTTGATGCAAGTTCATGTACATGCACAAATTGATAATACTGCGTATCGAATTGAAGGGGACGTGGCTTCCGTTTGGTTGGAACCATAAATACGTTCAATTATTTGGAATAATGGGAAATATTTATCTGCCAATTCTGACCGGTCGGGGAATAAAACTCGCTATGCAATACTGAATTCTTTACATTTCATATTAATCTTAAGCATTAACAACACGCGCTGATATGAACCTTTCGAGCTTACCCTGATAACACACCAGC